>JAHLGP010020636.1:4421247-4585790 GCA_020141445.1 Bruguiera sexangula
ATTAAGACATCCATTGTAACTAGAATTCTCAAGTATAGTGGATAGTCTCGGTAAGGGAGAGTCCCTACCACCGTGGATGTACGTCACGTTGACGGAACCACATAAATCTTGTGTGTCCTTAATTTGCTTTACGTTCTGTGTTTTGAATTGAGTTGTGAACGCAGCTAAAGTATCAGCTAACCCATAACCTAATGAAGACCTAAACAAGAAAAATCTGAATTGTCTATTAGGCAAGGTGTTTGAAAGGTGACTTTGGGGACTATTGTGATTAGTAGGTAGCAATAGATCTACCTTAGTTGAATCTGAGAAAGAGTTCACTTTTAAGAAGAGATTGAAGTTGTTCACTTTCCTGCGAATTGCGAATTGTGGTGATACTGAGTCACCCCCCCTCTCAGTATCACAAACTAGTAAATCCTAGGGTGAAGTTGGGAACTTCATCCTCATCATTAGATACTCATTGTTTAATGAAATTCAATGGTTTCCTAGTTCCAATAAAGTGTTGATGTGCTTGTTAACATGAATAGAGTGCTTATTGTTTGTACACAATGTATTTTTTATGAGAACCGTAGAGATGAAGGGTGGAAGGCTTCAAAGAATGCAAAAAGTCCATTGCACATTCCAGAAGGCCCAATAACACGAGCTAGAGCTTCAATTGATGCAAGAGGTCCATTGTACATTCCAGAAGGCCCAATAACACGAGCTAGAGTTTCAATGGATGCAAGAGGTCCATTGCACATTCGAGAAGGCCCAATAACACAAGATAGGGCCAGAAAGATTAAAGAAGCACTAAATGGGCTGATTCAAGACATTCAGGCCAACCAAGCTTCAAATGGTGCGAATTCAAGTTTTAAAGAGAGCTCAGGCCTAATTAATATAATTGGACAACTTAATGGGTTAGACTAAGTGACAGCATTCACTCCTGAATAGGAGTTCATTCTATCTGCTGGAATTAGTCCGAAATTCCTCCAAAATAGGGATTTCTCCTAAATAGGAATTTTGCCTCTTTAGGATTGCTATCTAAGCCAATAAATAGGCACCCCTTGTAAGCTTTGGAAATCAGACAACTTTGAGTGAAATAGAAAGCAAGGGTTTTTCTCCCTCAGTTCTTTTAAGAACTAAAGCACTTATCAAGAGGTAATTCTTCTTATGGCGTTCAAATCGACTTATCACGCCCAATTCCTTCCTTTTCTGGAGTGTGGCGTCCATATCCATCTTGAATACCCTAGGTTCGTGTTCCTTCGAATATTGAGTCTAGGGCTTGTGTTATTAAACTCTGATTTAGCTCTCCTGGTTGCTCTTTGATTCATTGTGTGCGTTGGGTCCCTAAGCCACGTCTTCTTGGGGTTTTCCCCATCAATTTTCAACATAATTATGTGAGAATGAGTGATTACAACAAAAAGTCCAGCCTTGTTAGAAGGAAATCAAGAGAAGCACACATTAATGAGCGATTAAGCTGAATGTACTTGTAAGAAATGCTAATGATCATTAGATACTCGTTGTTTAATGAAATTCAATGGTTTCCTAATTCCAAGGAAGTGTAGATGTGCTTGTTAACATGAATTGAGTGCTTATTATTTGTACACAAGTATTTTCAACATAATTAAGTGAGAATGAGTGATTACAACAAAAAGTCTAGCCTTGTTAGCAGGAAATCAAGAGAAGCACACATTAGTGAGTGATTAAGCTGAAAATTGTTTAAGGAAATGCTCCTTATCATTAGATACTCGTTGTTTAATGAAATTTAATGGTTTCCTAGTTCCAATAAAGTGTTGATGTGCTTGTTAACATGAATAGAGTGTTTATTGTTTGTACACAATTTATTTTCAACATAATTATGTGAGAATGAGTGATTACAACAAAAAGTCCAGCCTTGTTAGAAGAAATCAAGAGAAGCACACATTAATGAGTGATTAAGCTGAAAGTACTTGTAAGAAATGCTAATGATCATTAGATAACTCGTTGTTTTATGAAATTCAATGGTTTCCTAATTCCAAGGAAGTGTAGATGTGCTTGTTAACATTAATAGCGTGCTTATTGTTTGTACACAAGGTATTTTCAAGATAATTAAGTGAGAATGAGAGATTACAGCAAAAAGTCCAGCCTTGTTAGAAGAAAATCAAGAGAAGCACACATTAATGCGTGATTAAGATGAAAATACAAGTAAGAAATGCTAAAGATCATTAGGTACTCGTTGTTTAATGAAATTCAATGGTTTCCTAATTCTAAGCTAGTGTAGATGTGCTTGTTAACATGAATAGAGTGCTTATTGCTTGTACCCAAGTTATTTTCACCATCATTAAGTTAGA
This sequence comes from Bruguiera sexangula, assembly GCA_020141445.1. Classification (NCBI taxonomy): domain Eukaryota; kingdom Viridiplantae; phylum Streptophyta; class Magnoliopsida; order Malpighiales; family Rhizophoraceae; genus Bruguiera; species Bruguiera sexangula. The sequence goes on from JAHLGP010020636.1 coordinate 4,423,554, forward strand.
ATGAGTGATTACAACAAAAAGTCCAGCCTTGTTAGAAGGAAATCAAGAGAAGCTCACATTAATGTGTGATTAAGATGAAAATAGTTGTAAGAAATGCTAATAATCAACACCTGGGGGCACAACAATGGGAACTGGAGAATTGCTATCAGCCCCTTCCGTCATCTGACTCCTGAAACAGAAGCTTCTTTGTGTTTCCTATTGGGTTCTGGTAAAAATTGGATCTTTTTGACCTTTTAATGGGAACGCTCTATTTACTCTGAAACATAACCACCAAAGATTCCTGACCACTGTAGCTTTAGCACCTTTTAATGTAGGATGTCTCTTTCTTGCAATCAATTAAGAATTTTCTTGGTAACAGTTCATAGCCTCATTTTGTTCTTTTAAGCATAAAGTTTTTGTCTTGTTCCTTAGTGTGTGATCTAAGATTTTAGACTATTTCGTTTTCTTTTTTGTTGTTATATGCTAATTGGGTTTTGAAGGCTATTTTGTTTTGGGGGTTTATCAAAATGAGTTAGTTCCATATTCTTCACATTCTTTTCTTACTGTTCTTGCTTTATTGATTTGATTGGTTATTTGATTTTAATGCATTTATTATGTTATTTCTCAAGTTGTAGTAGAAGCATCTTTTTGATACGGTTGGTTTTCTATAACAAAGTTTTGTACTTTTACTTGGATAGGTAGATTTTAAAGACACGACATTACAGAATTATGCATACATGTTAACTGGTTTTAGTGTCTTCTTGTATGATACTCTTTTCTTTCTTTCCTCTATTTCCTTGATTTTCTTTTTCTTTGGTTTTTTAGGGGGTGACTAGGTGGGGTTGGATTGGGATGGTTAATGATCTGCATGGTGATTGTTTTGCAAAGATCCTCTTAAGATGGATTTCTTTTTTTAGTGATTGAAATTTGAAACAAGAGAAAAATAAAGCAAACTAAATTTGGATGAGAATACTTTGTTTGCTCAAGATGCATGGATAAAGGACATGTAAATTTAATCGAAGTGTGATTGTTCACATTGTACGTGTTGAAGCCAATGGAGTCATACACAGGGGCCTTCCATAGCGCACTTTAATGAGTCCAGCTGTGTTAGAATAGAGTGCTTGTTAACATGAATATAGTGCTTATTATTTGTCGACAAGCTATTTTCAACATCATTAAGTTAGAATGAGTGATTACAACAAAAAGTCCAGGCTTGTTAGAAGGAAATCAAGAGAAGCACACATTAATGAGGGATTAAGCTGAAAGTACTTGTAAAAAATGCTAATGATCATTAGCTACTCGTTGTATAATGAAATTCAATGGTTTCCTAATTCCAAGGAAGTGTAGATGTGCTTGTTAACATGAATAGAGTGCTTATTGTTTGTACACGTGGTAGTTTCAACATAATTAAGTGAGAATGAGTGATTACAATAAAACGTCCAGCCTTGTTAGAAGGAAATCAAGAGAAGCACACTTTAATGAGTGATTAAGCTGAAAGTACTTGTAAGAAATGTTACTGATTATTAGATACTCGTTTTTTAATGAAATTCAATGGTTTCCAAATTCCAAGGATGTGTAGATGTGCTTGTTAACATGAATGGCATGCTTATTTTTTGTACACAAGGTATTTTCAACGTAATTAAGTGTGAATGAGAGATTACAGCAAAAAGTGCAGCCTTGTTAGAAGAAAATCAAGAGAAGCACATATTAATGCGTGATTAACATCTTTAGATACTCGTTATTTAATGAAATTCAATGGTTTCCTAATTCCAAGGAAGTGTAGATGTGCTTGTTAACATGAATAGATTGCTTATTGTTTGTACTCAAGCTATTTTCAACATCATTAAGTGAGAATGAGTGATTACAATAAAAGGCCCAGCCTTGTTAGAAGGAAATCAAGAGAAGCACACATTCATGAGTGATTAATCTGAAAATTGTTTAAGGAAATGCTACTCATCATTAGATACTCGTTGTTCAGTGAAATTCAAGGGTTTCCTACATCCAATAAAGTGTTGATGTGCTTGTTAACATGAATAGTGTGCTTATTGTTTGTACACAATGTATTTTCAACATAATTATGTGAGAATGAGTGATGACAACAAAAAGTCCAGCCTTGTTAGAATGAAATCAAGAGAAGCACACACTAATGAGTGATTAAGCTGAAAATACTTGTAAGAAATGCTAATAATCATTAGATACTCGTTGTTTAATGAAATTCAATGGTTTCCTAATTCCAAGGAAGTGTAGATGTGCTTGTTAACATGAATAGTGTGCTTATTGTTTGTACTCAAGCTATTTTCAACATCATTAAGTGAGAATGAGTGATTACAACAAAAGGTCCAGCCTTCTTACAAAGAAATCAAGAGTAGCACACATTATTGAGTGATTAAGATGAAAATACTTGTAGGAAATGCTAATGATCATTAGGTACTCGTTGTTTAATGAAATTTAATGGTTTCCTATTTCTAAGGAAGTGTAGATGTGCTTGTTAACGTGAATGGAGTCCTTATTGTTTGTACCCAAGCTATTTTCAACATCATTAAGTTAGAATGAGAGATAACATCAAAATGTCCATGCTTTTTTGAAGCAAATCTAGAGAAGCGCACTTTAATAAGTGTTTAAGTAGAAAATAGTTTAAGGAAATGCTACTGATCATCAGATACTCGTTGTTTAATGAAGTTCAATGGTTTCCTAGTTCCAAGGAATGTAGATGTGCTTGTTAACATGAATAGAGTGCTTATTGTTTGTACACAAGGTATTTTCAACATAATTAAGTGAGAATGAGTGATTCCAACAAAATGTCCAGCCTTGTTAAAAAGAAATCAAGAAAAGCACACATTAATGCGTGATTAAGATGAAAATACTTGTAAGAAATGCTAATAATCATTAGATACTCATTGTTTAATCCAATTCAATGGTTTCCTAATTCCAAGGAAGTGTAGATGTGCTTGTTAACATGAATAGAGTGCTTATTATTTGTACACAAGCTATTTTCAACATAATGAAGTGAGAATGAGTGATTACAACAAAAAGTTGAGCCTTTTTAGTAGGAAATGAATAGACGCGCACATTTGTGAGTGATTAAGCTGAAAATTGTTTAAGTAAATGTTGCTCATCATTAAATACTCGTTGTTTAATGAAATTCAATGGTTTCCTAGTTCCAATAAAGTGTTGATGTGCTTGTTAACATGAATAGAGTGCTTCTTGTTTGTACACAATGTATTTTCAACATAATTACGTGAGAATGAGTGATTACAACAAAAAGTTCAGAGTTGTTAGAAGGAAATCAAGAGAAGCACGCATTAATGAGTGATTAAGATGAAAATACTTGTAAGAAATGCTAATGATCATTAGATACGCGTTGTTTCATGAAATTCAATGGTTTCCTAATTCCAAGGAAGTGTAGATGTGCTTGTTAACATGAATAGAGTGCTTATTGTTTGTACACAACCTATTTTCAACATAATTATGTTAGAATGAGTGATTAGAACAAAAAGTCCAGCCTTGTTAGAAGGAAATCAAGAGAAGCACACATTAATGAGTGATTAAGACGAAAATAGTTGTAAGAAATGCTAATGATCATTAGGTACTCATTGTTTAAAGAAATTCAATGGTTTCCTATTTGTAAGGAAGTGTAGATGTGCTAGTTAACATGAATAGAGTGCTTATAGTTTGTACACAAGCAATTTTCAACATCATTAAGATAAAAGGAGTGATTACAACAAAAAGTCCAGCTTTTTTCGAAGGAAATCAAGTGAAGCGCACACTAGTGAGTGATTAATCTGAAAATTGTTTAAGGAAATGCTACTCATCATTTGATACTTGTTGTTCAATGAAATTCAATTGTTTTCTAGTTCCAATAAAGTGTTGATGTGCTCGATAATATGAATAGAGTGCATATTGTTTGTACATAATGTATTTTCAACATAATGATGTGACAACAAGTGATTGGAACAAAAAGTCCAGCCTTGTTTGAAGGAAATCAAGAGAAGGACTCACTAATGAGTGATTAAGCTGAAAACACTTGTAAGAAATGCTAATGATCATTAGATACTCGTTGTTTAATGAAATTCAATGGTTTCCTAATTCCAAGGATGTGTAGATGTGCTTGTTAGCATGAATAGCGTGCTTATTGTTTGTACACAAGGTATTTTCAACATAATTAAGTGAGAATGAGAGATTACAGCAAAAAGTCCAGCCTTGTTAGAAGAAAATCAAGAGAAGCACATATTAATGTGTGATTAAGCTGAAAATAGTTTAAGGAAATGCTACTCATCATAAGATAGTCATTATTTAATGAAATTCAATGGTTTCATAATTCCAAGGAAGTGTAGATGTGCTTGTGAACATGAATACAGTGCTTATTGTTTGTACACAATTTATTTTCAACATAATTATGTGAGAATGTGATGCGGAAAAACCCCAAAAGACGTGGCTTAAGGACCTAACGCACACAATAAATCAAAGAGCAACCAGGAAAGCTAAATCAAAGTTTAATAACACAAACCCTAGACCCAATATTCGAAGGAACACGAACCTAGGGTATTCAAGATGGATATGGACGTCACACTGTAGAAAAGGAAGGAATTGAGAGTGATAAGTCGATTTGAACGCCACAAGAAAAAGTACCTCTTGATAAGTTCTTTAGTTCTTAAAAGAACCGAGGGAGAAAAACCCTTGCTTTTTATTTCACTCAAAGTTGTCTGATTTCCAAAGCTTACAAGGGCTGCCTCTTTATAGGCTTAGATAGCAATCCTAAAGAGGCAAAATTCGTATTTAGGAGAAATCCCTATTTTGGAGGAATTTTGGTCTAATTCCAGCACATACAATGAACTCCTATTTAGGAGTGATTGCTATTACTTAATCTAACATATTAAGTATTCCAATTATATTACAACAAAAAGTCCTAAGCTGAAAATAGTTTAAGGAAATGCTACTCCTCATTAGATTGTCGTTGTTTAATGAAATTCAATTGTTTCCTAGTTCCAAGGAAGTGTTGATGTGCTTGTTAACAGAAATAGAGTGCTTATTGTTTGTACACAAGGAATTTTCAGCATCATCAAGTGAGAATGAGTCATTACAACAAAAAGTCCAGCCTTGTTAGAAGGAAATCAAGAGAAGCACACATTAGTGAGTGATTAAGCCGAAAATACTTGTAAAAAATGCTAATGGTAATTAGATACTCATTGTTTAATGAAATTCAATGGTTTCCTAATTTCAACGAAGTGTAGATGTGCTTGTTAACATGAATAGAGTGCTTATTGTTTATGCACAAGCCATTTGCACCATCATTAAGTTAGAAAGAGTGATTACAACAAAAAGACCAGCCTTGTTATAAGGAAATCGAGAGAAGCATAAATTAATGTGTGATTAAGCTGAGAATAATTTAAGGAAATGTTGCTCATCATTAGATAGTCGTTGTTTAATGAAATTCAATGGTTTCATAATTCCAAGGAAGTGTAGATGTGCTTGTTAAAATGAATAGAGTGCTTATTGTTTGTACACAAGGTAGTTTCAATATCATTAAGTCAGAATAAGTGACTACAACAAAAAGTCTAGCCTTCTTAGACGGAAATCAAGAGAAGCACACATTAATGAGTGATTAAGCTGAAAATCGATAGAAGGAAAAGCAAATGATCATTATATACTCATTGTTTCATGAAATTCAATGGTTTGCTAAATCCAAGGAAGTGTAGATGTGCTTGTTAACAAGAATAGAGTGCTTATTGTTTGTACACAAGGAAGTTTCAACATAATTAAGTGAGAATGTGTGATTACAACAAAAAGTCTAGCCTTGTTAGAAGGAAATCAAGAGAAGCACACATTAATGAGTGATTAAGCTGAACATACTTGTAAGAAATGCTAATGATCATTAGATACTAATTGCTTAATGAAATTCAATGGTTTCCTAATTCCAAGGAAGTATAGATGTGCTTGTTAACATGAATTGAGTGCTTACTGTTTGTACACAAGCTATTTTCAACATCATAATTTAGAATGAGTGATTAGAACAAAAAGTCCAGCCTTGTTAGAAGGAAATGAAGAGAAGCACACATTAATGTGTGATTAAGCTGAAAATAGTTTAAGGTAATGCTACTCATCATTAGATAGTCGTTGTTTAATGAAATTCACTGGTTTCCTGATCCCAAGGAAGTGTAGATGTGCTTGTTAACAGTAATAGAATGCTTCTTGTTTGTACACAAGCTATTTTCAACATCATTAAGTTTTACAACAAAAAGTTCAAGCCTTGTTAGAAGTATATCAAGAGAAGCACACATTAGTGTGTGATTAAGCTGAAAATAGTTTAAGGAAATGCTACTATCATTAGATACTCGCTGTTTAAAAAAATTCAATCATTTCCTAATTCCAAGGAAGTGTAGATGTGCTTGTTAAGATGAATAGAGTGCCTATTGTTTGTACACAAGCTATTTTCAACATCATTAAGTTAGAATGAGTGATTACAACAAAAATTCCAGCCTTGTTAGAAGTAAATCAAGAGAAGCACACATTAATGTGTGATTAAGCTGAAAATAGTTTCAGCAAATGCTACTCAGCATTGGATAGTCGTTGTTGAATGAAATTCAAGGAATTTTTAACCTCATTAAGTGAGAATAAGTGATTACAGCAAAAAGTCCAGCCTTGTTACAAGGAAATCAAGAAAAGCACACATTAATGAGTGATTAAGCTGAAAATACTTATAAGAAATGCTAAAAATCATTAGATACTCATTGTTTAATGAAATTCAATGGTTTAAAAATTCCAAGGAAGTGTCGATGTGCTTGTTAACATGAATAGAGTGCTTATTGTTTCTACACAAGCTATTTGCAACATCATTAAGTTAGAATGAGTGATTACAACAAAAAGTCCAGCCTTGTTAGATGAAAATCAAGAGAAGCACACATTAATGTCTGATTGAGCTTAAGATATTTTAAGGAAATGCCACTCCTCATTAGATAGTCGTTGTTCAATGAAATTCAATTGTTTCCTAGTTCCAAGGAAGTGTTGATGTACTTGTTAACATGAATAGAGTGCTTATTGTTTGTACACAAGCTATTTTCAACATCATTAAGTGAGAATGAGTGATTACAACAAACAGTCCAGCCTTGTTGGAAGGAAATCAAGAGAAGCAGACATTAATGAGTGATTAAACCGAAAATACTTGTAGGAAATGCTAATGGTCATTAGATACTCATTGTTTAATGAAATTCAATGGTTTCGTAATTTCAAGGAAGTGTAGATGTGCTTGTTAACATGAATACAGTGCTTCATATTTGTACACAAGCTATTTGCTCCATCATTAAGTTAGAATGAGTGATTACAACAAAAAGACCAGCCTTGTTTGAAGGAAATCAAGGGAAGCTCAAATTAATGTGTGATTAAGCTGAGAATAATTTAAGGAAATGCTACTCATCATTAGATAGCTGTTGTTTAATGAAATTCAATGGTTTCATAATTCCAAGGAAGTGTAGATGTGCTTGTTAACATGAATAGAGTGCTTATTGTTTGTACACAAGGTAGTTTCAACATTATTAAGTCAGAATGAGTGACTACAACATAAAGTCCAGCCTTGTTAGAAGGAAATCAAGAGAAGCACACATTAATGAGTGATTAAGCTGAAAATACTTGTAAGAAATGCTAATGATCATTAGATACTAATTGTTTAATGAAATTCAATGGTTTCCTATTTCCAAGGAAGTGTAGATGTGCTTGTTAACATAAATAGAGTGCTTATTGTTTGTACACAAGCTATTTTCAACATCAGTAATTTAGAATGAGTGATTAGAACAAAAAGTCCAGCCTTGTTAGAAGGTAATCAAGAGAAGCACACATTAATGTGTGATTAAGCTGAAAATAGTTTACGGTAATGTTACTCATCATTAGATACTCGTTGTTTAATGAAATTCAATGGTTTCCTTATTCCAAGGAAGTATAGATGTGCTTGTTAACAAGAATAGAGTGCTTATTGTTTGAACACAAGGAACTTTAACATCATTAAGCGAGAATGAGTGATTACAACAAAAAGTCCAGCCTTGTTGGAAGGAAATCAAGAGAAGCAGACATTAATGTGTGATTAAGCTTAAAGTATTTTAGGGAAATGCTACTCATCATTAGATACTCGTTGTTGAATGAAATTCAATGGTTTCCAAGTTCCAAGGAAGTGTAGACGTACTTGTTAACATGAATAGAGTGCTTATTGTTTGTACACAAGCTATTATCAACATAATTAAGTGAGAATGAGTGATTCCAACAAAATGTCCAGCCTTGTTAGAAGGAAATCAAGAAAAGCACACATTAATGAGTGATTAAGCTGAAAATACTTGTAAGAAATGCTAATAATCATTAGATACTCGTTGTTTAATCCAATTCAATGGTTTCCTAAATCCAAGGAAGTGTAGATGTGCTTGTTAACATGAATAGAGTGCTTATTATTTGTACACAAGGTATTTTCAACATCATTAAGTGAGAATGAGTGATTACAACAAAAAGTCGAGCCTTTTTAGTAGGAAATCAACAGACGCACACATTTGTGAGTGATTAAGCTGAAAATTGTTTAAGGAAATGTTGCTCATCATTAGATACTCGTTGTTTAACAAAATTCAATGGTTTCCTAGTTCCAATAAAGTGTTGATGTGCTTGTTAACATGAATAGAGTGCTTCTTGTTTGTATACAATGTATTTTCAACATAATTATGTGAGAATGAGTGATTACAACAAAAAGTTCATAGTTGTTAGAAGGAAATCAAGAGAAGCATACATTAATGTGTGATTAAGCTTAAAATAGTTTAAGGAAATGTTACTCATCATTAGATACTCGTTGTTTAATGAAATTTAATGGTTTCCTAGTTCCAAAGAAGTGTAGATGTGCTTGTTCACATGAATAGAGTGTTTATTGTTTGTACACATGCTATTTTCAACATAAGTAAGTGAGAACGAGTGATTACAACAAAAAGTCCTGCCTTGTTAGCAGGAAATTGAGAGAAGCACGCATTAATGAGTGATTAAGCCGAAAATAGTTGTAAGAAATGCTAATGATCATTATATAATCATTGTTTCATGAAATTCAATGGTTTCCTAATTTCAATGAACTGTGGATGTGCTTGTTAACATGAAAAGAGTGATTCTTGTTTGTACACAAGCTATTTTCAACATGATTATGTTAGAATGAGTGATTACAACAAAAAGTCCAACCTTGTTTGAAGGAAATCAAGAGAAGCACACATTAGTGGCTGATTAAGCTGAAAATAATTGTAAGAAATGCTACTCATCAGTAGATACTCGTTGTTTAATGAGATTCAATGGTTTCCTAATTCCAAGGAAGTGTAGATGTGCTTATTAACATGAATAGAGTGCTTATTGTTTGTACACAAGCTATTTTCAACATCATTAAGTTAGAATGAGTGATTACAAGAAAAAGTCCAGCCTTGTTTGAAGGAAATGAAGACAAGCACACATTAGTGAATGATTAAGCTGAAAATAGTTTAAGGAAATGTTACTCATCATTAGATACTCGTTGTTTAATGAAATTCAATGGTTTCCTAGTTCCAAGGAAGTGTAGATGTGCTTGTTAACAAGAATAGAGTGCTTATTGTTTGTACACAAGCTATTTTCAACATAAGTAAGTGAGAATGAGTGATTACAACAAAAAGTCCTGCCTTGTTAGCAGGAAATTGAGAGAAGCATGCATTAATGAGTGATTAAGCTGAAAATACTTGTAAGAAATGCTAATGATCATTACATACTCATTGTTTAATGAAATTCAATGGTTTCCTAATTCCAAGGAAGTGTAGATGTGCTTGTTAACATGAATAGAGTGCTTATTCTTTGTACAAAAGCTATTTTCAACATCATTAAGTTAGAACGAGTGATTACAACAAAAAGACCAGCCATGTTAGAAGGAAATCCAGAGAAGCACACATTAATGAGCGATTAAGCTGAAAATACTTGTAAGAAATGCTAATGATCATTAGATACACGTTGTTTAATGAAATTGAATGGTTTCCTAATTCCAAGGTAGTGTAGATGTGCTTGTTAACATGAATAGAGTGCTTATTGTTTGTACACAAGATATCTTCAACATCACTAAGTTAGAATGAGTGATTACAATAAAAAGTCCAGCCTTGTTAAAAGGAAATCAAGAGAACCACACATTAATGTGTGATTAAGCTGAAAATAGTTTCAGGAAATACTACTCATCATTAGATACTCGTTGTTTAACGAAATTCAATGCTTTCCTAGTTCCAAGGAGGTGTTGAGGTGCTTGTTAACAAGAATAGAGTGCTTATTGTTTGTACACAAGGTATTTTCGACATCATTAAGTGAGAATGGGTGATTAAAAACAAAAACTCCAGCCTTGATAGAAGGAAATCTAGAGAAGCACACATTAATGAGTGATTAAGCTGAAAATACATGTAAGAAAAGCTAATGATCATTAAATACTCTTTGTTTAATGAAATTCAATGGTTTCTGAATTCCAAACAAATGTAGATGTGCTTCTTAACGTGAATAAGTGATAACAACAAAGAGTCCAGCCTTATTTGAAGGAAATCAAGAGAAGCACACACTAATGTGTGATTAGGCTAAAAATAGTTTAAGGAAATGCTACTCATCATAGATACTCGTTGTTTAATGAAATTCAATGGTTTCCTAGTTCCAAGGAAGAGTTGATGTGCTTGTTAATATGAATAGAGTGCTTATTGTTTGTACACAAGGTATTTTCAACATAATTAAGTGAGAATGAGTGATTATAGCAAAAAGTCCAGCTTTGTTAGAACGAAATCAAGAGAAGCACACATTAAAGAGTGATTAAGCTAAAAATACTTGTAAGAAATGCTAATGATCATTACATACTCGTTTAATGAAATTCAATGGTTTCCTAATTCCAAGGAAGTGTAGATGTGCTTGTTAACATGAATAGAGTGCTTATTGTTTGTACACAAGCTATTGTCAACATCATTAAGTTAGAATGAGTGATTACAACAAAAAGTCTAACCTCGTTAGGAGGAAATCAAGAGAAGCACACATTAATGAGTGATTCAGCTGAAAATACATGTAAGAAATGCTAATGATCATTAAATACTAGTTGTTTAATGAAATTCAATAGTTTACTAATTCCAACGAAGTGTAGATATGCTTGTTAACATGAATAGAGTGCTCATTGTTTGTACCCAAGGTATTTTCAACATCATTAAGTTAGAATGAGTGATTACAACAAAAAGTCCAAACTTGTTAGAAGGAAATCAAGTGAAACACATATTAATGAGCGATTAAGCTGAAAATACTTCTAAGAAATGCTAATGATCATTACATACTCGTTGTTTAATGAAATTCAATGGTTTCCTAATTCCAAGGAAGTGTAGAAGTGCTTGTTAACATGAATAGAGTGCTTATTGTTTTTACAGAAGCTATTTTCAACATCATCAAGGTAGATTGAGTGATTACAACAAAAGGTCCAGCCTTGTTAGACGGAAATCAAGAGAAGCACACATTAATGAGTGATTAAGCTGAAAATACTTGTAAGAAATGCTAATGATCATTAGATACCCGTTGTTTAATGAAATTCAATGGTTTCCTAATTTCAAGGAAGTATAGATGTGCTTGTTTACATTAATAGAGTGCTTATTATTTGTACACAGGCTATTTTCAACATCATTAAGTGAGAATGGGTGATTACAACAAAAAGTCCAGCCTTGATAGAAGGAAATCAAGAAAAGCACACATTAATGAGCGATTAAGCTGAAAATACTTGTAAGAAATTCTAATGATCATTATATACTCCTTGTTTAATGAAAATGAATGGTTTCCTAATTCCAAGGTAGTGTAGATGTCCTTGTTAACATGCATAGAGTGCTTATTGTTTGTACACAAGTTATTTTCAACATCATTAAGTTAGAATGAGTGATTACAACAAAAAGTCCAGCCTTGTTCCAAGGAAATCAAGAAAAGCACACATTAATGGGCAATTAAGCTGAAAATACTTGTAAGAAATGCTAATGATCATTACATACTCGTTGTTTAATGAAATTCAATGGTTTCCTAATTCCAAGGAAGTGTAGAAGTGCTTGTTAACAAGAATAGAGTGCTTATTGTTTCTATCCAAGCCATTTTCAACATCATTAAGGTAGATTGAGTGATTACAACAAAAGGTCCAGCCTTGTTAGAATGAAATCAAGAGAAGCACACATTAATGAGTGATTAAGCTGAAAATACTTGTAAGAAATGCTAATATTCATTAGATACCCGTTGTGTAATGAAATTCAATGGTTTCCTAATTCCAAGGAAGTGTAGATGTGCTTGTTTACATGAATAGAGTGCTTATTGTTTGCACACAAGCTATTTTCAACATCATTAAGTGAGAATGGGTGATTACAACAAAAAGTAAGGAAATCAAGAGAAGCACACATTAATGAGTGATTAAGCTGAAAATACTTGTAAGAAATTCTAATGATCATTATATACTCGTTGTTTAATGAATTTGAATGGTTTCCTAATTCCAAGGTAGTGTAGATGTGCTTCTTAACATGAATAGAGTGCTTATTGTTTGTACACAAGTTAATTTCAACATCATTAAGTTAGAATGAGTGATTACAACAAAAAGTTCAGCCTTGTTAGAAGGAAATCAAGAGAAACACACATTGATGTGAGATTAAGCTGAAAATAGTTTGAGGAAATGCCACTCATCATTAGATACTCGTTCTTTAATGAAATTCAATAGTTTCCTAGTTCCAAGGAGGTGTTGATGTGCTTGTTAACAAGAATAGAGTGCTTATTGTTTGTACAAATGGTATTTTCAACATCATTAAGTGAGAATGGGTGATTACAATAAAAACTCCAGCCTTGATAGAAGGAAATCTAGAGAAGCACACATTAATGAGTGATTAAGCTGAAAATACTTGTAAGAAATGCTAATGATCATTAGGTACTCGTTGTTTAATGAAATTCAATGGTTTCCTAATTCCAAAAAAGTGTAGATGTGCTTGTTAATGTGAATAGTGTGCTTATTGTTTGTACACAAGCTATTTTCAACATCATTAAGTTGGAATGAGTGATTACAACAAAAGGTCCAGCCTTGTTAGAAGGAAATCAGGAGAAGCACACATTAATGTGTGATTAAGCTGAAAATAGTTTGAGGAAATGCTAATCATCATGAGATACTCATTGTTTAAAGAAATTCAATGGTTTCCTAGTTCCAAGGAAGTGTTGATGTGCTTGTTAACATGTATAGAGTGCTTATTGTTTGTACACAAGGTATTTTCAACATAATTAAGTGAGAATGAGTGATTACAGAAAAAAGTCCAGCCTTGTTAGAAGGAAATCAAGAGAAGCACACATTAATGAGTGATTAAGCTGAACATACTTGTAAGAAATGCTAATGATCATTACATACTCGTTTAATGAAATTCAATGGTTTCCTAATTCCAAGGAAGTGTAGATGTGCTTATTAACATGAATAGAGTGCTTATTCTTTGTACACAAGCTATTGTCAACATCATTAAGTTAGAATGAGTGATTACAACAAAAAGCCCAGCCCCGTTAGGAGGAAATCAACAGAAGCACACATTAATGAGTGATTAAGCTGAAAATACTTGTAAGAAATGCTAATGATCATTAGACACTCGTTGTTTAATGAAATTCAATGGCTTCCTAATTCCAAGGAAGTGTAGATGTACTTGTTAACATGAATAGAGTGCTTATTGTTTGTACTCAAGGTATTTTCAACATCATTAAGTTAGAATGAGCGATTACAACAAAAAGTCCAAACTTGCTAGAAGGAAATCATGAGAAGCACACATTAATGAGTGATTCAGCTGAAAATACTTGTAAGAAATGCTAATGATCATTACATACTCATTGTTTAATGAAATTCAATGGTTTCCTTATTCCAAGGAAGTGTAGAAGTGCTTGTTAACATGAATAGAGTGCTTATTGTTTGTACATAAGCTATTTTCAACATCATTAAGGTAGATTGAGTGATTACAACAAAAGGTCCAGCCTTGTTAGAAGGAAATCAAGACAAGCACACATTAATGAGTGATTAAGCTGAAAATACTTGTAAGAAATGCTAATGATCATTAGATACCCGTTGTTTAATGAAATTCAATGGTTTCCTAATTCCAAGGAAGTGTAGATGTGCTTGTTTTCATGAATAGAGTGCTTATTGTTTGTACACAAGCTATTTTCAACATCATTAAGTGAGAATGGGTGATTACAACAAAAAGTCCAGCCTTGATAGAAGGAAATCAAGAGAATCACACATTAATCAGCGATTAAGCTGAAAATACTTGTAAAAAATGCTAATGATCATTATATACTCGTTATTTAATGAAATTGATTTGTTTCCTAATTCCAAGGTAGTGTAGATGTGCTTGTTAACATGAATACAGTGCTTATTATTTGTATAGAAGCTATTTTGAACATCATTAAGTTAGAATGAGTGATTACAAGAAAAGGTCCAGCCTTGTTAGAAGGAAATCAAGAGAAGCTCACATTAATGAGTGATTAAACTGAAAATACTTGTAAGAAATGCTAATGATCATTAGATACCCGTTGTTTAATGAAATTCATTGGTTTCCTTTTTCCAAGGAAGTGTAGATGTGCTTGTTTTCATGAATAGAGTGCTTATTGTTTGTACACAAGCTATTTTCAACATCATTAAGTGAGAATGGGTGATTACAATAAAAAGTCCAGCCTTGATAGAAGGAAATTAAGAGAAGCACACATTAATGAGTGATTAAGCTGAAAATACTTATAAGAAATGCTAATGATCATTACATACTCATTGTTTAATGAAATTCAATGGTTTCCTAATTCCAAGGAAGTGTAGAAGTACTTTTTAACATGAATAGAGTGCTTATTGTTTGTACACAAGGTATTTTCAACATAATCAAGTGAGAATGAGTGATTTCAGCAAAAAGTCCAGCCTTGTTAGAATGAAATCAAGAGAAGCACACGTTAATGAGTGATTAAGCTGAAAATACTTGTAAGAAATGCTAATGATCTTTAGATACTCCTTGTTTAATGAAATTGAATGGTTTCCTAATTCCAAGGAAGTGTAGTTGTGCTTGTTAACATCAATAGTGCTTATTGTTTGTACACAAGGTATTTTCAACATCATTAAGTGAGAATGAGTGATTACAACAAAATGTCCAGCCTTGTTAGAAGGAAATCAAGAGAAGCACACATTAATGAGTGATTAAGCTGAAAATACTTGTAAGAAATGCTAATGATCATTAGATACTCCTTGTTTAATGAAATTCAATGGTTTCCTAATTCCAAAGATGTGTAGATGTGCTTGTTAACATGAATAGAGTGCTTATTGTTTGTACACAAGCTATTTTCAACATCATTAAGTTAGAATGAGTGATTCCAACAAAAAGTCCAGCCTTGTTAGAATGAAATCTAGAGAAGCACACATTAATGGGTGATTAAGCTGAAAATACTTGTAAGAAATGCTAATGATCATTATGTACTCGTTGTTTAATGAAATTGATCCTCCTCAAATTTATTGCTGAGGCTTGATTGCAAAATTGGCTTCAATTTATGCGTGTCTATGTGTTTGTGTGTGTGTGTGTGTGTGTGTGTGTGTGTGTGTACACAAACACACGTATATAGATAAAATAAATGATATAACCCTATTTCCTTTTCTTCTCTCTTCGTAAAGCTCTTTCTTGCGTCTCTTTATTAGGGTTGTCCCAATCCACCTCAAATTTATTGTTCTAGCTGAGATTACGAATTGGCTTTAATGTTTTATAGGGTCTTATTCTTGCTAATGTAGAAAGGCCAAAAGTGAAATTTCAATTTCTAGCAAAAATGCCAACACAAGAATTCATACCAAACACAATCTCTATCACGTTGAAATTCATTGCCATTGGCGATAAAAGCTACTGCTATTGTTCAACCCTTCATCATCTTCTCTTCAGGTCACATGCCCATCATATTCAAATGGGTACTTGATGGTTGACATAGAGATAGAGGATAGGTGAAGGTGGTGCAGATTGCTATGGGAAAAAGATGGTATAGAAATTAGAAGGATTAGAATAAGGTTTTTCAAATTTTTTAAACTTAAAATCTTTTTTCAAACGTTAAGAACAACTTTTTCTTTTTGATTATCAGTTATCAACTGAGATTCCAGATCAAATTGGTGACTTGACTAGTTTGAGTATACTACAACTCGCTCCCAATTCCTTGACCATAAGAATCTCACCAAAGGTTGGAAAGTTAGCTATCCTTATTACACACTGTCTCTAGCAATGGGCTCTTGGGTGTAATACCGAGTTCATATTTGACTTAGTTGCAATTTTTGGACATGTGTAGTAACCTCTTTTTAGGCTTTCTCATGATAAATGATGCGAAACAGAAGCATGAAAAATGTATAACAAAATCCAACCCTCAATTAAACCTTTACAAAGGTTTCTAAAATCTGATAGAGGATAGATAACAACTATCAAAAGAATATTTTTATTGATAATTGACTAAATATCGAGATCATGGATGGTTTTAGCCTTAAGTCTTACACATGTATTTATAGGTAAAATAATAAGCTAACTAGGAAAATGCTCTAACTTAAATGTGAAAACACTTAATTATTACCTACTAAAATAATTTAACTAAATAGAAAAACACTTAGAAACAAAAAAGAATTATTCGATAGTTTACTATTTCCTAAATAATTTAGCTAAAATTTTTAATTAAACTAAAATACTATAAAATAAAAAAAATTATGAAATAAGAATTATAACATAATTTGCAAGGCAGTGGAGAATAGTCTTAATGATGTGTCCTACATTAGACCCCTCTATTTGAAATAAACTCACGTTAAAGTTAACAATGAGAAGCTAATGTCTTCCATGCCACGAGAACAAATACTTTGACTAACCAAGGTCTTCAATTTTCTTCACTTACACTTGCTTCTTTCCAAATAAATCTTCTTTCTATCAATAATTGTCATTCACTTAAGACTAAATTTCTCGATCCCAATAAAATCAACAAAATTCGAGGAGTTGTGGGTTATGGACTTATCTCATGAGTTGATAGAACTTACTATCGATAAAGTGATCATTTAGTGCTCATGATTATAATCTTTACTAGCATAAAAGAAATCAATTTGCTTAACCATAACATTATCAACAATCAATGTTTCTTCTTCTTTTTGACCTATCAACTTTTGATCAATAATTGTTACTTGACTAATATTTACGGTATAAGAAAAATAAGAATTGAATTATTTTTCAACTCATTCTACAATTTCGTCAAATTTTTCATCATCATAAAATCCAACCACTAATAAATTTCTCATATCTACCCAACATCTAATTTTTGGCTTACTAGATTTCAATTGATAATGTTAAGTATCATTCCACCAATTAGCTATTCCATCTTAGAGTATAGGCATCACTTTTTGCTAACCATCTCACCATATTTTTAATGAAAAAGATCTCTATCAAAGAAAGGAATATTTTTGAAATAAAAAATATATTTACAAATAGATTGATTGTGGGCAGCATCTCCAATATAAGATTTACTATATTCATAATCCTGTAAAATTACTCGAGTCATCCCTTTATGATCTTCATCGTTAAAAAGGCTGCTTTAAACTCCACAAAACTACATCAATATAGGCCAAACTTACTTTAATATCAACTAATGTGGATGAAAGTGCAGAAAAAGAATAACAAAGGCCAACCCTCGATTGAACCTTTAAAAAGTTTTTGAAATTTACTAGAAAAGATAACAACTCTTAAAAGAGTATTTTCATTGATAATTTACTAGAATATCATGATCATGAATGTTTTAGCTTTTAAGGCTTACACATGTATTTATAATTAAAATCATCTAACTAGATAGAAAAATGCTATAACTTAAATGTGAAAATACTTAACAATTAATTAGGAAAATAATCTAACTAAATAAGAAAACACATAAAAGCAAAAAAAAAAAAAAAAGAATTCCTAAATAGTTTACTATTTTTTAAATAATTTAATTAAAATTTCTAATTAGAGTAAAATACTGCAAAATAACTAAATAAATTACAAAATAAAAATTATAGCATAATTTGTAAAACAGTAGAGAATAGTCTTTGTAACATATCCCATGTCAATAAGTCTCTTAAACAATTTAAACTCTTTAGCCTCTCTAGACATATCAAACAATTCGTTTTCTACTCCAATACCATCAGAAATAGGCAATCTTACAAACTTGATTGATCTTTACATCGGGATTGATCAGCAAGGGAGGCTCTGCACACGAGGCATATGAAGTGTGATTATAACAGGGCATTTTAGACCTTTTATATCAATTTCAGCAGCATTTTTGTTAATATAAGTAATTTTGGTTAACGGCAATTTAATACAGTATATATATATTTTTTTTTGTTACAACACAAATACTTGAGACTATTTTTTGTTCATTTTAGAAATATGGATAGTGATCCGTAATTATGCCATATTTATAAAGTACTTGATGTAATTTACCTGATCTTTCCATGTCTCCCTATCCCAAGAATTGAACATTGAAATGGGCCCGTCAAACAATATTTGGCTATTACTCGTATTCACTTATAAGTAAAGAAAATTTAGAACGAATAATTTGACCAATTCAAAATGCCAGCATGTCTCCACTGTATGGTTCATTTTGAAGTCCAAAACATGCAAATAAAAAAAATAAAAAAATGAAAAAGCCATCTTGAACTTGCCTGGATACCTTAATCACATACTCAATTGTAAATGATCTTTCCAGTCCAAGAACAAACCATGAATTTCCATAGAAAGCATTGAAAACAACGTACTCGTTTATATTATGTCAAAATTCCCTTCCTTAGTGTAGCAATATTAATGTCAATATGAGTATGGGAAAGAAAGATAAGGGAAAGGGAATAAGAGGGAAAAAAAAATGGACTAAAAATTTAAAAGCTAGCAAAACGCACTTACCTTGCAAAGACAAAATCCCCTTCTTCAGCTGCGGGATTGTTTGATACGATGATGAGAGAAAATGGTGAAATATGCTTTCAAAGCCCAACATACAATCAAAGACAATTGTATGAACAAGATTATAAGAAAAACACTAAACATTTTATTTAACAAACTCATAGATAGCCCTCTTTACACCATTCTATTAGGGTATGTCTTGATAATCAATGTATTAGTCACTATTATGAATACATATTTGATGTTTTATGTATATAATTAATCAATTGAAGATTTTTTTTACTTTTAGTATTGTATATGTATGTGATATAGTTATCGATAAATTCTACAGATGAAGATTATGGAATAAATATATTTTTAAGAGTAATTGTAAAGAGATCATAATTTTTAAATATCTATTATATCAAAATATTATTTTTAAATATTTTTGATTGATATGTTATTAAAATGAAACATTGATAGGGTTGTTGGATTGATGTATAATATGTTACTTTTTTATGAAGAATGTAGTTGATAACTAAAGTATGGAAATACTTAAACAAATATGTGGGTGTTCGTTAGTTGAACAAGTTTGATAAATTGGCCCACTATAAGAACTCTCAAATGGCATATTATTTGTGTGTATGAAGAATTTATCATATAGAGGTCATATAAATGATCCTTAGATTAAAGATTACAAAAGTATCTCACATCAAAATTGGCATGCGTTTATCACACCTATGAGATGTCTTAATCAAGAATCACTTAAGGAGATTAATGTTTGGTATATCATGAATTATATGGAAGAAGTTGAGTGATTGATAAAAAATTCATCACCTTGAAGGAATCGTAGGAAAATACTTTGTTTGTTTCCAATGAATATTCAAGGAATCATTGTATAAGGTGGAATAATAATTTAAAAAAAGTTATGATATCATTTATAAAATCAATGACTATATATGTATTTGAGAACTAATATAATTGGATAATATAAATTAGATATTAATTACATAATTTATATCTAATTGAAATATTAGTATGATGAAAGGATTGAATTTTACTAAGATACTATGCATTGAAAGGATTAGTTAAACTATGTTGATAGTCTTGACATTTGAATGATCATGATATATGACTAAATGCCAATTTTAATTTATAAATATAAATTGATTAAGTAGAAAATTAATAATAAAATAAAGAAGTTTAATTTATCTAATTCTTTTAAATTATAGTTTATATTCATTATCTACATGTTAGAATTATAACAGATCATAAAGATGAGGACAATTATGAAAATATAAATTGGAGATTAAATTAGATTTCATTGAAAAGTTTAAAAAAATTTCGGGCTATATATAATATTTAAAAATAGAGATATTAAAGTGAAATATACTAATAATTGACTCAAATCTTCTTAATAATGTTCAAAAGTCAAAATCTCGTTACATGCTCCACTATATGGCAAGTTACTACATGTTTAGTATATTAAGGTTACTAGTTTCCCTTCTCACTTTCTCCTTAAAAAGATTTTAGATTATAAGAATTATTTCCTTGTTATCTATATGGATTATGGTTAGAAGCTTGACATTTGGATTGTGATGGTCTATGATAACACATCAATTATGCCTAAAAGAGAAGAATTAAAAAATATTTGGATAATAATTTTTTTTAATTAGAATAGATTGTAATTATATTTAACAAACATTTGATCTATTTTTAAGAATTACAGTCATCTCTATTTTTGCTGCATATTTATATGACCAACATCTCTATGATTCTTGTAATTGTATTAGATCTTAGATTCATTTGTTAAATATAATTTACTTGTATGTTTAATTGTGATTGATTATCAATTTGATGGATTTATATGTTTATTTAGTGTTATTATAAATATATGATTAAGTACTCAATTTTAATTTTGGTTAAAAAAAGGAGGTTTTCTGCCCAGCACGCGAGAAAGAAGAATTTACCTATGCATATTATGGCTTTGAGAAAGCCAAGTGAAAAAAAAAAAAAACAAAAAGAAAAAATATTTGTTGGTGTGCAAGGGTAATTAAAATTAACCGTGGCATAAGCTTGGCTTTAAGAAAGCCAAATATGGTGGCTGCCTTGCTGCAAGTGTGGCATTGCCCTTTGGTGGCCACTCATGTGGCCGCTAGCTCGTGCCCCTGAAGGCAATAAAGGTTAGGTTGATGGCCGCACAGCTCATGGCCGCACAGCTTATGGCCACGCAGCTCATAGCCTGGAAGGTGCCCACAAATGTTGAGAACATGCTATTAATGACACGCATGTTACGAACACACATCTACAATATCAAAAAATATTCTCATGTATTAGCTCGGTGTCAAGTAAATCTCAATTATTGTCTAATTTGATTGGAATACTAATTTTTAAAAATTTTAAAAATTAATCACTTAATGTGATTAAATTATTGAATTAAAAGGAACTTTAATTTAACTATAATTTAGAAAATCACTTTCTAGATTATAACTAATATTTGACTAGGATTAAAAAAATCTTAATTAGATTAGGATGAAAGAATTAAATCTAATTAAAAATGTCATTTGATTAAAAAATTATTTTCTAACGTAATTAAGACTTTTACTTGGAATAATAAGTATAATTAAATAACTAAATCTAATTGGATTAAACTAGATATTTAGAATAAGAATAACTTAATTATGACATCCAATTTGATCCAAAGATCTATTTGTAATAGGAATCATAATTGAAAGTTTAAATCCTTACTTGACTAGACAAATATAAACAAAACATTAACTATCTGACAATTAATTTTGACTAATCAAAATTTTTGAATTGTGAGGAGCTATGGTATCCTTAAGATACCAACAAAATGCGTATTCTAAGCTCTTTTGACATAGTTGGCTAGAATACCCATTTGGGAATTCATCTGTTTGATGTTCAATCCAAACATTTAGAACATTTTTGGGCATTATAAAGTTTAGTCAATATTTCTTTAAATTAAAAAAAAAACTTTTCTAATCAAATTAAGAATTTTGTTTGAAACAAAACTCTTAATTCAAGTCATATTATGAATGAGTAACATCAAATTAATTTAATTTGATATTTCTAATAGCTAAGAATATTATTTTAAAGTCAATATAAAATGAATAATTAGAATTAGACATGTGTTTACTTTTTATACACATATTATTGGGTCATAATGGATGATTATGGACTCATAGACCAATGTGATTGTATTTTTTCTTTTATAAATGGATAGATATATTTTAGGAGTACAGTGATTGTGTTCCCTACCTTTTCCTTATTCTCTAGTTCTAATTTTTTTTCTCATTTAAGTTCCCTTAAATCTAACTTGAGGTTTCTCTTAAATTATATAATAATTATGTAATTAAAGAATTTAGGATTTGAATAGAATGAGTATATGTAATTATAGGGATCAAGATGAAGGTGTTAAAGGAGACATTAAGAGGAGGTTGTAAGGAAGAAGACTTTGGAGGACTATGTTATAATCTCTATGATTTGAGCATTTGACTTCCTTCTATGACTTAAATAAGTTAAGTCAATAGAGTCTATAATCATCTATATTAGAATAGCATGCTAAGGTTGTATGATATGTATTTATTACAATTGTGATGTCAGTACATGAGACTAATATTAAATAACAAAATCTTTATCATAATATTAAGTACATGTTAAGAACATGATCACTTGCATTCCATTGTTATTGTATAAAAACAAAGTTTTGTTTGAGGAATGGTTTGTTGGGTTACCTCATGTTCTCTTTAACTCAAATATATTTGATATTATAATTGATGAGTCCTATTTAACTAAATATATGTGATTTTGATGGGTTACCTTATGATCACATAAATTTAGAGGTAATGGTTAGGTAAAACATATGTCATATTTTTAGATAAAGATTTGTTGTCTAATTAATTTAAAATTCACATGAAATGTGATTGATAAGTTATGTTATTTACCTAATTTATTTTATTTGATTTGTTGGCTTAGCTTAAATAAATTATATGAAATCTTAATCCACTAGATCTTTAATGGAATGTTTTGAGTTAATAAAGAGAGCTATCGATTTGAGTAAAATAATGAGAGTAATCAAAATAAAAGATTAAAGACTTAATCTGTTTTGGTATATATAATTTTAATACTCTCTTTTTACATAATTTTGTTAGTAGAGCAAAAGGAGTAATAACTTCTTCCTTAATAGCATATTGGAGGTTATAAAGCTTACTAGATTAAATTTCTTAGATTGGTATATGAACTTATTATTATTTTTTTAAATAAGATAAAGCATAATTGTCTAGTTGTCCTCAATACTCTAACATCATCAGTCCCTAGTGAGGAGATTAAAATAAAACTTAGGAGACTTATCAACATGATAAGGATAATAATGATCTAATAGCATGAGTGATGCTAATTAGTATGTCTCATGAACTTTGATGGCAACATAAGATTATGATACCAATACCATGATTTCACATCTCAAGGTGTTGAATGATGTGCATAATAAGACTAAGAGATACGAGAATCTTAAAAGGTATTATTTCATTATGAGATGACAAAAGGATCTTCAATAAACAATAAGTGTTTCTAAGGTGATTGATTAATTTAAGAAACTAAGTTAATTAGGTTTTTTCATAGACCATGAGTTAAATGTTAACTTGATCTCATGGTCTTTACCTTAGAGTTATTATCTGTTTGAAATGAACTTACATATGAAATGGATGCATTTATTAATCAAGCTATTGAATATACTTATGACTAAATAAGGATATCTTAATGAAGGATATCTTTTGTTCTTCTTATGGATTCACTTTAAGGGTGAAAGAGAAAAGCTAGAACATATAGGCTTAATGAAAATGTGGTTTAGTTTATAGACATTAAAAAGATAACAATAATGGTATATATCATAAGAAAAGAAACTACAAAGTTCTTTTGTCATTCTAAAAGAAATGAAACCTAGAAAAGTTTCCTTTTAGGAACTAAGAGAAGTAAACTTTCAAAGAGATTAGTATCAAATGATCACTTTGAGGGAATCAACCTCTAATAAATTAAAAATTTTGATATATATGATTGCTTGAATGAAAAAAACTTAGGACATTGCATATATATAGACTTAAATTCATAAATAATTATGCCTACTAATTTGAAAAGAATAGAAGATAAATATTAAATGACATAATTGATAATAATAATTTCCTAATTAAGAGGATTAGATGTATGTGGCGTAACAACTATTTATGGTAAAAGAGGTCTCTCAAATTACTACTGATAATCATATTAGACATATGATATGTGATTTAAGCACTACTTTTAGGTATAATTTTAGGCAAGTATACCTAATTGATTATGCAATGTAGGATGGATAGAGTATCATTTCCATGGAGACTATTCTACACTACCAAGGTTATTCTAACCTAATCTAAGTTGAGTTAACCATTTAACTAAGTGAGCCAAACTACTTAAAAATTAAATAAATTTATAAGAGTAAAGAAACAATAGATGTTAAAGCACTAAGATTTAGAAAGACCTAAGAAGATTTAAGGTTTGTTAATAGTTATTGCATGTGATAGTGGACCATAATTAATTAACTAGCTTTCTCAAATCATGTTAATCATTTTCTTACCCATCTAAAGCAAACTACATCATCGCATCTCTTAGCAACATGCCCTCATCAACAAGTTCTATAACATTCGCTTAGTCAAGAAGATCAGCTCACATTCAAGCTCATCAATCTTCTTGACAAGTTCATAACCAACAAGATTCTCATTGTTGACTTTTTCATTTCCTGTACATTGAAAATATTTGGTTTTGATAATCTTTCTTTATTAGCTTATAGTTCTTAGGATTGATTTAAGTTGTGAGAAAAATTGAAAATATTCTATTTTGATAATCTTTCTTTATTAGTTTCTAGTTCCTAAGCTTGATTTGAGAGTTTTCATTATTTTTTGTTATGCTTTAAAAGGCAATCAATATTATGTAGAAAACAAACTTAATTGGATGAATGGAATTGCCTTGGACATTCTTTTGAACCTCAAAGACTTCATACCCATAAAAACATAGAAGAGTTTTCACTCCATCCTTGAAAAGTCAGAGCTCTTCAAATTCTATATCCTTAAAGAGTTGTAGCCATCAATCTAGAAGAATTGATGCCCCACTAACTTCATTGGAAGCCTAGAAGAGCAACCATTGAAGTCCCTTCTCGTTTTCATGTTCTGATTAGTTTTGTTTTGTTTACTTCTTCCCCTAAATCAATAATGCTACAATGCTCATCTGCAAAAACTCAAAACTTGAAAGTTGTAGATCTATAAGTCCTTGTTCATTTGCAATTGGAATCACTCCATTCTAACTTATCAATTAAGAGATATGACCATTGTCTTGAAGACTTGTAGAACTAAAATTGTTGCTTGAATTTCTACAAGTCACTCTCCCAAACCTTTTTTTAATTTTTAACTTAATCATTGAGCCTTTGGCTACATCATTTGGTATCAAAGCTTTGGAGGAGAGGAAAATGCCTCCAAGACAAGTTAGAAATCAAGGTCGCAAAGCCATTCCATTAAATGAAGTGCACACACTTGCTGAGAATTTACAACAATATATGCAAGAACAAATCAGTGCCTTGACCTAAGAGATTCAGTGTCTAAGCATTGAAACAAACAACTCTCTGTCCTATTCTAGAACTGAAGAATCCAATAGTGATTCCTCTTCTTCAGAAAGTGTTCAGCCTTTTCTCTAAAGGAGGAATGCTTATCGTTGTGCACAAGAATTTCATGAACTAGATTGGGAAAGGAAATCAAGAGGTACATTTGAAATTTTTAGGTACTGATTTTGATGATGAAATTGTTGATTGGTTGACCCTTGTAAATGAAGTGTTTGAGTATAGAAAAGTCCCAAATGATTGTTGCATTGGTATCATTGCTATGCAATTCTTAGGCAAGCCTATAGCTTGGTGGTGATGAGAGAAACAAACTTGCCAGTCTGTTGGTAAGGCTCCAATCGCTTCATGGCAAAAGATGGATGACAAATTTGAAAGTATTTCCTTACCAAAGGATACAAGAGAGAGCTTTACCAAAGGTACCTAAATTTGAGGCAAGGTATATGATTAGTAGACCAACACACCAATGAGTTCAATGAATTGGTGATTCACAACAATATTCAAGATCCAAAAGAGGTGTTTGTGAGCAAGTATTTGAATGGTATTTAACTTCATATCCAAGATGCCTTAGAAGTCCTCGACATTTGGGATTTGGGAGATGCACATCAATGGGCACTCAAAGTGGAGCGTTCTTGCTCTAGGAGGCCATAAACCTTTACTTTGCCATATTGAGCAATGAGGAGTACCATTGGCATTGCCAAAGTTGTTGAAATTTTGGCACAACCTGATAGTAAGCTCCCTACTCAACCCAATCTTTCAAAGCAGCCAAGTACAGATGGTATGTGTTGTTATTCTTGTGGAGAGATTGGTCATCTTACTAGCAATTGTTAATTCAATAAAAATTGACCAGCTAGCAAAGCTTTCTTACTAGATAATGAGTTTAATGATGATGAGGAGGAGCCACACAAAAAAAGAGTCAAAAGATGTCAAAGTTATAGCGGAAAATGAACAATTTGTACATGCTGATTCCAGCAAGATTCTCATGGTGCATTAAAGTTCTTACAGCTTGGACTACTTAAAGTTCTTAAGTGCATTAATCTTAATGTGTATCAACTGAAGCTCCTTTCTCATATGAAGATACATGATGTATTCAATGTGTGTCATTTAACACCTTATGTGGGTGATTCTTTTGATAATGATGATTCAAATTTACAAACGAATTCTTCTAAAGAAAGGGGGAATGATCTAGCCTGCATCACCATGTCTCTCACCAACAAGCCCCCATCAGCAAGTTCTACAACTTTCCCTCAGCTAAGAAGATCAGCTTACATTCAAGCTCATCAGTCTTCTTGACAAGTTTATAACCAACAAGATTCTCTTTCTTGACTTTTCCATTTCTCGTACATTAAAAATATTCTATTTTTGATAATCTTTCTTTATTGGCTCTTAGTTCCTAGGCTTGATTTGAGTCTTTTCATTATTTTTTGTTTTGCTTGAAAAGGAAATTAATATTATGTAGAAAATAGACTTGATTGGATGAATGCAGTTGCCTTAGGCATTCTTTTGAACCTCAAAGAGTTCATACCCATGAAAACTTAGAAGAGTTTTCAATCAATCCTTGAAAAGTCAAATATTTTCAAAATCTACATCCTTATATAGTTATAGCCAAGAAGAATTGATGCCCCACCAACTTCATTGGAAGCCTAGAAGAGCAACCATTGAAGTCCTTTCTCGTTTTCACATTTTGACCAATTATGTTTTGTTCACTTCTTCCCCCAAATTGATAACTCTACAATGCTCATCTAAAAAAAACTCAAACACGAAAGTTGTAGATCTACAAATCCTTGTTTGTTTGCAATTGGAATCACTCCATTCCGACCTACAATTGAGAGATATGGCCATTTTCCTAATGACACATAGAACTAAAATTGCTGCTCGAATTTCTACAAGTCACTCTTTTGATCATTTTTTTAATTTTTTACTTAATTGCTGAGCCTTCAGCTACATCACTATCAAATTAATCATAGATATATTTAATGTTAAACAAGTAAGTATTAAGCTTTGTGAAAATCTCTAATGTAAGAAGGGGGAGCTCATAATTCTCTTTTCTTCCTAAGTTACAAAATGTGATGCTAATTATCTCTAAGTCTCATAGTTTAATACATGGTTTACATTACTATTAGTTTAACTCATACAATTCTTTTGCATGTACATGCATGGATCACAAGGATCAAGCAAAAGGTGACCAAACTTTTGAAGCATTAAGTGCAACAAGATAAACTCATCATGCAAATAATAAATAGTTCTTAAATTAAAAGAATAATCAATCACATAAACTAAGTATTAAACTATATCTAAACTCTAACTTAAAACAATTTAATTAATCATAATGAAATTTAACAAACCCATTAAGTTTAAAGAAGAAATCCAACAGGAATATATTAAAGGATAAGTAATAAAATTGAGCAAAACTTAGTGTTGAAGATAGAAAGACAAAGTCAAAGCTATTGGTCTTCTTCTTACAAGGCTTGCAAATTGCTCTTTTCCTTTCTTTTTTCTTCTTTTTCCTTCTTGGCTTGCTTCTTTCTTCTTCTTCTTTTTTTTCCCCCCTTTTCTATTTATTTTTCTATTGATTTTGTGCCCCTCTCACAATGTGACAACTCTTTTTCTCGTTTTGAATTCTTGTCTCTAAGTAAATCTCTAAAATAAATTTTGACTAAATATTCTCCTATATAGAAATTGAATCATATTTGGCATTAACTAAAAAATTGTAGCCATATGTCTTAACTTTCCTTTGCTATAAGAATCACCCAATTTGGATTTTTGGAGCTAAAGCCATGCTTAAAATATAAAACAAAGGTTAATAAGTAATGAGGCAGAATCTTATTTAGCATTGGTTTTCTAATTGATGTAAGATTCCTTTCCAAGTAAATTTCCAAACAAGACCAAAACTCCTATTAATGATTCTCTTATTTTCCTTTTTTCTCCTTCATCAATAATTTTTCCTTTATATTGGCCAAATTGATTCCAAATATTTACTTTCCCATCTCTTACAAAAGAAAGTAAAAATATGTAAAATTTTGCATAAAATCAAACTTAAGCAAGAACAAGAAAATAAATTCAAGAGTAAAATTATATAAAAATATATTCCAAATTAGACCTTATCAAATACCCTTAAACTTAAGTTCTTACATATCCTTTAACAAAAGAAATAGAGAGAAAATAAAAAAGCAGTGACAAACAAACATTTTATGGTTATAATTATATCGAATTCCATTAAAATGTCTACTTTGAAATAGTTTTTCTTAGTTAAAACAAGATTTGACACAATTCAAACTTGACTCTTAATTTTAAACCCACCAATAGTAAATAAGCTAATAATATCATAACTAATATTCTCATATCCCTGCATACCTTAAAATAAATTTATGCAAATTTGTAATCAATACAATTGAATCATTCAATAATCATAGCTTGCAATTATCTCTTTCAACTACTACAATAAAAATAGCAAATAAAGACTTTCTCACTTTTTTTCTTTTTTTCATTTTTGTTTTTCTTCCTTTTTATACTTTTTATTGCTTTTTGGCACATTTTTTACCACATCCATAAATTATTCTTCCCTAAATTATCACTTGTCTTTTTGACATAAATACTAATATTTGTGATGAAAGCACCTAGTTCCCTAATAAGTCATAAACTGAGAGTGCTTTGCATATTTATATTTCATGTGACCATTGGATGTGAAAGTTGATATGAGTGTCATTGCCTAATCCCTAATTACTAAGCAAGTATAAGGCATTAGAGTAGATATATAATAACAGTAAATTATGAAATTTTTTCTTCAATTCAACCACTTTTACCCTTTTTACCTAAATCTTGTTTAAGACTAGTTTTGAGGGATAATTACAAGATAATCATCATATGAATAATTATGATAATAAGAAAATTTACACTAACATCTTTGGAGAACATACACTTCACTAATCATAACAATTAATCATTCTTAATTTCTTTCTATAAGGTATTGCTACATATTGAATCTATAATCATTTGAGAAAAATATCATTCTCTTGAATTAACTATGCATCATATAATAAATCAAAAAGAATTTGTGCATGCCCATGTAAAAAGAAATTGTTGTAAAAATCTTACTTTCATGCATCCATTAATACTTTAAAGCTCAAAAAGAAAAATAAAAACATGGAGATCAAAAGTGAACCTCCTTCTCTAATAACACTGTAAGAAAATAAACATAAATTAAACAATGATACGTTGCCTCCTAATAAGCGCTTCTTTATAGTAAATAGCTTGACGACCACATCTCAATTCTCAAGGATTCTTTAGAAGAAGAGTACAAAATAAATACATCATACATATTTAGAAAGTAACAAGAGCATTGCATAACCCAAAAGACATCCTTTTAAATGAAAGTACCATAAGGATAAGTAAATATATATGTTTTTTATCCTTAGGTGCAAGAGGAATATGTTATAACTTGATTAACCATCTAAAAACAATAATACTCATATTCTACAAGTCTTTAAATCATTGGTTAATAAAGGGAAGAGGGAAATGGTCTTTTCTAGTACCTTCCCTAAGCTTCTGATAGTATATGCATACTTTCCATCATGTTATTGTCCTGGTAGGAATCAATTTATCATACTCGTTCTTTAATATTGTTGTCCCACATTTCTTAGGTTCTACTTGAATAGGATTAATGCAAATACTACCATAGATAGAAAAATAATATCTATTTCTAACTACTAGATTACCTCATTTCATAACTACCCCTTGTATGTTAAGATTAAGCCACCTTTGTGATTGTACCTTAGGTTTGAATCCATCCTCCATCAAGATTTTATACATATATACCAAAAGCTAATTCTCTTAATATCTATTATACTCCACTTAATGACCCTTTTATTCCGTGTAAGTACCCTTAAAAGCTTTTTCTCTTCAATTTTGTCAAAGAAGAAGAAAAAATAATAGGTAAGGTAAATGAATTCCTTAAATATGCATACTACAATTAGGAAGGAAGTGATTTTAATTTAGGAGTTACAAGCTTCTCAATCAATGACTTGACTTTCAAAGAAAATGAAGCATCTAAAGTGAGAAAATTTTCTCCTTTAAAGAGTTGTTCTTTGTAGCTATCTCCTAAGTTTGGCATAGCCTCCATGCTTTCCTCTCCTAGAAATATTAAAATGTCATTTACTATATCATCCATAACATCAATACTTAAATCTTTTCTTTCATTATCCAAAGAATATTTCAAAGTGTCAAATACATCATAAATTATCTCTTTATCATGTATTCTAGGGTTAAGCTTTTCTTGTTGCATATTGATGAGAGCTTTCCTAGTAGCAATAAATGGTCTTTTGATAGTCAAAGACAATTTAAAGTGTTCTTACATATCAAGTAAAATGAAAACATGGTGGTAAATGAAGGTATCAAATTAAGGCTAACCTTTTCTTATTACACATTGATGAGAGCTTTCCCAGTGGCAAAAAATGGTCTTTTGATAATCAAAGATAGTTCAAAGTGTTCCTACATATCAAGTAAAATGAAAACATGAAAGGACATGGTGGTAAATGAAGGTTTTTCTAATTCAAGCTTCTTGAAACATGAAAAGGTATCAGATTAATACTTACACCTAAATCACACAAGGTTTTAACAAAATCAACATCACCAATAGTGGAAGGTATAGAATAACTCACTAGATTCTTCAATTTAGGAGGTAGCTTATTTTGAAGAATTGTCAAACATTCTTCATTAAATTTTTACCATCTCAAAATCCTCTAATTTTCTTTTGTTTGTTAGGATATCCTTCAAGAATTTTACATAACTTGGCATGTATAAAATAGCATCAATAAGAGAAATGTTAATATGCAACCTTTTAAATATCTCAAAAAATGAAGCAAATCACTTATCCAAGTTAGCTTGTAAGAATCTTTGAGGAAAA
Source organism: Bruguiera sexangula (assembly GCA_020141445.1). Classification (NCBI taxonomy): domain Eukaryota; kingdom Viridiplantae; phylum Streptophyta; class Magnoliopsida; order Malpighiales; family Rhizophoraceae; genus Bruguiera; species Bruguiera sexangula. The sequence continues at coordinate 4,454,989 of JAHLGP010020636.1, forward strand.
GGAATTATAGGCTTGTAAGGTTTAACATTTGAGTTATGAAAAACTTTCTAGGTTATTTCTTATCACTACCATCATCTTTTCCTTCCTCCATAGCTTTGTTCTACTCTCTTTCTCCCTTTAAATACTCACAAATTTGTGGTCTCTTAAGAAAAAACTAGATAAGCATTGGAAAAGGCCTTGAGAGGCCTTGGAAGGTGAAATCCTTCTACCATTCTTTCAATTCTCTATAGCCAAAGAGATTCCCTTGCTAATCTTCTAGATAAAAAATCTTCTTTATCTTAAATTTGGCATAGGCTCAATCTCTGAAGTCATACCTAGATCTAGGATCCAAATCCTCTTTTTATGGGTTTAATAACCACAGAGGTTACTTCATATAGTATCTATTGATAATATAGACAATCCTTCATATTATTATAAGGTATATATCATCTTTAAAATAAGAATGAGTGACCCTATTAGATCTAAGCCCAATATAGTTTTTTTTAATAGCGCATAAAAAATTTATGTGCTTTGGAATTAAAAGATAAGTAATGGATTTATCCAAAGCTTGCTCATAAGCATCATTATGAAGTTTATCAACTTCTTTCACTTTTGCATCTTTAACTGGTGAGTTAATTGACTTTGCTAGGAACTAAGGCCCATATATGAAAGGCCTATTACTCATGTCTGGGTTCCTTGTAAGAATTCACAAGTTAAAATCTAGCAGAGAATTATAATTTCCTTTAATAAACTCAATATCAAACTTAAACATAAAAAGTATTCCTTGCCATCTAGCAAAGCTTTGTTTAGATGCAATATTTATAACATTTTTAGTAAGGACATTTTTATTACCTTACAATTTATTCTTAGAAGAAATTTCTAATTTAATAGATCACTTCCAAATTTTTGAATGTATAGTACAATGGCTGAAATTCCTTTTTTAATAGTAGAGTAATTAACTCTAGTTCCTCTTTAAACTCTTGAAGTAAATCGAACTAATGATTCTTTTGGATTAATCCTTCACTTAAGGATTCCTCCATAACCCTTTTTTGATGCATTAGTTTCAATTATTTTAAAACTATTAGGATAAAGGAAGCTAAGACATGACAGTTCCTTTGTTTTTTATTTTATCTTCTTAACTACCATCTTATGTTCATCTATCCATTCAGGAGGATTTTTTGTAACCTTTCAAACAAAGGTTTAACATCATAATTTAGACAACTTAAAAACCTTTGTAACTATTGTTTTTCTCTAATTTCATTAGGAAATTTAAAGGCAAACTCAATTGCTTGGTCAATAGGAACAATAGTTCCATTTCCAATGACGTAACAAAGGAATCTAAGTCTAGTTTGGAGTAACTTCATCTTTTTGGTTAATATAGCTAAACCAGCCTTTTCAATAAATTTTAAAAATAAGTTTAAATGTTTAAAGTGTTGCTTGATTATGTTAAAAAAATAGTAACACATCATCAATACAAACAATTGTAAATGATGAATAAGTATTAAATATTTCATTCATGATTTTTTGAAATTCAAAAGGTGTATTAAATATTATGGTAAAACAAGTTAATCTCCTAAATGTTGATATTAGACATGTTCCATGGTTGGCAAGACAGATTAATATTTGTCTTTCTTATTAGCTTTCCAAATAGATGAAAAGGTTTTTTCTTAATAAGTCATTACTTTTGCATAAAACTCGATAATAGTTGCATTGATCGTTATAACTATTATTAGAATCTTCAAAGGTAGAGTTTTCTTTTTCTTTAAGAAGATCTACTTCTAAGTTTGATTTATCTTCTAATAAAAAGATATGCATTAATGACCTTTTAAGGTCACATCAATGATGATATTATGCAAGATTCCCAAGACTCATGTGAGTTATAAAGAGCAAAAGGACAAATAACTTTTGATGAAAAGATTGCAACTAGTATAGTTTTAATAAAACTACTTTAACAAAAGTAAAAGAGGATAGGACAAGCCACTTTGAAAAAGAAGATTCTTTCAATTATGATTATTACCTTTTATTTTATATAAATAAAATCTCTCAGCTACTTCAAAGGTAGAGTCCAATTTCCTTTTCTTTCTCTCTCTTTAAGCTTGTATCTCCTTTCCTTTGTAAATTATAAACTTGTAATGACATCTGGTGGTCAATGAATGTCTCATTTCTATAAGTATTTTAATTTTGTTATTATGTGTTTTAAGTTTTTTTCTTTTACATCAGTATACTTAATTTAGTTACTTAAATTAGTTTTTATATATATGCTTATGATCCTGTGCTGCTAAAATAAGAATAATATCAATGCCTTCTTTCTATGTAAACATTAACCTTTAAGTAGTTGAAAAACTTAAGCTTATCAATGTCTCATTATTGAAACCCCAAGTTGTGTTGCCTTTGTACCCATGTTTGTTGTGTGTAGGCACATAAGGTTATGGCTTAAGATGTTGATAGTGATATGGTGAGGCATGGATAGGTTAAGACCTAATCGACTGTTTAGAAGTGATAGTTCTTTTAATAGAAATAAAGAAATAATAATTAGTGAAAATTTAGATAATAATTATTTACAAAATTAGACTCTTTCTTCTTCTTTATCTTCCCAAGTTTATAAATAGGAAAGTTTTTTTTTCTAAAATTGATAATGTGATGAGAACCATTAAAGGAGTCTTACCTTTTACTCAGGGTTATAATGATTTCTTTTTACTATTTCAAGAACTTATAAAGTTACATCAACAAAAGTATAAATTTATCCATATTAGGATAATACAGGTATCACTAAAACATACTACTAGATTGGATGCTAGAAAAAGTAGTTGAATCTTTTAAATAGGTTAACAAACAAATAGAAAAAATAATTGAATTCAAAGATAAGGATGTTGAAATCTGATTTGCTCCATCTAAAAGTGTGATGTTAAATCTCCAAAAGGGAAAAGAAATGGTTAAATCTAGATTTTCTCCCTCTTGGTGTTAATCACTTAATTGGAAGGTACTAGACAAACAAGATAGTAGATTAGTCAACCTTAGTATAAAGTTGACTTTCCTCCCTTAACTTTTGCTTATGTGGTGAATGAACCACTAGAAACATGCAACCAAACGTCTAGGCCTAGGTCACCTTCTTTATCTGATATAAGATATCAAGATGAAGATAAAAGTTTATATGTCCTCAAAGTAGTCAATGAGATAGATGAAAAGTTGAAAGAATATAAGATATCAAGATGAAGATAAAAGTCTATATGTCCTCAAAGTAGTCAATGAGATAGATGAAAAGTTGAAAGAGTTATTTTCTCTCTTGAAAATATATAAAAAGAAAATGATTTTTTTTTATAACCTTTAATGAAAAAGAACGAGAAATATGACATAAACACTATAAGATATAAACTAATGGTATGAGAGTTATAGATATTTTCACCTATTTGGAAAAGGCCTACAAATTTAAGAGAAAACTTTTCCCAAATTTTTCTACCTCCAACAAATGCATAGTCGTTGAGAAAGCATATTAAGAATATGTTACAAGAAAAGGAAAAATAGTCATAAGTATTTACCCATCTACACTTAACTTAAGTGTTAAGATATAAGACCGTGAGGTTATGGCCTTACCATACAAAGCAAAACCCTTTAATAGTGTCATTATGGAGTAAGGAAATTATACTAATTTTTATCTTTAATCTACAAGAAATCTACTTAATAGAGTCGAATAAAAAAATTGAACAAGTAGCTTAGCAAGGTCCAAGACCTTTAGTTAAACTAGAAATGGTAAAAAAAAAAAAAAGTTTATTTAAACCCATGTCATTAGAAAAAATAGATTATAACATGTTAAGTAAAAATCTTGAAAAAACAAAATTAGTTGATGAAATAATCAAAAAGTTAAAAAAATCTTGGATTAAAAGAGAAAAGTTGCTTTTGTATTAGGAAAAGAGGAACAAATTATCCAAGAAGAATCAAAACTTGAAGATTATGTGGATAAATTTAGAAAATGTTTTTATCAAAATAAAATCTAGTTTGAAAAGATCCATCACATTCTTATAAGAAGGAAAGCATGGTTTGTGCAAAGGTTCCTATTGCTTTTTGGGATAAGAAGAAGCATGTGGTAGAATTACTATATAAAGTGACTTTTAATGAAAGTCAAATACCTAATAAAGTCAAGCCCATAGTTGTGGAACCAAGGCATTTAGAAATGTGTAAAAAAGAAATAAATTACCTCTTAATGAAAGGGCTTATTAGAAAAAGTAATAGCCCATGGAATTGTTCAACATCTCATATGGAAAATACTACTGAACTAAAGTAAGGAGTTCTAAGATTGGTTATTAATTATAAGCCTTTAAATAAGACCTTAAGATAAATTAAATATCTTATACCTAATAAAAAAGATTTGTTAAATAGGTTTTGTGAAGCACAAATATTTTCAAATTTTGATATGAAATCTAGTTATTAGCATAGCTAGATTTATGAGAAAGATGAATACAAAACAACATTCATAGTTCCATTCAAACACTATGAATATAATGTAATGCCTTTTGAATTTAAAAATGCACCCTCTAATTTTCAAAAATTATGAATGAAATATTTAACACTTATTTAGCATGTACTATTATTTATATTGATGACGTGTTAGTATTTTCTAATATAATTGAACGACACTTTAAATATTTAAACCTATTGTTAAAGGTTATTAAAAAAAAAACTAGTTTAGCTATATTAGCCAAAAAAAAAATGAAATTATTCTAAAGTAAAGTACAAAAAATCCTCCCGAGTAAATGGATGAACATATGAAAGCAATTAAGAAGATAAAAATAAAGACAAAGGAATTGCCATGTCTTAGCCTCCCTCGTCTTAATATTTTCAAAATAATTGAAACTGATGCATTAGAAAAGGGTTATGGAGGAATCCTTAAGCAAAGGATTAATTCAAAAGAATCATTAGTTCAATTCACTTCAAGAATCTAGAGAAGAGTTAGAGCTAACTACTTTATTATTAAAAAAGATATTTTAGCCATTGTATTATGTATTCAAAATTTTGAAAATGATCTGTTAAATTAGAAATATCTCTTAAGAATAAATTATAAGGCAATAAAAGATGTCTTTACTAAAGATGTTAAAAACATTACATCTAAACAAATCTTTACTAGATGACAAGAAATACTTTCTGTGTTTGATTTTGATATTGAGTTTATTCAAGAAAATTTCTTTATTGGATTTCTTAACATGTGAATTTTTATAGTGAACTAAGATATGAGTAAAAGGCCTCTCATACAAGCGCCTTAGCTCCTAGCAAAGTTGGTTAAGGATTCGGTTAATGATGCAAAAGCAAAAGAAGTTAATAAACTTTGTAATGATGCTTATGAGCAAGTTTTGGACAAATTGATTACATATCCTTTAATTCCAAACCACATAGATTTTTTATGTGCTATTGAAAACAATTATGCTCAATTTAGATCTAGTGAGGTCGCTTGTTTTAATCTTAAAGATGATATGTATCCTCATAATAATATGATGGATTGCTTGTATTATCAACAAATATTACATGGAACAAGTTTTATGGTTATTGAACCCATAAAAGGAGGATATAGATTTGGATTTAGGTATGGCTTTAAAGATTGGGCCTATGCCAAATTCAAGATAAAGAAGATTCTTTGTCCAAAAAATTGACAAGGGGATCTCTTTGACTATAAAGAATTGAAAGAATGCTGAAAGGTTAAAATCTATAATTACTTTGATCATATCAAAGCATGAGAAAAGGCTTTTATTATGTGAAAATAAATAGAGAAAATTTTGTTGGTTCACTCAAATATATTTTCTGAATGATCCAAAAAGATTTCCAAATTGGTTTAAAACTTAGTTTTTTAAGTAAAGGTTACATCATCTAGCCTTATAAAACAAAGTGAGAACTATTTATGAATATTTTTGTGAAGTAAATAAAGAGGTTAAAGACCTATTATTAATGTTTGCAACCTAGTATGTTGTCCCTTGGACCATTAAATGGGACTACACAATTATGGCCAAACAAGTTAATGTCTTAGATGTTGATATTAGACATATTCCATGGTTGGCAAGATGAATTAATATTTGATAGTGGAAGAAATTTGACTTTGTTTATGATGGAGTTTATATGAACAAAGGAGTTATTTACATAAATAGACCTAAGGCTTTACCACAAAAGCCCACTAGTTCCAAAGAGATATTAAAGGCTTTAATGGAGTCTATATCAAAAGAGAGATTATTGAGAATGATGATTGCTCTACTCCAACTAGATCAAGACACCTAAAAAAACCAAGCTAAAAGCAACCAGAGGCACATCAATGATGATATTATGCAAGATTTCTTAGACCCATATAAGTTGTAAATGGCGAAAGGACAAATAACTTTTGATGAAAAGATTGTCATTCAGATATCTTTAATAAAGCTATTACTTTAACAAAAGTATAAGAGGAAAGGACAACCCACTTTGAAAAAGAAGATTCCTTTAATTATGGTTGTTACCCATAAATGACATACTTAGATTATAATAGTAGTCAATAAAGAGTATATCTTTTCAATTATTACCTTAATTAATTCAAGTGTGGACATGAATTGTATTAATGAGGGAATTGTTCCTTCAAAATACTTTTTAGAAACAATAATGTGTTAAACATTGTTGATAAAAGCAAACTTGGTATTAAGTACAAGCTGTCTTAAGCCTACCATATGATGTTATTTTGGGAAATCCTTTCTTGTGCATGCCATATCTTATAGAATTTGTCAAGTTACTTTTCTATCAATATGCTTAATTTACTTAAATTAGTTTCCATATAAATGTTTGTGATCTTGTGTTGCCAAGAAAGGAATGGTATCAAAGCCTTCTCACTAGGTAAATGTTAAAAAGTTTAAACTTATCAGTGTCTCATTGTTGAAACCTCAAGTTTTATTGCTTTTGTACCTATGTTTGTCTTGTGTAGGCATGTAAGGTTATGGGTTAAGACATTGACAATGATATGGCGAGGCATGGATAGGTTAAGCTAATCAATTGTTTAAAAGTGATAGTTCTTTTAATAAAAATAAAAAAGATAATAATCAGTGAAAATTTAGATAATAATTATTTATAAAATTAGACTCTTCCTTCTTCTTCATCTTCCCAGGTATATAAATAGGAAAGTTTCTTTTCTAAAGTTGATTATGTGATAAAAATCATTGTAGAAGCCTTATCTTTAACTTAGGGTTATAATGATTTCTTTTTATTTTCCTTAGAGCTTATTAGGTCACATTAACAAAAGTATAAATTTATCCATATTGGGATGGTACAAATAGCACTAAAACATATTACTATAGTGGGTTTAAATAACTTAGCAATTCTATATATTAGAAATAAAAGACATAATCACTTTCATAAGAGTAATTGAATTACTCTTAATGATAAACCTATTTGGTTTCCTTATTTTTTGAGCTTTACTTTATCATTATCAGAACCTAATTTGATGCATACTTTATATTTGGATATTAAAATTAAAGGATTTGATATCATGCCCACTTTAGAAAATCTAATCCTTATATACAAAATACACTATAAGGTTATGAATACCATTATCTTAAGAATTAAAGAAATTCTAGCAAGATATACAAATAAAGAGATTACTACATTATTTTTTACTAATAGGTTAAAATTTAATATTTCAGTTCCTAAGACAATTTCTTGGGATTAGGTTAAATTACTCTCTTAAGAATACTATAAAATAATGGCTTTTAATAACCTAAAAGGCATTATATTCCATTCATAGTGTTCAAATGAAACTGTGAATGTTGTTTTGTATTTAACTTTTTCATGAATTTAGATTTGCCAATAACTAGCTTTCATATTGAATTGAGAACATATTTAGGCTTTATATAACCTATTTAACAAATTTTTTTTATTAGGTATAAAATGATCTTGTGTTGTCAAGATAGGAATGGCATCAATCTTTTTTCTAGGTAAACATTGACCTTTAAAGTAGGTGAAACATTTAAACTTATCAATGTCTCATTGTTAAAACCCTAAGTCATGCTACCTTTATACCTGTGTTTGTCATGTGTAAGCAAATGTATGGTCCTTGAGAAAGTATATCAATAATATGTTACGAGAAAAGGAAAAATGGTCATTAGTATTCAGCCACTTGCACTTGACCTAAGTGTTAAGATAAAACACCATGAGATTATAGTCTCATTATATAAAGCAAAACCCTATACCAATGCCATTATGGACTAACAAAATTATATTAATCTTCATCTTTAATCTATAGAAAATTATCTTAACAAAGTTGAAGAAAAAATTGAAGAAGTAGCTCAGTGAGTTCTAAGACCTCTAGTTAAACCAAAAATCGAAAAAGGGTTTTATTTAAACCCATGTCATTAGGAGAAATATATTACAACATGTTAGGTAAAAATCCTAAAAAAATAGAATTAGTCAATGAAATAATCAAATGGTTAAAAAAAACCTTAAATTAAAAGAAAATGATGGTTTTGTGTTAGGAAAAGAGGAACAAATTACTAAAGAAGAATTAAGGGTTGAGGGTTATATGGATAAAATTCAAGAAATGTTCTTATCATAATAAAATATAGTTTGAAAAGATCCATCACTTTCTTATAAGAAGGAAAGTATGGAAACTAATAAAATGACTTTTAATAAAGTTGCAATGAAATTATATTATTTTAAATCAACATCTATCAACCTCTTATTAGAGGAACAATCTAATTATAATTACATACAATAGGATGAAAGCAGTATTGTAAAATAGAATTGAAATGAAATGTTAGAAAATTAGATTTTCATTCTACTCCATTATATGATAATGTTTATCACTATTGCAAAATATAAAGGAGGTAATTCTAACTTCTAAATAATAAGATTCATAATAAATAATTTTATTGGACAACTTAAAAGTTAGTGGGATTTCTATCTATCAAAAGAAGCCAAGTCCAAAATATTTAATACTATAAAAATAGAGTAAGGAATGTAACTAGCTGATAATGTTAATACACTAATTTATACAATTACTAACCATTTTATCGATATAACTACCTTATTAGTAGATAAAACATATAAGCAACTCATTAATTTGAGATACCCAAATTTATTTCACTTTAGGTGGTATAAAGATGTGTTATTTTGAAAAGTTTTTACCAAAGAAGAAAGTCAGAGTATTTTTTAAAAAGAAAAATTTTTCTTTAGGTTACCTACCTTATTTGTTGAAAGAGTAAAAAATAAGTTAAAATCCAATTATAGAGGAGTTATTGATTATTTTAGTTATACACATGGAGAATTAAATGAAAAAGTTGTAACAAAAGGAGTTAAACTCTATAATGAGAAAAAAGTGCATAGGCAATTACATAATAAAAAGATATAAGGTAAATAAGCCTTAGGAAACTTCTGTGAATAAATGGGTTATCTACCCATGAAATATCCTAAAAAATTCAAAAGGAAGGGTTATAAACTCATACCTTATAAGAAATCTTTTTATGAAAAGGAAAAGTAAAAAGAAAAAACAAAAAAAAGGAAAAGGAAAATTATCTATTATAGATGCAGAAAAATAAGGCATTATTGTAATAAATGCAAAAGTGAAACAAAAAATTCAAGAATTATTTATAAATGAAGACTTTAAAAGGTTACTAAGGCATATATTCTTATCAGAAGATGAATTAAAAGATAAATTAGACTTAAAAGTAGATCTCCTTGAAAAAGAAGAAAACTTTACCTTTGAAGATTTTGGTAATAGTTGTAAGGGTCAATGCAACTATTGTCATGTTTTATGCAAAAGTAATAACTTATTAATCCTCACAAAAGAAGATATAGGATCTTATTGATAAGATTACTTATCCAAAATAAATATAAAAAAATAGAGAATAGTTGGAGAAATATCTTCATTTATCTCGAAATGAGACTAAAGTTAAACGAGTAAAAAAGGATTATAGTTTAAAAACTATTATTTAAAGAGTTATAAATAACAATTCTAATTTAAAACTAGAGTTATAACAATAAAACCTTTGACTATGAGCTTAAACTTAGGATCAATCAGTTAAAAATTGAAATAAAAGAATTAAGAGAAAAATTTTTAGTTTTAGAATTTGTGTTTGATAGAATAAATAAACCTCTAGACATTCTAAATACTTCTTTAAAAGAAGAGGTAAGTACTCTTCATTATGTTAATCTCATAACTAGGGTAATTATCGATAAATGACATTTTCAAATTAATGTAGTAGTCAATAAAGAGTATATCTTTTCAACTATTACTTTAATTGATTAAGGCGCAAACATGAATTGTATTTATAAGGGAATAGTTTTTTCAAAATACTTTTCAAAAACAACAAAAGTGCTAAATACTATTGATAAAAGCAAGCTTATGATTAAGTGCAAAATATCACAAACTGTTATATGCAACGAACAAATTTGTATTGGAATTCCATTGTACTGGTTAAAAACTTGTCATAGGATGTTATGTTAGGAAATCCTTTATTGTGCATGCTATATTGTTTTAAGGAAATTAATAATAAAGGGATTTTCTTAGAAATAAATGGAAAACTTATTAATTTTAAATTTATATCTACTCCTCAATACAGAAAGATAGATATTTTTCAAAAATCAATAAGGAGAAATGAGAGATTTATTCAATATCTTTAAAGTAAGGTAAAAATAAACATTTATAAGATAAGATAAATACTCTTATTATACAAGTTAAAATACAGGAATTACAAAAAAAGCTAGAAAGTATGGTTTGTACAAAAGTTCTTACTACTTTTTAGGATAAGAAGCATATGGTAGAATTACTATATAAAGTGACTTTTAATAAAAGTCAAATACCTATTAAATCCAAGCCCATAGTTATGGAAACAAGACATTTAGAGATCTATAAAAAGAAATAAATGACCTTTTAGAGAAAGAGCTTATTAGAAAAAGTAATAGTTCATGAAGTTGCCCAACATTTTATATGAATAATATTGTAGAATTAGAGTGAGAAGTTCCAATATTGGTTATTAATTATAAGTCTTTAAATAAGGTCTTGAGATGGATTAAATATCTTATACCTTGTAAAAACAAATTTGTTCAATAGGCTTTATGAAGCCTAAATATTCATAAAATTTGATATGAAATCTAGTTATTGGCAAATTCAAATTCATGAAAAAGATAAATACAAAACAATATTCATAATTCCATTCAAAGACTATGAATAGAATGTAATACATTTTGGGTTAAAAAAATACACCCTTTGAATTTCAAAAAATCATGAATGAAATATTTAATGCTTATTTAGCATTTACTATTGTTTACATTGATGATGTGTTAGTATTTTCTAACATAATTGAACAACACTTTAAACATTTAAACTTATTTTTAAAGGTTCTTGAAAAGCTAGTTTAGTCATATTAGCCAAAAAGATGAAATTATTCTAAATCAGGGTATGATTCCTCGATCAATTCATTAAAAATAGAACTATTGTTCTTATTGATCAAGCAATTAAGTTTGCTTCTAAATTTCCTAATAAAATTTGAGAGAAAAATAATAGTTGCAAAGGTTTTTAATTTGTTTAAATTATATTTCAAAATTTTATAGAGAATTAGCTTATAATGCTAAGCCTTTGTTTGAAAGGTTAAAAAAATGCTCTTGAGTGGCCAAATGAACATACAAAGGTAGTTAAGAAGATAAAAATAAAAATAAGGGAATTGTCATGTCTTAACTCTTCATCCTAATGAATTCAAAATAATTGAAACTGATACATTAGAAAAGATTTATAGAGAAATTCTTAAGTAAAGAATTAATTGAAAAGAATCATTAGTTTGATTCACTTCAAAAGTCTAGAAAGCAATTAACGTTAATTACTTTACTATTAAAAAAGAAATTTTAGTCATTATAATATGTATTGAAAAATTTGACAGTGATCTATTAAATCAAAAATTTCTTTTAAGAATAGATTGTAAGGCAATAAAAGATATCTTTACTAAAGATGTTAAAAATATTACATCTAAACAAATCTTTGCCATATGGAAAAGAATACTTTTTTGTATTTGATTTTGATATTGAGTTTATTAAAGGAAATTATAATTCTTTTCTAGATTTCCTAACTCATGAATTTTTTGCAAGGAACTAAGATATGAGTAAAAGGCCTCTTATACAAGAACCTTAGTCTCTAGTAAAGTCAATTAACTCACTAACTATAGATGCAAAAGTAAAATAAGTTGATGAACTTTATAATGATACTTATAAGCAAGGTTTGGATAAATCCATTACATATTCTTTAATTTCAAAGCACATAGATTTTTTATGTGCTATTGAAAATAATTATACTCACCTTATACCTAATAAGGTTACTCATTTTTATCTTGATGATATGTATCCTCATTATAAATAGAAGGATTGTGATGTAGCCCACATCACTATGTCTCTCACCAACAAGTCCTCGTGGCAAGTTCCACAACATTCACTTAGCCAAGAAGATCAGCTCCCATTCATGCTTATCAGTCTTCTTAACAAGTCCATAACTAACATGATTCTCATTGTTGACTTTGTCATTTCCTTTACATTGAAAATATTCTATTTGATAATCTTTCTTTATTAGCTTATAGTTCCTGGACTTAATTGAATGAATGAAATTGCCTTGGGCATTCTTTTGAACCTTAAAGAGTTCATACCTATGAAATCTTATAAGAGTTTTCACTTCATCCTTAAAGAGTCAAAGCTTTTCAAAGTCAACATCCTAAAAGAGTTTTAGCCATCAACCTAGAAGAATTGATGCCCAACCAATTTCATTGGAAGCTTAGAAGAGCAACCATTGAAATCCCTTCTCATTTTCACATTTTGACCAATTCTATTTTGTTCACTTCTTCCCCTAAATTGGTAACTTTGTAGTGTTTATTTGCAAAAACTCAAAACATGAGAGTTATAGATCCACAAGTCCTTGTTTGTTTGCATTTAGAATCACTCCATTCCAACCTATCGAGTAAGAGATACAACCATTTTCCTAACAACATGTAGAATTGAAATTTTTGCTCAAATTTTTACAAGTCACTCTCCCAATCCTTTTTTTATTTTTAACTTAATCGCCTAGCCTTTGGCTACATTAGATTGCTCGTATTATCAATAGGTATTGTATGAAACAAGTTCTATGATTATTGAACCTATAAAAAGAGGATCTAAATCTAGATCTAGGTATGACTTCAAAGATTGAACTTAAGGCAAATTCAAGATAAAGAAGATTTTTTTATCCAAATTCAAGATATGTGTTCACATTATAAAGCAAATTGCATTATAGACTAAATCTACTAAAAAGGTATACTCTATAAAGAATTCAAAGAATGGTGAAAGATTAAAACCTATAATTACTTTGATTATATCAAAGCTTGGGAAAAGCCTTTATTATATGAAAATAGGCAAAGGAAATTTAGTTGGTTCATATAAATACATCTTCCAAATGATCTAAAAAGATTTCCAAATTACTTTAAAGCCTCATTTTCTTTTTATAGGGAGGTTACATCATTTGTTTCTACCACACAAAGTGAGAACTGTTCATGAATAATTTTGTGAAGTAAATGAAGAGGCTAAAGACCCATTATTAATGTATGTAGTTTGGTATCATGTCCCTTGGATCATTAAATGGGACTAAAAAATTATGACCAAATAAGTTAATGCCCTAGATGTTGACGTTAAACATGTTTCATGGTTGGAAAGATGGATTAATATTTGATAGTGAGAGAAATTTAACTTTTTCTATGATGGAGTCTATACAATAAAATGATTCATTTGCATAAATGGAATTAAGACTCCACCACTAAAGCCCACTTCTACTAGTCCCAAAGAGATATAAATTATAGCTGCTCTGCTCCAACTAGATTAAGACACCCAAGTAAGCCAATATCATCATTGATGTGCCTTTGATTGCTTTTAGTTTGGTTAGCTTAGGTGTCTTGATCTAGTTCAAGTAGAGCAGCTATAATTTCTAATAACCTCACTTTTGACACAAACTCCGTTAAAGTCTTTAAGATCTCTTTAGGACTAGTAGAAGTGGGCTTTGTGATGGAACCTTAAGTCTATATATGCAAATGACTTTTTTCCTGTATAGACTCTGTCATAAAAAAAAAAGTCAAATTTCTCTCACCATTGGATATTGTTCCATCTTGCTAAACATAGAACATGTCTAATATCAACATCTATAACATTAACTTATTTGGCCATAATTGTGTAATCCCATTCAATGATTCAAGGGACATGATACCAGCCTACAAACATTAATAATGGATCTTTAACCTCTTCGTTTACTTTACAAAATTGTTTATAAATGGCTCTCACTTTGCGTGGTAAGGTTAGATGATGGAACCACCACTTAAAAAAACTCTCTTTTAAACCAATTTGGAAATCTTTTTAGATCATTCAGAAGATGTATTTAAATGAACTGACTAAATTTCCTTTACCTATTTTCATATAATAAAGCCTTTTCCCATGCTTTGATATAATCCTAAAACTCCTTGCTCTAATTTTACAACATTTTTCACATAAAATGTTAGGCAACTCCAAAGGCTATTAATTTTTCTAATAAGCCCTTTCTCTAAGAGATCATTTATTTCTTTCTTACAAATCTCTAAATGTCTTGGTCTTATAACAATAGGCTTGGATTTAGTAGCTATTTGACTTTAATTAAAAGCCACTTTATATAGCAATTCTACCACATGTTTCATCCAATCCCAAAAAGTAGTAGGAACTTTTACACAAACTATATTTTCTAGCCTTTTTTGGTAATTCCTATATTTTAACTTATATAACAGGAGTATTTATCTTTTCTTGTACATATTTATTTTTTACCTCACTTTAAAAAGATTAAATAAATCTCTCATTTCTCTTTATTAATTTTTGAAGCATATCTATCTCTTTGTATTAAGGGGTAGATATAAATTTAAACATAATAATTTTTCTATCTATTTCTGAGAAAATCCTTAATTACTGATTATCTTAATAGGATATAACATGTGCAAGAAAGAATTTCTCAAAATAACATTCTATGACAAGTTTTTAACTAGTACGAATGAAATTTCAATACAAATTCCTTTGTTTCATATAACAACTTGTGATAGCTTATACTTAATAACAAGCTTGCTTTTCTTAGTAATGTTTAACACTTCTATTGTTTTTGAAAAGTATTTTGAAAGAACTATTTCCTCATTGATACAATCCATGTTCGTGTCTAAATCAATTAAGATAATAGTTGAAAAGAAATACTTTTTATTAACTATTATTATAATTTGAGTATGCCACTTATAACGAATTACCCTATCAACGAGATTAACATATTGAAGAGTACTAAGTCTTCTTTTAAAGAAGTATCTGGAATGTTTAGAAGTTCATTTATTCTATTAGACACAGATTCCAAAACTAAAACTCGTTCTTTTTATTCTTTTATTTCAGTTTTTAATTGACTAATCTCAATTTTAAACTCCTCCAATCAAAGGTTTTATTGCCATTACTCTAGTTTTAAAACTAGAATAATTACTTTTAATTCTTTAAATAACAATTTTTAAATTATAATCCTTTTTTGGTTTTTTAACTTTACTCTCTTTTCGAGATATATGAACATATTTCTCCAAGTATTCTCCTTTCCCTTTTGGATTAGTAATCTTATAAATAAGATCCAAAATCAAATTATCTTCTTTTATAAGGATTAATAAGTCATTACTTTTGCATAAAACTTAATGATAGTTGCATTAACCATTACAACTATTACCAAAATCATCAAAGGTAGAGTTTTCTTCTTCTTTAAGAAGATTTACATCTAAGTCTGATTCATATTTTGATAAGAAGATATGGATTAGTGACCTTTTAAGGTCTTCATATATAAATAATTCTTAAATTTTTTATTTCATTTTGCATTTATTAAAATAATGTCGTATTTTTCTACATTTTTAATAGACACCATTTTTTTTTTCTATGAACTAGACTTTTTTTTTTTTTTTTATGAAAGGATTTCTTTCAAGGTATGGGTTTATAACCCTTCCTTCTGAATTTTTAAAGATATTTCATTGATGGATATAACCAATCTATTCACAGAAATTTCTTAAGGCCTTTTTACTCTGTATCTTTTCATTTTGTAATTTTCTATACAATTTTATCTCATTACATAATTTAACCCCTTCTACATCTAATTCTTTGTATGTATAACTAAAGTAATCAATAAGTCCTCTATGATAGGATTTTAACCCTTTTTTTTTTTTTACCTTTTTAGCAAATAAGGTAGTTAACTTAGATAAAAAATTTTCTTTCTAGAAAATACACTAACTGTCTTCTTTGGTAAAAAAAAGTTTTAAAAAGAACACATCTTTCTACCACTTAGAGTGACATAAATTCAGAAATCTCAAATTAATGAGTTACTTATATATTTTGTTTACTAATAAGGTAACTATACTGATAAAATAGTTAGCAATTGTCTAAATTAGTGTATTAATACTGTTAGTCAGTTGCATCCCTTACTCTATTTTTACAATATTAAATATTTGGGATTTAGTTTTTTTTTTTGATAAATAAAAATCTCACTACCTTTTAAATTATTTAGTAAAACTATTTACCATGAATCTTACTATTTGAGGATAGAATTACCTCCTTTAGATTTTGTAGTAATGGTAAACATCATCATATAATAGAGTAGAATGAAAATCTAATTTTCTAATATTCCATCTAAATTTTATTTTATGATGTTGCTCCCATTATGTTGTACATAATTGTACTCAGATTCTTCCTTTAATAAAAGGTCAACTGATATTGGTCTAGGGTAATATAATTTTGTTAGGACTTTATTAAAAGTCATTTTGTTAATTTTCATGCTTTCCTTCTCATAAGAAGGTGATGGATCTTTTCGAATTGAATTTTATTCTAATGAGAATATTTCCTAAATTTTATCCACATAATCCTCAAACTCTAATTCTTCTTTTGTGATATATTTCTTTTTTCCTAATACAAAAGTATCTTTTTCTTTTAATTCAAAGTTTTTTAAATTTTTGATTATTCATTGACTAATTATGTTTTTTCATGATTTTTACTTAACAAGTTGTAATCTATTTCTTTTGATGACATGAGTATAACTAAAACCTTTTTTTCAATTTCTAGTTTAATTAGAGGCCTTAGAGTTCACTGAACTACTTCTTCAATTTTTCCTTTAACTTTGTTAAGCTGATTTCCTATAAATTAAAGATAAAGATTAATATAATTTTCTTGCTCTATTATGGTGAGACTATAACCACACAGTCTTTTATCTTAACACTTAAGGTTAAGTGTAGGCAAGTGAATGTTAATAACCTTTTTTCATTTTCTTGCAAAATATTTTTGACATGCTTTTTCAAGGACCATACATTTCTCTAGGTTAGAAAAGTTTAGGAAAAGTTTCTTGTGGTTCATTAACCACAAAAGTAAAAGTTAAGGGAGAAAAGTCAACCATATACTGAGATTGATTAATTTACTTTCATGTTCTTCTAAGACCTTTTAGCTCAATGATTAACACTAAGGAGGTAGAGAATTTAGGTTTAACCTTTTCTCTTCCCTTTTTGAGATTTGATCTCATACTTATAAATGAACCAAATCAAATTTTGACATTCCCATCTTTAAATTTAATTATTTCTTCCATTTGTCTACTAACTTACTTAACAGGTTCAACAATTTTTTTAGCATCCACTTTTCAGGTACTTTAACCTGATCCTAAGACATTGTTTTAGGAACCAAAACATTAGATTTTGACCTATTAGTTAAAAACAATGTAATAATCCCTTTATATGTATATTTTGTTGGAATATCTTTAATTCTTACAACAATGGTATTCATAACCTTATAGAGAATTGCAAGAGAGCTATAACACAATTAAGAATCTTTTTAAGTACATTGATAAGATTAAGTTTTTCTTGTTGCACATTGATGAGAGCTTTCACAATAGCAAAAAATGGTCTTCTAAGAATTAAAGACAATTCAAAGTCTTCCTACAAATCAAGTAAAATGAAACACATGAAAGGAAATAATGGTAAATGATGGTTATTCTAATTTAAGCTTCTTAAAATGTTAGAAGATATCAAATTAATACTTACACCAAAATCACACCAGGCTTTATCAAAATTAACATCACCAATAGTAGAAGGCATGGAATAACTCACTGGATCCTTGAATTTAGGTGGTAGCATATTTTCAAGAATTGTCAAACATTATTTATCAAATTTTTACCATCTCAAACTCCTCTAATTTTCTTTTGTTTTTTAGGATATCCTTCAAGAATTTTGCATAACTTGGCATCTACAAAATAGTATTAATAAGAGAAATGTTAGTATGCAACTTTTTAAACATCTCTAAAAATGTAGCAAATTGCTTATCCAAGTCAACTTGTAAGAATGTTTGAGGAAAAGGAATTTTAGGCTTGTAAGGTTTAACACTGGAGTTATGAAAAAACTTTTTAGATTTTTCTTATCACCATCATCATCTTTTCCTTCCTCTATGGCTTTGTTCTACTTTTTTCCTCCCTCTAAAACTCACAAATTTATGGTGTCTTCTCTGCTAGGTAAGCTTCTTCATTCTCTTCTCAATTTTCTACTCCTTTAAGCTCCTCACCACTTCTTAAAGTGATAACTTTCACTTACTCTTTTGGATTCTTTTTGGTGCACTAGGTAAACCTTCATGAGTTCTTTTTGAAACCAATCTAGCAAGTTGTCCTACTTCAGCATGAAAATTCCTAACAAATGCCTCTTGACTTTGGAACCTAGTTTTGATACTATTAATTTAGTAATCAAATCCTCTAAAATTGGCTTCCTCTCCTTGTAATTGCTCTAGTTTGATTATTGCTTTGTCAATATTTAAGTTTAAACTATCTTTAATTGTAAGCATTTGAGTAAGGATTGAAGTTGGACCTACCATTATGAGAAAAAAAATTAACATGCTCAGAAGAAAAAGCAACAAAAGAAAAAGAATTTCTTACCTAACATTTTACACTTGCATAATTGATTCAACCACATAATTCACATGCCACACTAAATGAAATACTTAATATTGATGCTCCTATGCTATCCAACATTTTATTCAAAGAGGCAATTGTATGGACAAAGCAGTAAAAAGATCAACATTATGCAAATCAACTCCTTATTTAATAGTCCTTTCATTATTCCATTAGTAGTTATATGAAGTCATATCCTTTAAAAGATTATAGGCTTCTTTTAATGACTTTCTTATAATGGTGCCTCTTGCAACTACAATTATAGAATGATTAAGAGGGTATAACCCATTGTAGAAATTTTAAACTTGAAGCCATATTGGTAAACTAGGGTGAGGACACTTGATGAGAAAATCCTTAAATCTTTCCCATGACTCATTATCAAATTAGACAAAAGTAGTTTTATCATTCCTCGTCTTAGTTCCAAAAAAGTGAAAAATTTACCTAAAATTTTTGTACTGTAGCATCCCAAGTAATAATAGATCCTATAATAAGAGAGACAAGCCAACACTTGGCTTTGTCACACAATGATAAAGGACATAATCTAAGTTTATTAGTATCATTACTCACACCATTATACTAAGAAATATCACAAATTTCAATAAAGTTAGAAATATTAAAATTAGGATCCTCATTAGACAAACAACTAAATTGAACACTTGTTTGAATCATTTAGATGATGGTTGGTTTGATCTCAAAGGTATTAGCTTGAATTGTTGGTCTAATGATGCTTGACGCCAACCCTTCTA
The DNA here is from genome assembly GCA_020141445.1 of Bruguiera sexangula. Classification (NCBI taxonomy): domain Eukaryota; kingdom Viridiplantae; phylum Streptophyta; class Magnoliopsida; order Malpighiales; family Rhizophoraceae; genus Bruguiera; species Bruguiera sexangula. Next base: position 4,474,648 of record JAHLGP010020636.1, read on the forward strand.
AGGTTGGTGTAGCATATGAATAAAGGGCTCTTCGATTATATTATGCCTCCTTTTATTGTGCCATATGTTCCTCTCTTTTTGCTTCAAAGATTTTTTGATGGTCTTTTTTATCTGAAGATCAAAAGTAGTAAGTTCTCCACCACTAGTATGGGCTGTGCACTAACAAACCTATAAACCAAAAATTAAAACCAAGTAAACCAAGAATAAATGGAATAACCAAGTTGTGAAAATAAACAAAATAAAAACTATGAAAAATAAAACAAATGATGAACAAAAAAAATTAAAAATTCAATGTTATGTTAGATTAGAAGCCATAATATGTAGATGATTAGTCCTCGACAATTGTGCCAAAAATTTAATATGTGAATTATGCATAACTTTTAGGAAAGTTGATCATGCAATATAGGATGAGTAAAGTATCATTCCTACAAAGATTATTCTACACTACCAAGACAATCCTAACTTAATCTAAGTTGAATTAACTAATTAAACTACTTAAAAATTATATAAATATATAAGAGTAAAGAAACTATAGATGTCAAAACACTAAGGTTTAGATTTCATTTAATACAAGTTATGCAATTGGTAAATTAATTTAATTCAAGACCAAAAAAGACTTAAGGTTTGTTAATAGTTATTGCATATAATGATAGATTTTTCATAATTAATAAACTAGCTTTCTCAAGTCAAGTTAATCCTTCCTTTGCCTATTAAATTAGTCATATCTAAATGTAATTTTCAACAAGCAAGTGAACATTAAGTTTTGTGAAACTCTCATCCTTAATTGATATATGTGATGCTAACATTTCTTGATCTCATAGTCCAACACATGGTTCATATTGTTATTGGTCTAATTCATACAATTCTTTCTTAATGTCATGCATGGATCATATGATCAAGCAAAAGTTGGCCAAACTTTTGAAGCATTAAGTGCAACAAGATAAACTCATCATGCAAATAACAAATAAATCTTGAATTAAAAGAATAATTGATCACATAAAATAAAGATCAAATTACATCTAAACCCTAACATAAAACAATTTAATTAGTCATAATGAAATTCAGCAAAAGGTAAGTAATAAAAATCAAGCAAAACGTAGTGTTGAAGATAGAAACACAAAGTTGAAGCTATTGCCCTTCTTCCTCCAAAGCTTAGGGATTACTCTTTTCTGCTCCTTCCCTTTCTCCTTCTTCTCCATTCTTAGCTTGCTTATTCTCTCTTTCTTTTTGCCTCTTCCTCTTTATCTTTGTATTGATCTCATGCATCTCTTATAGTGTGACAACTCCTCTTCTTGTTTTGGATTTCTATCTCAAGAAAATCTCTAAAAAATTGTATGATTTATAACTTGTGACTAAATTTTCTCCTATATAGATATCAAATTAAATTTGGCATTAATTGAAGACTCAAAAAAATTTTTGTTATCTCTTCATCATTTAGGAAAAACTTAGATTTATATATTTTCATTTTCATAACCAATTATTTATGATTGCTCAAATCAATGATACAAATAATATCTAAATACCAAGCCTTCCCTTGATATAACACTCATGAAATAAAAGAAATCTTAAAAAGATCAAAGAAAGAACCTATGCTTCTTCCATAAAAAAATTCTTAAAGACAGATAAATTAATAAAATTGCAAAAGCCACAAATACAAATTTCAATCAACAGGGGAAAAATGTATTATGTGTTTATGTAGCTATTGGTCAAAAAGCATCTTTAGTGGCATAGATAATGACTACTTTAAATGAAAAAAAGGTAATATAGTACACGATTATGGTAGCTAAAATGATGGAATCTTGGGCTAGCCCTATGTTTGGGCTTTCTTTTCCTACAATAATCACTCAAGTTAGACTTTTGGAGCAAAATTTATGCCCAAAATACAAAAAGGTGCTTAATCAATAACAAGAAATAATCATAATTAACTTTAATTTTCTAATTGTGATAGGATTCCTCTTTAAGTAAATATCTAAATTAGACCTAGGCTCCTCTTAATGATTCTTTTATGGCCTAAATTGACTTCAAATATTCATTAGGCTCCTCTGTTACAAAAGAAAATAAAACTATGTAAAATTCTACATATAACTGAACTTAAGTAAAACAAGAAGATAAATTTCAAGAGTAAAATTAGATGAAATACATAATAAATTAGACCTTATCAATATAGTTATAGGTATTTAACGAAATACAAATCTAAAATTTCTAAAAGCCTAAAGAATTCAGGATTAAAATTCAGAATTTCAACAAAAGTTATGTTGCCCATATTTCCCTTAAATATTCAATAAGAAAAACAAACTCTTTACTTAAACTCTAACCATTATACCCCTAAAATAAACTCTCTAGATTAATATACTAGAAGACTTTAAAACTAGGAAAATAGACTAATACAAGTAACAATCACACAAACTTTGATTATTTAAATTGCATTAAGTTATTCATAATAATAAAATGAAAAATTCTCCATAATCCCTTATTGTTATTTTCTACTTATTAATTAATAAGAGAGTAAAAACAAATCACAATTCCTATTTCTAGCAATAGATACTTGTTTAATCAATTTAACGTGTTGAACCAAATTAATTAAACAAGCAATCATTCAAACATTAAATTAGAATAATCCAAACAATTTCATAAGAAAAGAGAATAACATATCAAAACAATCTATACCATTGAAATATCAAAAGTTTTGAAATCTTTTAAAACTATTAGAGAGTGTAACTACACAGGCTAATTACTTAAGAACCCTATTAAAATATAAAAAAATATTACCAAAAAATACAACATCCCATGCAAGAAATTCAAATAGTTAAAGGAAAAATAGAGAGGATACTTACAAAGCCCTTCCCACAAACATAATTACTTACTGATATTTCAAATGCAAGTCTAATCTTAGTTATGTAAACTAATTACAAGGATAAAACCACACCAATTTTTCCCTTCTTTCCTAAGTTCTTACTTTTTTACTGTGGTTGTTGACACTTCTCTATTTGTTAGCTCCTTTTCAAAATGAAGGTTACAATTCCACACTATTTACACATATTTCAATCTAAAGGTATCCACAAATTTTTTTGTTAAAAAATATCAATCAATTGCATTGAAAATGATAATGTAATATTGCAACACCTATGCTTATTATTTCCAAACATGAAGTACAAAGAGCCATAATATGCAATAAATTGTATAAGGGAAGGCATGTTACAAATTGCCTCAAGTGTACCATAAAATCTCCTCAAAATGGTATTTGATGCCTTCAATGTGGAACAAAAACAATTAATGTTGCCAAGATCTTTCATTTGCCCTCCCATATGAAGCACTTACTTTCTAATCTGCTCAAAAGTTCCAAGTTGAAAAATGTAAACCTCAATCTCAATTAAGCATTTCAAATTTAGAATATTCTGATTTGAATATGAGGATTGGATCATAAAACCTTTATAATTCCTCCTTTCTTGTCATCTTTTTGTGCTTTTTTTCTTCTTTAGTTATTCTTTCATTTAGTTTTTTTGCTCTCCTTCCACTTTTGGGAATATTTATTTCCATTCTTTACTTTTTTCAAATGTTTGCTTTTCTTTTTTATTTTTTCTAGCTATTTATAGTATTTTTTTTAAAAAAATTGTTAGGGCTTAAAAATAAGTAAACTATTATTTTACGCATTTTTCAAATATTTTACATCATCTGTTCAAAAGAACATGAACTTAAAATATAAATTTAAATCCAATGTTCAAAGGATTACAAACTAAAGGTATAAAACAAGATATGAATGCCATATTCTAGAAAGAATGGATTTGGGAGTGATAAGTCAAGTTAAAATACTAAAAGATAATAATCTTAATAAGTTCACAAAGTTCAATGAAGAACTAAAAGAGAAAATTCTCAATTTTTTTTCACCAATAATTTATATCTTTTAACAATGAAATCAAAACTATTATAAGCTAAAGTAACAATCTTAACCTTAGAAATAAGAAAAACATCCTGAATAAATTAACAATAAATGAATTAAGGTTGGTTCAATTGAATTCGTAGAGCCATGTGTCCAACATCAAACCGATTCATTAACCAAATCCTAACTAATGTTGGTCTAACCTTTTAGCAGTAAACTCATCTATAACTGACTTTAGAACTAATCCATTCCTTATCTTCCATTTTTAGTCTTCGTGATAAGTCCAATTCACTAATTGCATTACTTTGTTGCTTCAATTTTTCACAATCACTTAGGCCGATTTAGTATACTTATATAATTAATAAAACCTTGACCTGCATTAAGATATAATTCATTGCCCTTCAAGGTTAAATTAGCTTCCTTGCCCCAAATGTCTTTAATCAACCTGTTAAATGTCTCTCTTATCCTTTTAACTTTGAAACTTGTCATTGACCCTTCTTAAATGCTTATTGAATCTTTAGAAGTCCTTTATACATCAGCACCCTCATGAATCTCATCATTGCCCCTCTCTTCAAAAGAATTCATCCTTAAATCATCACCTGTGTCAAAAAGAGAAACATCAGCAACATTAAATGTCACACTCACATTATACTTATCAAGAAAGTCCAAATTATATGCATTATCATTAATCTATGACACCATTTGAAATGAACCATCCCCTCTATGTTGTAACTTTGAACTCTTTTGAGTCAAGAGCCTTTCCTTACACATATACACCAAAAACTAATCATTAGGTTTAAACCCCACCTTATTTCACCCTTTATTGGCATATGATGCATATTGCTTAATTCATTATGCAATTTGTTATTGCTCATACAACTTCTTCACATATTCCTTTTCTTTTAAAACTCATTTATCTCTTAGGATTACTTTTATAGGTTAGTCAATTTGGAATTTTTGCACCAGGGATGAATTCAATTTGATATTCTATTCTTTTCAATACTGGTAGACCACTTGATTTTTGTAGAAAAACATCATCAAATTCTTGCAAAAGAGAAACAACACTAGGCAAAGAAATAATAAGCTCATTAGTGCTAAAATAAGCCTTTTTGTACAAAAGTACAATCATAGGTTGTTTTGAATAGAAAGTTCTCTTAATATCACTCTATTTTGCATACAACTCTCAAATTTTCTTTCTTGCCCTCTTCCTTCTTCTCTCTCCTTTTAGTTCCTCTTTTCTCCTTTCAACATTAATTTTTATCCTCTCTCTCTCTTTTTTAATCTTCAATTGATCTTTACAAACTTGTTGAAGTGTCAAAAGTAAAAGAGTAACAGGTTTATTATTTATTACAAAAGAGTACATATTCTTAAATCCATTATGCATTACTCATTGATCATATTATCATGGCTCAATTTCTACAAGGGCTAAATAGAGACATAGTAAATGTGGTTGAATTGCAACACTACGTGAAATTAAAAGACATGGTGCATATGGCAATGGAAGTTGAAAAGCAACTTAAACGAAAGGATTCCATATGGTTTGGGCAGAATTTGGGTTCTACCTTATCTTGGAATTTGAATTGGAATAAAAGGGATAGGAAGGCTAATTATAAGTCCAAAGTTGAGCTATCCAAGCACAAAAATGTGGGTTTTAGCAAGAAGGTAAGTAATTTTGACCCCTAACCAAGTATAAATAGAGATGTTAAATGTCTTAAGTGTTTAGGCAAGGGCACATTGCATCTTAATATCCAAATAAGTGTGCAATGATCTTAAGAGGTAACGATGATGTTGAAACTACAAGTGAATCAGATGATGATTTTATGTCATCATCAAAGGGTAAAGGTGATGGAGAAGAGTATCTAGTTAATAGAGAAGCTCTCCTCATAAGGCGAGCATTGAATGTGCAAATGAAGGAAGAAAATGAGGTGCAATGAGATAACATTTTTCAGACAAGGTGTCTCATCAAAGATAAGGTATGTAATATGATTATTGATGATAGGAGTTGCACTAATGTTGCTAGCACAACTATGGTTAAGAAGCTGAATTTACCTACTATGAAGCATCTTAGGTCATATAAATTTTAATAGTTGGACGAAAGTGGTGAAGTCAAAGTAAATAAGTAAGTGCTCATGTCATTTTCTATCAGAAGGTACAACAATGAAGTTTTATGTGATGTTGTACCTATGCATGCAAGCCATATTTTATTAGGAAGGTCATGACAGTTTAATAGGTGAGTTATGCATGACGACTTTAAGAATCGAAATTCCTTTATAATAAAAGAGGATTAATTAAGAATTAAAAATGAAAATGAATAGAAAAGAAAGATTAAGAAAAGAGAAAAGAGAGGAGAAAACGTGAGGATATAAGAGAGAGAGAGAGAAGAAAATAAAAAGTTTCTATATAAAAGAATGTGATGTCAAAAGAGCATTTTATACCAAACAACCAATGATCGTACTTTTGTACAAAGGGCTTATTTTAACACTAACAAGTTTGATCCATATTTGTCTAGTATTGTTGTTGGTTTATTGCAGCAATTTAAAGATGTATTCCCTGGAAATGTCCTAAGTGGATTGCCACTTAAGAGAGGAATTGAGCATCAAATTAATTTCATCCTAATGCATCTATCCCAAATTGGCCAACATATAGAAGTAATCCTGAAGAGACAAAGGAGTTTTAAAGGAAAGTTAAGGAGCTTATTTCAAAAGGATATGTGAGGGAAAGCATGAGTCCCTGTGTTGTTCGTGTCCTACTTGTACATAAGAAAGATAGGACTTAGAGGATGTGTGTTGCCTATCGAAAGATCAACAAAATCACTATAAAGTATTATCACCCCATACTTAGGTTAGATGACATGTTAGATGAATTACATGGTTTTTCTATCTTTTATAAGATTGATTTGAAAAGTGGTATCACCAAATTAAGATAAGAGAGGGAGATGAGAGGAAAACAACTTTCAAAACTAAGTATGGTTTGTATGAAAGGCATGTTATGCCATTTGATCTCACTAATACACCAAACACTTTGCGACTAATGAATCATGTTTTGCTTCCATTTATTGGTAAATTTATGGTTGTGTATTTTGATAATATTTTTGTCTATAGAAAAAGCCTAAAAAAGCCTCTTGATCATTTACATTCTATTTTATGTGTTTTACATTCTAAGAAATCGTGTGCTAACTTGAACAAATGTTCCTTTTGTACTAATTAGATCACATTTCTTGGCTATGTTGTGAGTGTTAAAGGTATTGAAGTTGATAAGGAAAACATTAGGGCTATCTGTGATTGGCCTACACCTAAGTCAATTAGTGATATGCATAGCTTTCATGGTCTAGCTAGTTTCTATAAACACTTTGTTAAGGACTTTAGCACCATTGCTACACCACTCATTGAGATTATAAAAAAGAACATGAGTTTTAAATGGGGTAGTGATCAAGACAAGGCTTTTAATTGCATTAAGGAAAATTTAAGTTATACACCCTTACTAGTTTTACCTAACTTTCCAAAAACTTTTGAGATTGAGTGTGATGCTTCAGGTATTGGTATTAGAGTTGTTTTGATGCAGGAAAGACACCCTATTGCCTACTTTTGTGAAAAGCTAAGTGGAGCAAGTCTTAATTATCCTACTTATGATAAAGAGATGTATGCATTGATATGGGCTTTGGAGACATGACAGCATTACCTTTGGCCCAAGGAGTTTGTCATCCATATTGACAATGAATCCTTGAAGCACTTGAAGGGACAAGGAAAGTTAAACAAAAGACATGCTAAGTGGATAAAATTTGTTAAGACCTTTTCTTGCATCATCAAATATAAACAAGGTAAGGAAAATGTGATAGTTGATGCATTATCTCATAGGTATACTCTAATGTCTACACTTACTGCAAAATTATTAGGATTTGAATATTTTAAAGATTTAAATGTGAATGATCCTAACTTTGCTAATGTGTATGAAGTGTGTGAGAAGTTAGCCTTTAAGAAGCTTTATAGGCATAAGGGTTTCTTATACAGGGATAATTGTTTATGTGTACCTATGAGTTCTTTGAGGGAGTTGGTTATGAAAGAAGCTCGTAAGGGTGGTCTAATAGGTCATTTCAGAGTTAGGAAAACCCTAAATGCCCTAACTGAACATTTCTTCTGGCTACACATGAAATGAGGTGTTGAGAGGTTATGTGAGAAATGCATAACTTGCAAATAGGCTAAATCTAGAGTTTTACCCCATGACTTATATATCCCTTACCCATTCCTAGTCATCCCAAAGTTGATTTATCCAAGGACTTTGTACTAAGGTTGTTGCTATCAAAAAGGGGTAAGGATTCTATGTTGATCGTTGTTGATAAATTTTCAAAGATGGCACACTTCATCCCAAGCCATAAAACTAATAATGCAAGCAGTGTGGCTAACTTATTCTTTAAAGAAGTAGTACATTTGCATGACATGCCATAGAGCATTATTTCAGATCGAGATACAAAGTTCTTAAGCTACTTCTGGAAGACTTTATGGGGTAAGTTAGGTACTGAGTTATTATTTTCAATTACTTGTCATCCACAAATTGATTGGCAAATTGAGGTGGTTAATCAAACTCTTTCTACTCTTTTACATATTATTATTCGAACGAATTTGAAAACATGGAAAGATTATTTACCACATGTCAAGTTTGCATATTATAAGAGTGTTCATTCTACTACAAGTTACTCTCCATTTGAAATTGTATATGGTTTTAATCTGTTGACACCTTTGGATTCGGTACCTATACTTGTCGATAAGTATGCTAGCTTAGATGGTGAACACAAGGCTAACATGGTAAAAAAATTGCGTGAGAAGGTACGACAACATATTGGAAAAAAAAAAAACTAAATAATATGCATCCCATGTCAATAAAGGGTGAAAGAAGGTCTTTGAACCTGGTGATTGGATTTAGGTGCATATGCACAAGGAACGGTTCCTATCTCAAAGGCGTTTAAAGCTACAACCTAGAGGAGATAGTCTATTTCAAGTTGTAGTACAAATTAATGACAATACTTATAAATTGGACCTTCTCGATGAGTATAATGTAAGTATAACATTTAATGTTTTTAATCTTTCCCTTTTGATGTAGGTGATGATTCAAGGATGAATCCTTTCGAAGAGAGGGGGAATGATGAGAATCTTAGAGATAATGGGTAGAAGGCTTCAAACAATGCAAGAGGTCCATTGCACATTTTAGAAGGCCCAATAATGCGAGCTAGAGTTTAAAAGACGAAAAAACTAAATGGGCTAATTAAGGACATTCAGGCCAACCAAACTTCAAATGGTATGAATTCAGGCCAACCAAACTTCAAATGGTATGAATTCAAGCTTGAAAGAGAGTCCAGACCTTATTAATATGATTGGAGTATTTAATAAGTCAAGATTAAGTAATAGCATTCACTCCCAATTAGGAGTTATTGTCTGTGTAAGAATTTGTCCTTAGATAGGAATTCTTCCAAAATAAGAATTTTTTCTATGTAGGAATTTGTACCTCTTTAGAATTGCTATCTTAGTCTATAAATAGGCACCTCCTTGTATGCTCTGGATCATTAGACAATTTTTAGTGAAATAAAAAGCAAGGGTTTTCTCCCTTGATTTTTTTAAAAATTGAAGAACTTATCAAGAAGTACTTCTTCTTGTGATTCAACCCAACTTATCACTTCCAATTCCTTTCTTTTCTAGAGTATAGAGTCCATATCCCTCTTAAATAACCTAGGTTCATGTTTCTTTGAATGTTAAGTCTAAGGTTTGTGTTAGTAAAGTTTGATTTAGTTTTCCTAGTTATTCTTTGATTCCTTGTTTGCGTTAGGTCCCTAAGCCACGTCTTTTTGGGTTTTTTTGCACCACTATCATTGTTACTTAACCCTTGTGTTTATTTTTCTCTTTAGTGGCTTTTTTTATAATTAACTCACACTTTTTCCTTTTATCACTCTTAACTTCCCTTGACCCAATATTCAAAGGAACACAAATTTAAGGTATAAACCTAGAGCCAATATTATTAACAAATCTTAAATCCTTCTTATTAGGTGAAACTAAACAATTTGCCATAGGTGAGTCAATCATAAGGGATAAGATTTTCATTAACAGTTTTGATGGTTTGGTGGACTTTTTCTCCTAAAAAAGTTAAAAGTCTAGCAATAAATTTTTCTTTCCAAAAAAGCTAGTTGGAATCTTCTCTACACATAACCCTACTAAGGAAAGCATTTTTATAATTTTGGAATTCACTAAATTTCTTACATCTAGGTTTGTAAGTAACTCAGCATTTTGTCTCTAAGGTAAGATAAGTCACCTATGAAATAAAGAGAAATGGTAAGAATGAGATGGGCTACAACATCTTTGATAGACTCACCTGAGTTTTATAAAAGTTTTATTGATATAAAACTTTGAATGCAAGAGGAGTATAGTGATACAAGAGATAGAGAGAGGATTTGGAATTTAGAGAGTTTCAGAGCCAAAAGGATGCCTCCAAACGTTGTCTAAGCTTCCTTATATAGCTTAGGAGCCACGGGTTAAGGCAAATGCTCGATAGCCTCCTTTTTGTAAAGGGAAATCTCCTTTTGTAAAAGCTAACATTTTTTTTGGAAAAGCAACTTCTTTTTTGTAAAAAGAGAATCTCTTTCCACAAAGCAACCTTTACTTTTGCAACGATACTTTAAATTTTATAAAAGATATTCTCTTTTGTAAAGTTATTTTCTCCTTTTGTAAATTTGGCAGACAGAGTGTCCATCTTTTCCTTTTCCACTGAAAATTATTTTGTCATTTTGCGATAATTGGTAGTTACAAGCTCTGTCTTGAAACTATCAACTTTATTTTTGACTATTTTTTGCATGCTTTGATTTTGATAGTATGCTGAAATGGTCTTTCTCAATGTTTTGTAGGCTTTGTAAGGATAAGGAGTCACTGTTATGGTCCAAGTCCTTTTTTGAAGAATTTTTGGATTGCAATAATTGTTGTATTATGCCAAAATATTTTTCTTCTATTTGAGCCACCAGCAAGAGAGTTACAACGTGGAATTTTTGAGCCCAGAATGTCATATTTGAAGCCTTGGTTTCTAATAATTGGGCCAATATTGGCTGATTCACACTTGAAATTTTGAATGAGTCCCACCATTTGAAGAGATGAACAATCTGTCTACTGGTTTTATAGAAGGAGAAAACAACTTTACAAAAAGAGAATATCTTTTACAAAAGCTAAAATATCTTCGTAAAAGTAAAGGTTACTTTGCGAAAAGAGATTTCTTTCTTTACAAAAAGGAAGTTGCTTTTCCAAAAAAAGATGTCAATTTTTACAAAAGGAGATTCCCTTTTACAAAAAAACCAGGTTTTCAAGTATTTGCCCCACCCCCTACCTCCTTAACTATATAAGGAAGCTCAAATGGCATTTGGAGGCATCCTTATGGCTTTAAATTTCTCTAAATTCCAAATCCTCTCTTTACCTGTTTTATCCATATCCTCCTCTTGTATTCAAAGTTTTATATCACTAAAACTTCCAAGATTCTATTCCTTTTTCAATAGAGTCTAATATTTATTCTCAATCTGTTTTTTTTTTTAACTGTTATCCAAACCTTACTGTATCTTTGTCTAATAAAAACATCTTACAAAGTATAGTTTTACAAATCAAAATGCATAATTACAATATGATAAAAGAGTCCAATTCAATTACATTGATTTACAAAATAATGATTTATGCATTCACATCAAAATATAAATTTCAATCCCAAAAAGGAGAAACCTTTCTCCTACAAACCAATCTATCCCATTTAAATATTGTTATCCCAAAATTCATTCAATGGAAAGATATCACCCTTTCTAATGATTAGATCTTTGAAGGAGCAATAAAACCTCAACTCCCATAATAGCTAGAACCAAATACAAAAATTTCCAAAATAAACCAATTACAAGATAGAAAAGTTGTCTTAACTTTTAACAAGAGATCTACAAGTTTTAGATTGACTAATAAAGACTCCATTTCCTCTACAATTGACCTAGCAAATGTTTCCAACCTCCCATCTACCATAAACCTAACTACAAAACCTTTAAAATTTTTAACCTCAGACATTCCAAGTACTTCTTTCCAAACCACAAACTATCATACAAACATATCTCATCCGATCTATACAAATCCCTAAGAACAATCACCTTTGACCTCTCCAACACCTTCTGCCATCACAGAAAACATACAAAATGAATTACATGTTTTACAAAAAAACCTTTAGAAAATGTTTTTGAACCTGACAAAACTCTTATGCATAATGATTTTTATACTCCACAAAACACTAAAAAAAGAATTTAGTTTTTCCAAAACTTTCTTCAAAAAAGGCATGAAATTCAAAAAAAAATTAAAGATTTCATTTCTACTTCTAAAACTCATTATTTTTTTTTATTGGTTTAAATTGTATGCATTTCAAAATAACATACAATACCCATTAAAAAAATTTCATTCCTCTTCAAAAAACACTTCTTCAAAAACCTCTATTAACTTGGTAACTTCTCGTAGTAACTCTACACATGGGACAACCAAGATGACCAAGTCATAGAGTTTGAATACCCTCCTCTCAAACAAACCAAAATTACCCATCAACAAAATACTATACATCTTGCACCTTACAACATCCCCCAAGGAACTAATTCCTCAAAAAGACTTTTTAAATGATTGCCTAGCAAAACAATTTCTCAAATGCTCATCTTCATACTATTGGTATTCAACTAAACCGTATAGAAAACCAGATTCAGCAATCTAATATCTAAAAGACCATCACAAAACCTGGATCTACAAACATCAAACAACCTGTTCTTAAACCTTTTAAACCCTCTAAGATAGAAAACCCCTAAAAACCCATTGATCCCTTTATTCAAGCGATCAAAACAAAACTTGCTACCTTAAAACCACTTTCATCCTCTTCTTCCAAAAAGCAAGTGAACACTTCAGGAAACAAACCCCAAACAAAATTCTCAGAACCAGAGTCCTTTAAAAATCATTTTTTACCTTTATAGATAGTAAAACCCTAAATAAACCATATCTTATGGCCAAATCCCATTTTTGAACTCACAGCTCTAGATCTAGACCTTGAAAAACAAAATCCTACAAAAGCCTCTTTCAAAATGTTATTACAAGTTTCTAATCCTACCCATATTATCCTTTCAAAAAAAAGAATCTCTAAAAGTATGAAATCCAAACCACCATCAAGATTAAACTACCATTACAAGTTCTTAAAACTCAAACTAACCACATATCATGGATAAAACCCTTTGAAACCTATATTCCCAAATCTTTTCCTCTAAACAAATCATCTCAATTATCTTTACAACTTTCACAACCACAAAATGATAACATACTATGGAAAAAACTTTATGAGATCCATATTTCCAAACTATTATTTATTTCTAATATTAGTTTTAGTTCTAACCCTTCTTCTGATAATTCAAACAAAGAACATTTTCAAGCCCAAACCTTTTCAAAATACTTTTATACTGAGATTACCAACAAGCTTAGTATAATACCTTTCTCACCCAATAGCATGAATGTCATGCTTACCCCATTTCAATACAAAAATCATCCTAACTAGAATCTAAACCCCAAGTATCCCAATCTCAAATTAACTACATAATTAATCATAAATAATGGTCTCATATGTGCCCAAAACCACCTTTATCCGGATATATAGATTTTGTTTTACTCAAAACAAGAAAAAACTCTTCAATCCATTAAGAGCATTACAAAAGGTTTTCTTGGCTCTAAAAAATTCTTTTCATCATAATAACTAGTTACAAAATTCTTTTTATCCAAAAAATTTTATTATTTTTGACAAAGCTTGATTTACTTTGCATGATTATGAAAAGCTTCATAGATATTAAGGGATTCTAAGTAAAAACCTTTTCACCAAAAGCTAATCTCTCATTTATGCATTCTCAATATAACAAATTAGAATTTGATCAACAATGTCTTCTTAATAATTTTTGGGTATCAAGAGTAAAAACTTTTGATTTTCTACATGTTATAAATACTTTGGCAAAATATTTCTTTACAAAATATCAAAACTTTAATTACAAGTATTATTGTATTTTCAAGGATGCATTACTGGGAATCGTTACTAAATTTTTAAAAGTTCAAGAATATATTTTCTTGCATCTTGATGTCGATTATAAAAGATATAATGATTTACAAAAAACATTGGTTGCAGGTAGAAAATACATAGGACCCAAATTTTGCGTAGACATTCCGATTCATCAAACATTGACTGGAATGCCTACTACACAAAACCCAATAGTTATGGGCAGATTTCAAAACCCTATAATTGCTAGAGATATTTTCAAAACCTCATCAACATCTTCTAGTTTCCATTTGAAACAAAAAGGTGAGAACAATGTTTCTTCAAAATTACAAAACTACTTTGATGATGTACACAACCTCATCAATCAGCTCATATCACTCAAGGAGACAATGACATTTGAACCAGTGAGCCTGAGTGAAACATGAGTACAAAAAATGTGAGTTAGCTTTGCAATATTCAAAGCTAATGAGCACATCCAAGAGTGAAACCCATCATTTATCTCCTATTGAGATAAATGAAATAAGCTACAACCAATTCTTCTTCTTCCTTGATACATTTTATCATCTTTTCTGAAACTATGAAAATATAACCTTTCTTCTTAACCAAAAGAGACAATAACAACTTGAAAAAAACCTTCATTACTAACCAAAAATTCCTCATACCAGTTGCAACCTTTTTATAGCAGTTTCAAGGTATTACTACATATTGTGAAACCAACTATTTTCCCTCGGGAGAAGGACTAAGTTGTTAGCTACAACTCCAAACATGTATGGAGATTCCTTCAAAAAAAAAAATAGCATGTTCTTACTTATTGAATTTCTCAACCTACAAACCCAACATTGATTTGGAGTTCTATAAATCCTACAAATTCAAAAATATGGAAATGACTCCCCAATTACTCATGGACCATGTAATGCTTCTAAGCATTCTCTTTAATGATCTAGATCAATTTGACCAAATGGGTAGAAAAATAGTGTCCCTTGGTTTACAACTGATGGCCAGCAGCGATCGTTATGTCCTTCAACAAATAGAATATTTGCCTCCAAAATACATTAATGGGATTAAACTAGCAAGACATTTAATTGTCATGTAAGGAGAATCTTGTTATAAGCCTAATCTTCCAAGACAAGGTGTTAGGAATTGTCCAATTCTAGTTGTCCAACATATCCAAAATTGAAAGTCCAAAACACTAGCCAACAAATGGCATTTTGGGTATCAAGAACAAATACTTACATTGACTATAAAAGATTATATACAAAAAATTTTCATGGAATAGTATTCTAGGTATCGAGTAGATTTGAACATCAATACTTAACATGGAGAACTGGTCCAATATTATAGGAATCGTCAAGAAGAGCTCCTTAACAATGACCTACTAGATTTCCTAAACAATTTAGAATATATTCAGACTAGCAGAGACTTTTACAAAAGTAAAGTAGAAAGTTTTAAGAAAGAGCTCATGATTGCTAGTTATTGTAAAACTACTACTTCGATGGAAAAGGAAGAGACAAACACTTTGTCTATCAACTTTACAAAAGGAAAAAATAGCTTTACAAAAAGAGAATATCTTTTATAAAAGTTAAATCATTTTGCAAAAACAGATTCTCTCTTTACAAAAAGGAAGCTACTTTTCCAAAAGAATATGTCAATTTTACAAAAGGAGATTCCTCTTTACAAAAAGGAGATTTTCAAGTGTCTACCTTAACCTTTAGCTTCTCGACTATATAAGGAAGCTTAGATGGCATTTAGAGGCATCCTTTTGGCTTTAAAACTCTATAAATTCCCAATTCTCTCTCTACCTCTTTTATCCCTATCCTCCTCTTGTATTCAAATTTTTATATTAATTAAACTTTAAATTTCATCAAATAAAGTGTTTTGGTGAGCTACACATCCCTAAATGGGGATGGTATTATACCCAACTTGGTGGTAATTTCAGTATGAAAAGGTTTAAGAATAACTATTTCTAGTTTTAAAGGAAATAGAGAAGGTTATGTATTTTGAAAGTTCTATTTTCCATTCGTAAGGAGGGATAATTTGTAAAATATGATAGGTTAAGTAAGGTCATTGTGGGTTTGTCCAAATGAAAGTGTTTGAATTTGGTTGACTCTATTACTTCAAGTATGGTCATGCAAAAAAAGTTTTGTTAGGTTCAAACCAAGGCCCTGAATATGACATTCTTGGCCCAAAAAGCCCATGTTGTATCTCTCTTGGCAGCAGCCTAAATAAAAAATATATATTTTGGCATAATGCAACAATTATTGCAATCCAAAAATTCTTCCAAAAAGGACTTAAACCATAGTAGTGACTCCTTGTCCTCACAAAGTGTACAAAACATTGAGTAAGACTATTCCATTATACTATCAAAATCAAAGAATGCAAACACCAATAAAAAATAAAGTTGACAGATTCAAGACAAAACTTGTGATTGCCAACTACTACAAAACAACAAAACAACTTTTGGTGGAAAAGGAAGAGACGAACATTTAATTTGTCAATTTTACAAAAGGAGAAAACAACTTTACAAAAAAAAGAATATCTTTTACAAAAATTAAAGTATCTTTGGAAAAATAAAGGTTGTTTTGCAATAAAAGATTCTTTCTTTACAAAAAGGAAGTTGTTTTGCCAAAAGAAAATGTCAGCTTTTACAAAAGGATATTCCCCTTTACAAAAAGAAGGTTTTTGAGTGTCTGCCCAACCACTAGCCCCTCAGATATATAAGGAAGTTCAGACAACATTTGGAGGCATCCTTTTGGCTTTGAAACTCTCTAAATTACAAATTCTCTCTTTACCTCTTGTATCCTTATCCTCCTCCTCTTGTATTCAAAGTTTTATGTCAATAAAACTTTTAAATTTCATTAAACAAAGTGATACCAGAGCTAATCTAAATTGTTTTTATTGCATTGGAACATAAGGTACATTTTGCATGTTTATAAATTTATATTTTTGCATTGAAGTGTAAAATACATTTTTGCATTGTGGTATAAAGTATACTTCTGCATTATAGTGTCAAGATCATTATTCCTTCCGAGTGTGTTATGCCTAAAGCTCGTTGTTCATTTGTGATCCATTAGTCATGTAAGTTGCTAGGACTTTATGTGACCATTAAGAGCTAGTGAATTGTAGGAAGATTACTATGGCAAAATCTCAATTCTTAAGTCTGTGCAAAACTTCAATTCCTAAGCGTATGTAAAACTCCAATTCATAAATATAAACCTAATATTCTATTGAACTACTTCCTATTCCAACACTTTGATCTCATATTTCTCTGAATTTTAAAAAATAGCCAACACCAAGAAGATTACTCTTAAAGATTTTAATAGAGGTATTGATAATTAGAAAAGTTCAAAAGTCCAAAAGAATCAAATTTATAAAATTTTCAAAAACAATTTTACTATTAAAATCAAGGAAAAAGATATACAATTTCGAAAACATTTGGAAACTATTCATTTTCTTTCTCAAAACTCTTTACAAAACTACAAAGACAAGTATTACAAATATATTCATATTGACTTAGTACAAATAGGTATAAAACCCTTTACAAAAGAAGGTTTAAACACCTCTATTCAAGCAGTTCTTAGGAATACTAGACTTACAAACTTCTAAGATTCTCTTCTTTCTTTAATAGAGTCTAATCTCTATTCTAAACTTATTTGTTTTTACAAACTTCTAAGATTCTCTTCTTTCTTCAATAGAGTCTAATCTCTATTTTGAACTTATTTGTTTTAATTGTTATTCAAACCTTAATGTGTCCTTGTCTAATAAAAATATCTTACAAAATATAATTTTACAATCAAAACCCATAATTAAAATATTTTGAAGGACTCCATTTCAATTGCATTGGCTTACAAAATTCATTGCAAAACAGTGATTTCTGCATTTGAATCAAAACACAAATTGTAATCCAAAAAAGGAGAAACTCATCACTTATAAATTGACCTATCTCATTCAAATACTATTATCTCTAGATCTATCCAATAAAAATATTACTCTTCCTGATGATTAGATCCTTGAAGGAGTAGCAAAACCTCAACTAAAACAACTTGAAACCAAACACAGAAATTTCCAAAATAAACCAATTTCAAGACAAAAAAGTTGTCCTAACTTTTAATAATATATCTACAAGTTTTAGATCTACTAATAAAAAATCCATTTCCTCTATAATTGACCTAGGATATGTTTCCAACCTCCCTCCATTCAACCTGTTCATGGCAATGACGTGCCTCACCAATACATCAAAGAGCTCATAACAGTCACAAGTCTTATGTTCACATAACCATGAATAATGTTAGTTTGCTTTACTACTGTTTCCTTTTTCAATAATTTAGAAAAATTATTTTCAGTTTGGTATAAAGAAAATTAGAAAAAAAAAAGTCAAAAAAATTTGTGTTTGCTTTAGGTTTCAGGTTTAGTTGAGTTTTACTTCATATAAAAAAAAAAAACAAACAAGCAAATAGTGTTAATCATGTATTGTTTCTAGGGTTTTAAATAGCAATACAAACATAGATTAGGTTGCAGAGATGAACAGTAAAATGAACTTAATCTTGAAACATTTAGGTATTACACTAGAGGAGGACATACAAAAAAATTGAGAATCTATGCAACCTAATGTGTCTTCCCATTATGCTAATGAGTATATTTCTACTCAAACTTTAGAGTTGCAGCCCAATGATCCTCAATGTCCTGCTAAAGATGTGCTGAACTTATCACAATTATAACCATTAAATTAAGTTACTTCATTAGAAGTAGTTGATCAAATTGTTCATGAGACAACGATAGACATGTCTTTGCATGTGAAAGCTAATTTGGTTGATGATAAATCTATCAAGTCAAATGTGAGCAATAATGTTGTAGAGATTGTTGAAAATGCCAATTTTGTTATTCTTTCAAAGTTTCAGTGTTTGACTTTCACTTTTAATGTAGAGTTTGTGAAATTCACTTTGTTCCCATTAAGTAATCATTGGTATCTTATATTTATGCTAATTATTTAAATTCTTTCATTAGACTATATTAGAGGTGGCAAACAAACAATTAGAGTCCATTTCATGTCGAGTTATTTTAGTTCATTCTAGTCTTAAGTTCATACATTTCAGGTGCTTTGATTCTTGGGTTATACAGCTTTTAGGTGATTTCAAAAATGAGTTATTAGGGTTTCAGATTATTTCAATTTCAAGTCTACTCCAGTCATGGGTCATCAACTTTCAATCAATGCAAATCAAACTAAGTCAAATTTTACGCAAATTAAATTAATTTAATTAAGTTAAGTCAATTTTTGTCACCTTTATTGGTGAGCATTTTCTCTTTATTATTAGCCTAATATAACAAATTTCTTCTTATTAATAAAGAATAGGGAATAACTTTTAACAAGAATGACTTATTTATTTTATATAAATTAAATGAATTAAATATTAAGGCAAATGTTTTAGGAGAAATAATGTATTATACCTTATAAAATTTAGAAAAATAAAATTTTGAAAAATAAAATTTTGAATTCAAATATTAAGTAAAAATATTATATTTGTAAGTTGAAGAGACAATGTGTTATAACATATTGAGGAGCAAAAAAGAAAAATCTGATTTAAATAATGAGCAAAAATATTACGCATTTTAAAGTTATAATTAAATGCATGCATATCACAAAAGTCAAATTATTTGAGTTGACTCAACTTTTGTTACCTCCAAGCTAGATGTTCTAATATTAATATAAATATTATCTTATTTCCTTACCATTTTATTATTTCTTATTTAATTCCATAGTTATCTCTATAAAATGGTTGCTTGTTATTCTTATTCAATAAAATTTATATTAAGTATTAAATTTATTTTTGGGCATATTCTTGTATTTGTTCTTATTTTTGAGTGAATTCCCATGTTGTTATTTACTATTTTTGTTTATCCTACATTATAAGCAATTGACCAATAACTAACATTATAAACAACGAAGGAAAGATAAAACTTACGGTAGAGCTTTCTCTTGCACATCCTTAAAGAATTCACAAATGAAAGGAGCAAATAGATTCATTAAGAAGACCTAAAAATGCATTGGTGACATCTCTAAGAGTTCTAAAACACAAAAGTTACAAAGGATAAGATGATCTATCATGCAAGCTTTACCTTCTTATTTGTAGCAGTATGTTTAGCAACAATTTGAATTGACTTGAGAGACATGGTGAGGAAAAACACAACAATATAAATATATTTTTCCATTTCAATAGTTAAAAGGGTGAATTATTTCAAACATGAGGCCAGGAAAATACATGACAGTCACTCAGTGATGCGGAAAACCCCAAAAAAAAGTGCCTTAAGGACCTAACACACAAAAAGAATCAAAAAACAATCAGGAAAACTAAATCAGAGTTTAATAACACAAACACTAGACCTAACGTTCGAAGGAACACGAACGTAGAGTATTTAATAAGGATATGAATGCTACACTCCAGAAAATAAAGAAATTGGGAGTGATAAGTCGATTGGAATGCCACAAGAAAAAATATCTCTTGATAAGTTCATTAGTTTTCAAAAGAATCGAGGGAGACAAACTCTTGTTTTCTATTTCACTCAAAGTTGTCTGATGAATTGTCTAATGTTACAAGGGGTGCCTATTTATAAGCTAAGATAGTAATCCAAAATAGGCACAAATTCCTACTTAGGACAATTCCTTATTTAAGGGGAATTCCTATCTAGGGACAAATTCTTACACAAAAAATAAACTCCTAATTTGAAGTGACTGCTATTACTTAGCCTTAACTCTTTAAGTACTTCAATGATATTAACAAGGCTTAGACTCTCTTTTAGGTTTGAATTTGCACTAGTTGAAGTTTGGTTGGCCTGAATGTCCTTAATCAACCCATTTAGTTCTTCTTTCATCTTTCTGGCTCTAGCCCATGTTATTAGACTTTTGGAAATGTTCAATGGACCTCTTGCAATTAAAGCTCTAACTCATGTTATTGGGCCTTTTGGAATGTGCAATAGAACTCTTGCATACATTGTAACTCTAGCTCATGTTATTGGGCCTTCTGGAACATGCAATGGACCTTCTGCATCCATTGAAGCCTTCCACCCATCATCTCTAGAGTTCTTATCATTCCCCCTTTCCTTGAAAGGATTCGTCATCGAATCATCACCTTGTTTAGACTTGATGACGTAGGGAAAGGTCTGAATGAATTTGATCCACTTGGCATGTCTTTTGTTCAACTTTTCTTGTACAAGTAGGATAGGAACTACACAAGGACTTATGTTTTCCCTTACATACCCTTTTGAAATAAGTTACTCAACTTGCCTTTAAAGCTCCTTTGTTTACTCAGGATTACACTTATATATTGGTTGGTTTGGGATGGATGCACTAAGGATGAAATCAATTTGATGCTCAATTCCTCTTTTGGGTGGCAATCCATTTGGGTCATTGTCAGGGAATACATCTTCAAACTCCTCTCAGGCTTTCCCTTACATACCCTTTTGAAATAAGTTACCCAACCTACCTTTGAATCTCCTTTGTCATCTCAAGATTACACTTATATGTTGGTTGGTTTGCGATGGATGCATTAGGGATGAAATCAATTTGATGCTTAATTCCTCTCTTGGGTGGCAATCCACTTTGGTCATTGTCAAGAAATACATTTTCAAACTCTTGCAATAGAGTAATAACAACATTAGGAAAGAATGGCTCAAACTAGTTAGTGTTAAAATTAGCCTTTTTGAACAAAAGTATGATCATAGGTTATTTGGCAAAAATTGCTCTTTTGACATCACTTTCTTTTGTAAAGAAACTTTTTGTTTTCTTCTCTTTCTCTGGTGTTCTCACATTTTCTCCTCCTCTCTTTTCTCTTTTTTCAATCTCTCTTTTCTATTCACTCTCATTTTTAATCCTTAATTGATCTTCATAAGTTTGTTGAGGTGATAATGGTACAAGAGTAACGAATTTTTCATTCATTACAAAGGAATATCTATTCTTGAATCCATCATGTATAACTCGCCTATCAAACTGTCATGGCCTTCCTAATAAAATATGACCCACTTGTATAGGTACAACATCACATCAAATTCCATCTAGATACCTTCTGATAGAAAATGACATGAGCACCTGCTCATTTACCTTGACTTCACCACTCTCATTCATCCATTGAAACTTATATGACCTAAGATGCTTCATAGTAGGTAAATTAAGCTTATTAACCATAGTTGTGCTAACAACATTAGTGCAACTCCCACCATTAATAATCATACTATTTACCTTATCTTTGATGAGATACCTTGTCTAAAAGATATTACCTCATTCCATCTCATTTTCTTCCTTCACTTGCACATTAAATGCTCGCCTTGTTATAAGAGTTACTCCATTAACCGGATACTTCTCTCCATCACTTTCACCTTTTGATGATGACATAGAATCATCATCTTCATAGTCATAGGCATGTCTCAATTACCTTCTTGCCTCAAGAGCCTTATATTCCTCATGCCTCCTCTATAACTCTACTATTCTATTGTCTTGCTCCTCTATCTGCTCTCGCATGTCATCAAATCTGGTATTCATGTGCTTAAATTATTGTTGCATAACTTTAATCATGAAGGACACATCACTGCCTCATATTCCCCATGCCTCCTCTACAACTCTATTGTTGTATTGACTTGCTCCTCCATCCACTCTCTCATATCATCAAATCTGGTATTCATATGCTTAAATTATTGTTGCATAGCTTTGATCATGAAGGACACATCACTAGCTCCCTCTTGTGCTGCACCTTTGTCTTTGGACGTCATAATATTACTTCTACACAAAATAATAAGATACCTCACAGAACTCTCCCTCACGTGTATCACTCAAAAGAAGGTGTCACACTCTTAATAGTTTTTTCTTTATATGAACTTTTACTCTTACATTTTACCACTCGGATTTCCCCCTTCATCTCTATAAAGAACTAAACAATGTAAATAAAGAGTATTGATTTTGAACAGAATAAGATAAATGGCGTAGAATTGAACAAATTAGAGAACAAGGAATCAAAAATGAAAATGGATATCAAGGCAAATGAATTAAATTAACTAAACTCACAAAAATCAGGAAAATGGTAATTAAATCTAGAGGACAAACTTAGATAACAAAATAGGAAAATGGATGGTAGAATTGGAGTAATAAAACTTTGTTATTATTGTGACCAATATGACCAAACTGTTAATTTTATCAATAATTTGAATTTGATGTCTTCTTCCTCTTTTTTTCTCCCTTTTCTTTTGGTCAACACAAAATAATAGTAAAATACTTAGACATAGCAATTAGAATTAGAATTAGCACATTTTTTATAGTTCTGATTTTAAACAAACAAGCAAAAAGAAGGATTGCAAACAAACAGATTAGTGCATTTGAATGGTAATGAACTTAATAGACAAACTAGCCAAAAATAAATAAATCACAAGGTAGAAAATTGAAGAGTAGGTGGCTTCAACTTGATTTAGAGTTAGAATTCGATACCATCTGATGCAGAAAACCCCAAAAAGACATACCTTAGAGACCTAAGGCACACAAGGAATCAAAGAACAATCAGGAAAGCTAAATAAAAATTTAATAACAGAAACCCTAGACCCAACATTTGAAGGAACACATAGGGTATTTAAGAAGGATATGGACGCCATGCTCAAGAAAAGAAAGAAATTGGAAGTACCTATTGATAAGTTTGTTAGTTCTCAAAGGAACCAAGGGAGACAAACCCTTGCTTTCTATTTCACTCAAAGTTGTCTGATGTGTACAAGGGGTGCCTATTTAAAGGTTAAGATAGCAATCCTAAAAAGGTACAAATTCCTATTTGGGACAATTCTTTATTTACGAGGAATTCCTATCTAGGGACAAGTTCTTATCTAGAAAATAAATTCTTAATTTGGAGTGACTGCTATTATTTAGTCCTAACTCTTCAAGTAATTCAATGATATTAATAAAATTTGGATTCTCTTTTAAGTTTGAATTCGCACCAGTTAAAATTTGGTTGGCCTGAATGTTCTTAATCAACTCATTTAGTTCTTCTTTCATCTTTCTATCTCTAACCTGTGTTATTAGACTTCTTAAAATGTGCAATGGACCTCTTGCAACAATTGAAGTTCTAGCTCATGTTATTGGGTCTTTTGGAATGTACAATGGACCTCTTGCATCCATTGAAACTCTAACTCGTGTTCTAGCTCATGAGGGAAAAGCATAAAGAAAATAGGGAATAAAAACAAACCTAATGCCTAATTTTCTAGTCTCTTCAAGTGTTCAAATTCATAACAATATGTAGTCGACAAATTAGCTACAAGTGACCTGCATACTAAATCATTAAACACGACCAATTATATAAGTCAAATATCCATCAAATAAAAAAAAAAGAAAACATGAGATTATCAAATCTAAAGCACTAATTTGAGACAATAGGTAAACTAACCTCTCACCACCAACAACACAGACAGCACAGTTGGAGCAGTTTCATCCTCGTAATAATGCACCTGAGTGGACATTCTAGTTATATCTCCCAATCAACATAAATGAATGAGAACTAGAAATAGAAAATGCAGGGTAGCTTTCATTAACACTAGCTTGGTTTATATTTTTCATCTCATCTCCAAACTTCTCATTCCCAATGCAAACTATGTAGCTAGTTGCACCAGGCAATTGTGATGAGAACTGTGGAGATGATGGGTGGAAGGTTTCAATAGATGCAAGAGGTCCATTGCACATTCCAGAAGGCCTAATAACACAAGATAGAGCTTCAATGGATGCAAGAGGTCCATTACACATTCCAGAAGGCCCAATAACATGAGCTAGAGCTTTAATGGGTGCAAGAGGTCCATTGCACATTCCAAAAGACCCAATAACACGAGCTAGAGCCAAAAAGATTAAAGAAGCACTAAATAGGCTGATTCGGGACATTCAGGCCAACCAAATTTCAAATAGTGCGAATTCAAGTTTTAAAGAGAGTTTAGGTTTAATTAATATAATTGGAATACTTAATGGGTCAAACTAAGTAATAGCATTCACTCCTAAATAGGAGTTTATTGTATGTGTTGGAATTTGTTCGAAATTCCTCCAAAATAAGGATTTCTCCTAAGTAGGAATTTGTGCCTCTTTAGGATTGCTATCTTAGCCTATAAATAGGCACCCCTTGTAAGCTCTAGAGATCAGACAACTTTAAGTGAAATAGAAAGCAAGGGTTTTTCTCCCTCGGTTCTTTTGGGAACTAAAGAACTTATCAAGAGGTACTTCTTCTTATGGTATTGAAATTGACTTATCACTCCCAATTCCTTTCTTTTCTGAAGTGTGGCATCCATATCCTTCTTAAATACCCTAGGTTCGTGTTCCTTCGAATATTAGGTCTAGGGTTTCTGCTATTAAACTTTGATTTAGTTTTCTTGGTTGTTCTTTGATTCCTTGTGTGTGTTGGGTCCCTAAGCCACATCTTTTTAGGGTTTCCCACATCAGTTAATATTAGAGCCTGGCTCTAAATCAAGTTCTAAATCAGGTTGTATTGATTAATTCTTTAGTTTGCTACCTTGTAATTTATCTATTACCATTCAAACGTGCTAATTTGTCTTTTTACAACCCTTCTTACTGTGTTCCTTTGTTTGAGATCATAACTATCAAAAACGTGCAAATTTCAACACCAATTGCTGTCTCCAAGCATTAGACTATTATTTTATGTTGAGAAAAAAAAAAGGAACGAAAAGAAAAACAAGAAAAATGGAGGAACAAAAGAAAGAAGGCATCCAATTCAAGTTATTGATAAAAGTTAACAGCTTGGTCATATTTGCTACAATAATAATATAGCTTCCTTGCTCAACTCTAATTCTATCATCTACATTCTTGTTATGTAATCCAATTATGTCCTATAGGTTTAACCCCCTATTATGATTTTTGTGTGTTTAGTTCATTAAATTTTGTCTATGTTGATATCCTTTTTCAACTCCTTGTTCTTCAATTTGTTTAATCCTACATCATTTATCTTATTTTGTTCAAAATCAATCCTTTTGATTTAGTTTGCTTAGTTCTTTACAGAGTTGAAAGGGGAAATTCGAGTGGTAAAAGGCAAGAGTGAAAGTTCATATAAAGAAAAAGCCATAAAGAGTGTAAACACGAGAGAGTATGACACCTTCTTTTGAGTGAAACACGTGAGAGAGTGTTTTGTGAGGTATTTTATTATTTTGCGTAGAAGTAATACTATGACGTCCAAAGACAAAGGTGCAGCTCAGGAGGGAGCTGGTGATGTATCCTTCATGATCAAAGCTATACAACAACAATTTGGGCGTATGAATACCAGATTTGATGATATAAGGAAGAAGATGGAGGAGCAATCTAATACTATAGCAAAGTTGCAAAGAAGGCATGGGGAATATGAGGCTCCTGAAGCAAGAGGGTAATTGAGACGTGCCTATGACCTTGAAGATGATGTAAAAGATGATGAATTTGATGATCAAACTATTGTGGTTAGAATTGCTAACAATAGAAGGGATCAAAGAGAATTTGGGAAGCAAAGCACCTAAGACTATAATTTGGGTAGCATTAAAATGACAATTCCTCCATTCCAAGGTAAGAATGATCCTGATGCATACCTAAAATGGGAGAAGAAGATTGAATTCATTTTTGACTACCACAACTATTCTGAGGAGAAAAAGGTAAAGCTTGCTATAGTTGAATTTACTAATTATGCTATTATTTAGTGGGATCAACTTGTTTTGACTAGAAGAAGGAATCATGAATGGCCTATTGATACATGGGAGGAGATGAAGACTATCATGAGGAGGAGGTTTGTCCCTAATCACTATTATAGGGAGTTATACCAAAGGCTACAAAGGCTCATTTAAGGCACCAAAAGTGTGGAGGACTACCATAAGGAGATGGAGATTACCATGATTAGGGCGAATGTAAAAGAAGATAGAGAAGCAACCATGGCTCAATTTCTACAAGGGCTAAATAAGGACATAACAAACGTGGCTGAATTACAACACTATGTTGAATTAGAAGACATGATGCACATGACAATGAAAGTTGAAAGGCAACTCAAACGAAATGGTTCCATATGGTTTAGGCAGAACTTAGGTTCTACCTCATCTTGGAAGCTAAATTGGAGTAAAAGGGACAAGATAGCCAATTATAAGTCTAAGGTCGAGGTATTCAAGTACAAGAATGTGGGTTCTAGTAAGGAGGCAAGTAATTCTGACGCCCAACCCAGTAGAAATAGAGATGTTAAATGTTTTAAGTGTTTGGGTAGGAGTCACATTGCATCTTAATGTCCAAATAAGCGTGCAATGATCTTGAGAAGTAATGGTGATGTTGAAACTAAAAGTGAATTAAATGATGATTCTCTGCCATCATCAAAGGGTGAAAGTGATGGAGAGGAGTATCTAGTTAATGGAGTAGCTCTCATTATAAGGCGAGCATTGAATGTGCAAGTAAAGGAAGAAAATGAGTTGTAACAAGATAACATCTTTCAAACAAGGTGTCTCATCAAAGATAAGGTATGTAGTATGATTATTGATGGTGGGAGTTGCACTAATGTTGCTAGCACAACTATGGTTGAGAAGTTGGATTTACCTACTATGAAGCATCCTAGGCCATATAAGCTTCAATGGTTGATGAGAGTGGTGAAGTCAAGGTAAATAAGCAAGTGCTCATATCATTTTCTAATAGAAGGTACCATGATGAAGTTTTATGTGATGTTGTACCTATGCATGTGGGTCATATTCTATTAGGAAGACCATGGCAATTTGACAGGTGAGTTATGCATGATGGCTTTAAGAATCGATATTCCTTTCTAATGAATGAAAAACCCATCACTCTTGTATCATTATCACCTCAACAAGCTTATAAGGATCAATTAAGGATTAAAAATAAGAGTGAACAAAAAAGAAAGATTGATAAAAGAGAAAATAGAGGAGAAAACATGATGACACAAGAGAAAGAGAAGAAAAGAGAAAGTTTCTATACAAAAGAGAGTGATGTCAAAAGAGCATTCTATGCTGAACAACCTATGATTGTACTTCTGTACAAGGAGGTTTATTTTAATACTAACAAGTTTGACCCATCTTTGCCTAGTGTTGTTGTTGCTCTATTGCAGGAATTTGAAAATGTATTCCTTGATGATGTTCTAAGTGGATTGCCACCTAATAAAAGAATTGAGCATCAAATTGATTTCATCCCAGGTGCATCCATCCTTAACCGGCCAGCATATACAAGCAATCCTGAGGAGACAAAGGAGTTTCAAAGGCAAGTTGAAGAGCTTATTTCCAAATGATATGTGAGGGAAAGCATGAGTCCATGTGTTATTCTTGTCCTACTTGTAACCAAGAAAGATGGCACTTGGAGGATGTGTGTTGATTGTTGAGCAATCAACAAAATCTCTATAAAGTATCATCACCCCATACCTAGATTAGATAACATGTTGGATGAATTGATGGTTCATGTGTCTTTTCTAAGATTGATTTGAAAAGTGGATATCATCAGATTAGGATGAGAGAGGGAGATGAGTAGAAAACAACTTTCAAAACTAAGCACGGCTTGTATAAATGGCTTGTTATGCCATTTGGTCTCACTAATGCACCAAGCACTTTTATGCGACTAATGAATCATGTTTTGTGTCCATTCATTGGTAAATTTGTGGTTGTGTATTTCGATGATATTTTGGTCTATAGTAAAACCCTAGAAGAGCATCTCGATCATTTACGTTCTATTGTAAGTGTTTTACATTATGAGAAATTGTATGCTAACTTAAAGAAATGTTCATTTTGTACTAATCAGATCACATTTCTTAGCTATGTTGTGAGTTCTAATGGTGTCGAGGTTGACAAGGCAAAAGTTTAAGGCAATTTGTGATTAGCCTACACCTAAGTCAATTAATGATGTGTGTAGCTTTTATGGTCTAACTAATTTCTATAGATACTTTGTTAGGGACTTTAGCACCATTGCCACACCATTCACTGAGCTTATCAAAAAGAACACGAGTTTTAGGTAGGGGTAGTGACCAAGACAAGGCTTTTAATTACATCAAGGAAAAATTAAGTTCTGCACCCCTACTTACTTTACCTAAATTTGCAAAAGCTTTTGAGATTGAGTGTGATACTTCAGGTATCAACATTGGAGCTATTTTGATGTAGGAAAGGCCCCTAATTGCTTATTTCAATGAAAAGCTAAATGGAGCAAGCCTTAATGATCCTACTTATGATAAAGAGATGTATGCATTGGTACGGGTTTTGGAGACATGGCAACATTACCTTTGGCCCAAGGAGTTTGTCATCCATACTGACCATGAATCATTGAAGCACTTGAAGGGACAAGGAAAGTTGAACAAAAAACATGCTGAGTGGATTGAATTCATTGAGACCTTTCCCTACAACATCAAATATAAACAAGGTAAGGAAAATGTGGTAGCTAATGCATTATCTCACAGGTATGCCCTTATATCTACACTTACTACAAACTTATTAGGATTTGAACATATTAAAGATTTATATGTGAATGATCCAGACTTTGCTAATGTTTATAGAGCATGTAAGAAGTCATCCTTTGAGAAGTTTTATAGGCACAAGGGTTTCTTATTTAGGGAAAATCGTTTATGCATGCCTATGACACTAACTCAGAACCTTATTGAAAGGACCCTCTTTAATGCTCTCTCTAGAACATTCTTTGTAAATATTCTAGATAGTCATTTGTAGCCACACATTGAGGAGGTGGAGCAACTATAAATAGGCTATTCCTCTCATTTGTAAACACACCTTTGAATGCTCAATACAAGCTCACTTGCAAAGCTCTCTTGTGCTCTCTCTTCCTCCAGCAATTCCAAGTTCTTACTTGCCTCTCACATGGCTTCCACTAATTCTCTCAAACTCTCCAAGGCTTACTTAGCTCATCTTCAGTGCCGCACAGGTTAGCACACTCAAAGCCTAACTCCATGACAGGTGGTATTAGAGCAATAGTTCAAACCTTAGGTGCAACCTGTTTGTTTGTTGTTTGTTGAGATAACAAGCATGGCAAGCGAAGAAGGATTTGTTGCAACCACTATGGAGGAGCAACAAGCAGGGCAACAAGCTCGTGGGCATGAGGAGCAGCGTGCCCTTGACTTGCTACAAGCATAACAAGTCCAAGGCTCCAGCGAGGGAAACCATGGACACTCGTGTTGCTGGCTTAGAGCGGAGCGTCATCAATATAAGCTCCGTTGTGGGTGACCTCAGTGATTAAGTCAATAACTTGATCCATGAGAATGCAGAGATCATGCAGGCTGCCAAAGTCATGATCGAAAAGTTTGGCCATTCGTTTGAGGGAGAACTACACTCCCTTAATCAAGATCTATCCAACCTACACAAGTTCATTGAAGGAGAGATTCATGACCTCCGTAGGGAGATAGATTCTCTACACTGAAACAATTCATACACTAGTACATCTGCCACTACTAGCGCCACAGCAGTGCATGGGTTGAAGGTCCCAAAGCCTGCCATGTACAACGGCACATGCAATGCCACTATCATGGAGAACTTTTTGTTCAGCCTTGAGCAGTACTTCAAGGCTATGGGGGTTGTTGACGACCCTGCCAAGGTAAGCAATGCCCCAATCTTCCTAAGAGATGCTGCCCAACGCTGGTGGAGACGTAACTTGTGCATCATTGACACTTGGGAGCAATTCAAGGCTAAGGTACGTAGGTACTTTGTTCCTCACAATGCAGACAGCAAAGTAAGGGGAAAGTTGCGTCACCTATGCCAGACAAGTAGTATTTTTGACTACATTAAGGAATTTACTACCCTTATACTTGAAATTGAGATATCCAATAGGGAGCTTCTCTTCTACTTTAAAGACAGCTTGAAAGATTGGGCGAGAGTCGAGCTAGAGAGGCATGATGTGCAGACCCTAGATGCTGCCATTGCCACTGCTAAGACCTTCATCGACTATTCAGCCCACTTGAAAAGCAAGACGCCAAGCTCTAGCAAAAGTAGGGGAGAGAAAACCGGGCAGAAGAAGCAGGATTCTGGCCACAATGAGGGTGGACAACAGAGACCCTCAAATGGTCGTCCCAAGCATGAGAAGAATTTTGTAGGTAAGCGCAACTTAGGTAATCCCCCTAGTCTCTATTTCATTTGTGACAAACCACACTGGGTGAGAGATTGCTCCAAATGTAAAGTAATGAATACTATAATGGTGGTACTTGGCCCAAAAAAGGCCGACGAAGAACCCGAAGCTGACATGGGATATATCCAACAATTGGGTAATCTCTCAAAACGTGCCTCCCCAGCAGTCTCTAAGGAGAAAGAACTATTGTACACTGACATTGCCATCGAGGGCAAAGCAGCCTGTGCAATGCTAGATATAGAGGCAACGCACAACTTCATGGATGTGCAAGAGGCCAAACGTCTAGACCTCAAACTGACGAAGGGAAACGGCACCATCAAAGTAGTAAACTCGGAAGCGAAGCCTGTCTAAGGCATAGCACATGGAGTAACTGTCCAAATTGGCAAATGGACTAGTAAGTTGGACTTTACCATTGTTCTCATGGATGACATTAAGGTGGTGTTAGGTCTTGCATTTTTCTGCAAAGCATTGGCTTTCCCTGTTCCTACCTCAAGTTCTCTTGTGGTCGTCGATGCCCGCAAGATCCGAGTAGTTCCCTTGAAGCGCAAGGAGAAGTCTTAAGCATCGATGATTTCTACCTTGAAATTCAAGTAGGGTTTCAAGTCAGGTTTAGGCTATGTGGCTACCATAAGGGAGCTAAGCGATGGGGAAGACGTAGCAACACCTACTCCCGCACTGCCGTAACCCATCCAGGCAATCCTTGCCAAGTTCAAGGATGTCATGCCTTCCGAGCTGCCGAAGAAACTTTCACCAAAGACAGATGTGGATCACCACATTAAGTTGGAACTCGGTGCCAAACCTCCTACCATGGCCCCTTATCGCATGACACCCCTGGAACTCACTGAATTGAGGAAGCACCTCCACGATCTGATTGATTTGCGTTACATTCAACCATCAAAAGCCCTTTTGGTGCCCCAATCCTCTTCCAAAAGAAGAAGGATGGATCGCTACATATGTGTATCGACTACCAAGCCTTGAACAAGGTCACTATCAAGAACAAGTATCCAATACCCTTGATAGCTGATCTCTTCAACCAACTCAGGAAGGCAAGGTACTTCACCAAGCTGGATTTGCGATCAGGATACTACTAGGTCCAAATTGCACAAGGTGACGAGCCAAAGACAACCTGTGTAACAAACTATGGAGCGTTCAAGTTCCTAGTAATGCCCTTTGGCCTCACCAACGCACCAGCCACCTTCTGCACACTCATGAATAAGGTACTCCATCCATTCCTTGACAAATGTGTGGTAGTTTATTTAGACGACATCGTAGTGTACAGCAACACACTTGAGGAGCACGTTGAGCACCTCAAGCAAGTCTTCCAAATTCTATGGGAAAACGAGTTGTTTGTCAAGAAGGAGAAGTGCTCATTCACCAAGCAAGAGGTGGACTTCCTTGGTCACCGAATCAAGGATGGCAGACTAATGATGGATCCAACAAAGGTTTGAGCCATCCAACAATGGGAGCCTCTAACCAAGGTCTTGGAACTGCGATCCTTCCTAGGGCTTGTCAACTACTACCGTCGGTTCATCAGGGGATACTCTGTCATAGCAGCACCCCTAACCGACCTACTGAAAAAGAACTACACTTGGCATTGAACGAGTGAATGCCAAGCTTCCTTTGAGAGATTGAAGCAAGCAATCTCTGAAGAACCTGTTATAGTGCTACCGGACTACAAAAAACCTTTTGAAGTCCACACCGATGCATCCGACTACGCCATCGAGGGAGTCCTAATGCAAGATAGGCATCACATTGCCTACGAAAGTCACAAACTTAATAACATGGAGAGGTGGTACACCATCTAAGACAAGGAGATGACTGCCGTCATCCATTACTTGTTGTCACACGCTGCGTAATTCTGCCCAAAATTGACCTATTTAAATAGGCTTATTCCAGCCACCACTCCAAATTCTAGAACTTGGTGGAAGCCTCTAAAATCTTGTAGATAAGGTGGAAGCCTCTAGAATCTTGTAAATAACTCTCTTATCTTCTTGTAGAATGTAGAGTTAGCTAGAATAATCTAGAAGGAGGATAATGGCCGTTAGATTAAATAGATCCTAGCCCTCCGTTGAGGAGATGGATGACTATATATAGCTATATATAGCCTTAGGGACTTCATTTGTAGACAATCAGAAGCAAGAGTGTATTTGCCTTCTTAAAGTAATATAGTATTCTCCAAGTTCTCCATATCTCTTGTCTACTTTGTGTGCATCTTTCTATCTTTTACTAGTAGCATTGTAGCTCTCAGAGAAGGCTAAACTAACATTTAAGTCAATTGAATTGCTAGTGTCGCACAAGTCGTTGGGTGAACGAAGCCAAGTCTGTAACAAGTGGTATCAAAGCCACATTTCTACAAGTAGCAAGCACACTCTATTGATAAGGATGGCTAGTCCACACAGTGAGACTACCCACGTGGTTAAGGAAGCTAAGAAGCAACCAAAAGGAGGGAGATCAAGGTCGAGGGATGTCTTGGAAGACACCAATGCAAGGCTTGCAAAGGTGGAGCTTGCTATGGCTGATGGGCAGGAGAAGTTTGAGGTAGTAGACCAACGCATCAACGAGCTCGAGAAAGAGAGTGAAGAGCTTTGTGAGGAGTTGCAAGGTGTTTTAAACCAGGCCCTATCAAGGTATCTAGGCCAAGTGAAGACCTTGGAAGAGGCCCTGTATTGTGAGGTTAGGACGTTGAAGGAAGAGCTCAAAAAAGTCTCTAACGAGTTGAAGGAAACCAAGGAGGAGCTAATCCTTTGCAAAAAGGCAATTGCTCAAAGTGGGAGCATCGCCTTGCCAACGGTAGTTGCAGCTTCTTCAAAAGTGGATGTCCCAAGACCCAAGGCATATAATGGGTCCAAGAATGTGAAGGAGGTTGATAATTTTCTATGGAGCTTAGAACAATACTTTATGGCACTTGGTGTCACGGAGGATGCCGAGAAGATTGATAATGCTGCCTTATACCTCATGGATACCGCAATGGTATGGTGGAGAAGGAGGTATAGTGATATTGAAAAGGGTACCTGCATCATTAACACGTGGGATGAGTTCAAGAGAGAACTCAAGCAGCAATTCTATCCGGAGAATGCTGAGGAAGAGGCAAGAGCGAAGCTAAGGCGTCTTCAACAAAAGGGAAGCATACAAGAGTATGTGAAGGAATTCTCCAAAGTGTTGTTGGAAATTCCTGGTTATCTCGACAAGGAGGCATTCTTGTCATTCAAAGATGGCTTACAAAACTGGGCAAAGATGGAGATCCAAAGACACGGTGTTCAAGATCTCGCCACTGCTATTTCCATTGCCGAATCACTAATAGAGTTCAGGTAGTCCAAAAAGTCTAAGTCCCATTAAGGACAAGGGTGGCAAGGGAAAGAGTGGGGAAGAGAGTTCCTTGAACAAAGGACATTTTCACAAGTTTAACGGGCCTAAGGAAGGGAGGAACACCAAAGAGGGTCAAAGCAGTGACAGGCCCCCTCTGAAATGTTACTTTTGCGACGGGCCGCACAAGGCTAGGGATTGCCAGAAGAAAGCCAAGTTTTTTGCCCTAGTTGAAGAAAGAGAGGAACAGTAGCAACGTGAAGAGATGAGGATGGGATCCTTACAAATTCTCAATGCCATCAAAGCCAAGGTCGAAGTGCCTAAAACTGAGAAGAGATGATGATTATATGTGGAAACAAAGGTAAGTAACCAAGTGGTTAAAGCCTTAATGGATACCGGAGCTTCCAACAACTTCCTTCAAGAAGAGGAAGCAAGGCGGTTGGGCATCAAATACAACAAGGAGCAAGGATGGCTTAAGGCAGTAAATGCGGAGCCAAAGTCAATCTTTGGCATTACTTATGGTATAGAGGTACGTATGGGTGAATGGTGTGGCCTTGTAGACTTTTCTATTGTACCAATGGATGATTATCCAATTATGCTTGGTATGGGGTTTATGGACCACGTTAAGGTTATGCCTATTCCTTTTGCCAACACAATATGCATCTTAGAGGAAGGCAATACATGCATGGTGCATTTGGCTAAGGAGAGCAACCTTCAATCTAGGCAAATTTCGGTCATGCAACTTTTGAAAGGTGTGAAGAAGTCACAACCCACCTTTCTTATATCCCTAAAGGATGGAAAGGATACTTCCTCATCAAATGTCCTACCTAAGGAAGTCTCTCACGTCTTGGAGGAGTTTAAGGACGTGATGCCTCCCAAATTGCCTAATAAGCTCCCACCTAAACGTGAGGTGGACCACAAGATAGAATTGGTCCCTGGTGTAAGACCACCTACTGCGGTGTCTTACCGAATGACACTCCTGGAGTTAGAGGAACTCAAGAGGCAACTAAAGGAGCTATTGGATGTAGGCTACATTCAACCGTCAAAGGCTCCATATGGTGCACCCATGCTTTTCCAAAAAAAGCACGATGGGTCACTTCGGTTGTCCGTCGACTATCAGGTGCTCAACAAAATAACCATGAAGAACAAATATCCCATTCCATTAATAGCTGATTTGTTCGATCAGCTAGGTGAAGCGTGGTGGTTCACAAAGTTGGATTTGAGATCAGGATATTACGAAGTGAGGATTGTAGAAAGAGATGAGCCAAAGACCGCTTGTGTTACAAGGGCATATCATCAGCGAAGGCAAACTATAGTTGGACAAGTCCAAGGTGTAAGCCATCCATAACTGGGAGCCACCAAAGAAGGTGACTGAGAATAGAACATGGAGTTGGGATGCTAAATGGCAAAGAGCATTTGAAATGCTTAAGCAAGCAGTAGTTGACGAGCCAGTGTTGGCTCTTCCTGATCACACCAAACCCTATGAGGTACAGACCGATGCTTTGGATTTTGCAATTGGTGGTATGTTAATGCAAGAGGGGCATCCCATCACGTATGAAAGCTGCAAGTTGAATGAAACCGAGCGCCGTTATACAGTCCAAGAGAAGGAGATGACTGCAGTGGTGCATTGCCTATGAACTTGGAGGCATTATTTGTTGGGGTCCAAGTTTGTCATGAAGACGGACAACATTGCCACCAGTTACTTCCTTAATCAAAAGAAGTTGACACCAAAGCAAGTGAGGTGGCAAGCGTTATTGGTAGAATTTGACTTTGTGATGGAGTATAAGTCAGGCAAGGTTAACTCGGTGGCCGATGCATTGAGTAGGAAGGCCAAACTAGCTGTCATCATAAGTCCAAACTTCCCTTTGGTTGAACAAGTAAAAGAGGGATTGGAGCATGACCCACAAGCCAAGAGTTTGAAGGAATTGGCAAGTAGTGGGAAGACATGCTGGTTTTGGCTTGCAGATGGACTGCTCACTACCAAAGGCAATAGAGTTTACGTGCCAAAGTGACAAGGATTGAGGAAGGCGATTATCAAGGAATGCCATGACTCAAAATGGGCAGGACATCTGGGTATACATCGTATGTTGGCACTTGTAAAGCAAGCATATTATTGACCACAGATGCGAGATGACATTGAGCTCAACGTAAAAACGTGTCTAGTATGCCAACAAGACAAGGTGAAGCAACACCAACCGTTGGATTACTGGAACCCCTACCTATTTCGAAGTAGCCATGGGAAAGTGTTTCGATGGATTTCATCACATGTCTATCGAAATCGGATGGATGTGCCAACATTATGGTAGTGGTAAATAGATTTAGCAAGTATGGTGTGTTCATCCCCGTACCCTCCAAGTTTACAGCTAAAGATGCAACACGCCTATTTTTCAAGAATGTGGTGAAATACTAGGGTATCCCAAAAATAATTGTTAACGACAGAGACACTCGCTTCACCGAGAGATTTTGGATGGAGTTATTTAAATTGATGGGATCTGAGCTCAACTTCTCCACAAGCTTTAATCCCCAAACTGACAGCCAAACAGAGAGGGTGAATGCCTTGTTAGAGCTGTTCTTAAGGCATTACGTAAATTCCAACCAGAGTGATTGGGCTAAGTTGCTTGACATAGCCCAATTCTCTTACAATCTACAAAAAAGCAAGTCAACTGGGGCTAGTCCATTCAAGGTTGCTATGAGACTACAACCATTAACTCCACACACATTAGCGGTTGGATACAAAGGGCCTAGTCCTATTGCATTCAAGTTTGCCAAGGGTTGGCATGAGAAGTCTGACATGGCACGGGCACACTTGGCCAAGGCTACCAAGCGAATGAAGAAATGGGCCGATACCAAGAGGAGACACTTGGAGTTTGAGGATGGAGATTTGGTGATGGTGAAACTCCTTCCCCATCAAAGTCAAAGGTTTGCTAAGGTGTATAAGGGTCTAGTAAGGCGTTACGAGGGACCTTTCCCAGTGGAGAAGAGGATTGGCAAACTAGCTTACCGATTAAGGATTGCCATCACATCTTGAGGATTGGCAATCCTACAGCCATAACTACCATGCTAAATCATGACGTGGAAGAAATATTAGCGCATTGTGTCATTCCAAGGAGAGGCAACCATCTGAGTTATGTCGAGTACTTTGTTAAATGGAAAGGGTTGCCTGATAGCGAGGCAAGTTGAGAACAAGAGCTAACCTTATGGAACAACGCTGATATGATCGAGGCTTATAAGAAGGACGCGACGAGGGCGTTGCTAGATTAAGTGGGGGAGAATGTCACGCGCTACATAATTCTGCCCAAAATTGACCTATTTAAAGAGGTTTATTCCAACCACCACTCCAAATTCTAGAACTTGGTGGAAGCCTCTAGAATCTTGTAAATAACTCCCTTATCTTCTTGTAGAATGTAGAGTTAGATAGAATACTCTAGAATGAGGATAATGACCATTAGATTAAATAGATCTTGGCCCTCCGTTGAGGAGGTGGATGACTATATATAGCCTTAGGGACTTCATTTGTAGACAATCAAAAGCAAGAGTGTATTTTCCTTCTTAAAGTAATATAGTATTCTCTAAGTTCTCCATATCTCTTGTCTACTTTGTGTGCATCTTTCTATCTTTTGCTAGTAGCATTCTAGCTCTCGGATAAGGCTGAACTAGCATTTGAGTCAAGTGAATTGCTAGTGCTGCATAGGTTGTTGGATGAACGAAGCCAAGTTCGTGACATTGTGCACTTGGAGACACTATCTCTTTGGAAGCAAGTTCATGATCATGACCAACAATGTTGCTATGAGCTACTTCCAGACACAAAAGAAACTCAACCCCCAACAAGCTTGTTGGCAAGACTTCTTGGCAGAATTCAACCACACTCTGTGATATAAGCCAAGACAAGCCAACATTGTTGCGATGCGCTGAGCAAAAAGGAGGAGCTAGCTGCCCTCTCCACTAGTACGTCTAAGAGCAACCTCCTTGAACAAATCAAGGAAGGTACAAGACAAGATAGTCTTGCCAATAATCTGCTAAGATTGGCTAACGAGGGGAAGACTCGTCGATTTTGGGTGGACGACGAAGTCCTTATTACAGTCGGGAATCGAGTCTTCATGCCTAAGTAGGAAAACTTGTAGAAGGAAATCCTCAAGGAATGTCACGATTCCCTATGGGCTGGTCACCCAGGTATGGCACAAACCCTTACTCTTGTCCAACAACATTACTTATGGCCACATATACATACATATGTCGAGGCCTATATGCAGACTTGCTTAGTTTGCCACCAAGATAAGGTAGAACAACAGCAACTAGCGAGTCTACTTGAGCCACTACCCATTCCCAAGAAACAAGAAGTCGTGGGAAAGTGTCTCAATGGACTTTATTGTAGCACTACCAAAGTCTGAAGGATACGGAAGCATCATGGTGGTGGTCGATCAGTTCAGCAAGTATGACACCTTCATTCCAGCCTTTACTGATTGTAAGGTGGACAAAGTTGCTTGCTTGTTCTTCAAGAACGTAGTAAAGCTATGGGGTGTACCAAATAGCATCATCAATGACAGAGACCCCCGCTTTACAGGCAAATTCTGGCACGAGTTATTCAAGTTACTGGGAACCGATCTAAACTTCTTAACAAGCTTCCATCCTCAAAGCAATGGGTAGACCAAGTGAGTCAATGCCTTACTAGAGCAATACTTGAGGCACTACGTCAGTGCTCACCAACAAGATTGGGCGAAGCTACTTGACGCTACCTAATTCTCATACAACCTCCAGAGAAGCGAGGCCACAAACAAAAGCCCTTTTGAGATTGTCATGGGACAACAACTGCTAACACCAAGTGCAATTGCCTCTCCCTACATTGGCAATAACCCATCTGCCTTTAAGTTTGTGAGAGCATGGCATGAGGAAGCAGACATAACGAGGGCTTGCCTTGACAAAGCGACCAAGAGAATGAAAAGATGGGCTGACACCAAACAACGCCCAAAGGACTATGCAATAAGAGACATGGTGATGGTGAAGCTGCTGCCCAACCAATTTAAGTCTCTACGCAAAGTCCATAAGGGTTTGGTAAGGAAGTACGAATGGTTGTTTCTTGTGGTCAAGCGTGTAGGAAAGACTACCTACCAAGTCCAACTCCTTCCAAAGCTAAAAATGCATAATGTCTTCCATGTAAGTCTTCTTAAACCTTTTCATGAGGATGACGAGGATCCAATTCGAAGCGAGTCCAAGCGCTTACCAATGGCTGTGGTCACCGAATTCAACAAGGAGGTGGGACAAATCCTTGTTGATCGAGTGATTCGGAGGAGGAGTTCCCAACTACAACGAATACTTGGTGAAATGGAAAGATTTGCCAGACCAATAGGCTAGTTGGGAACAAGAGGACCAGCTTGAAAGTTTGTTGACCACATTTGGCAATATAAGGCTGAGAATGCGACAAGAACATCGTAGGATTAAGTGGGGGAGGGTGTCATGTGGACAATAAGTCCAGCCCATCCAACAAGTGAGAAGACAGAAATTAGGGGCCAAATTGAGCCTCTGCAGGATGCCAACATTGCCTAGCCCCCTTTGCGGCCCAAATCCAGCAATGAAAGGTCCTAAAAGAGTGTTGAAGTGTCTAAAAGTGCCACATCTAGAGACTTCCAACAAAGACACTCACCTAGAACCTTCTTGAAAGGACCCTCTTTAATGCTCTCTCTAGAACATTTTTTATAAATATTCTAGATAGTCATTTGTAGTCACACATTGAGGAGGTGGAGCAACTATAAATAGGTCACTCCTCTCATTTGTAAGCACACCTTTGAATGCTTAATACAAGCTCACTTGCAAAGCTCTCTTGTCCTTTCTCTTCCTCCAGTAATTCTAAGTCCTTACTTGCCTCTCACACGGCTTCCGCTGATTCTCTTAAACTCTTCAAGGCTTACTTAGCTCGTCTTTGCACGCAAGATCAACTAAGTGTTGTGCGAGTTAGCACACTCAAAGCCTAACTTTGTGACATATACCTGTTAATAAGTATGCCAGCGTTGATGGTGAACGCAAAGTTAACATGATAAAAAAAATTGCATGAAAAGGTGTGGCAACATATTGAAAAACAAACTGAGCAATACGTATCCCATGTCAACAAGGGACGAAAGAAGGTGGTGTTTGAACCTAGTGATTGGGTTTGGTTTCATATGCGCAAGGAATGATTCCTAGCTCAGAGGCGTTCAAAGCTATAACCTATAAGAGATGGTCCCTTCCAAGTTGTAGCACAAATTAATGACAATGCTTATAAGTTAGACCTTCCTAGTGAGTACAATGTGAGTGCAACATTTAACATTTCTAACCTTTCCTCTTTTGATATAAGTGATGATTTGAGGGCGAATCCTTTTGAGGAGGGGGGAATGATGAGAACCATAGAGATGAAGGATGGAAGGCTTCAATAGATGCAAGAGATCCATTGCACATTCCATAAGGCCTAATAATACAAGCTAGAGTTTCAATGGATGCAAGAGGTCCATTGCACATTCCAGAAAACCCAATAACACAACCTAGAGCCAAAAAAAAGATTAAAGAAGCAGTAAATGGGCTAATTCAGGACATTTAGGCCAACCAAGCTTCAAATGGTGCAAATTCAAGTTTTAAAGAGAGTTTAGACCTAATTAATATAATTGTAATACTTAATGGGTTAGACTAAGTAATAGCATTCATTCTTAAATAGGAGTTTATTGTATGTGCTGGAATTTGTTCGAAATTCCTCCAAAATAAGGATTTCTCCTAAGTAGGTATTTATGTCTCTTTAGGATTGCTATCTTAGCCTATAAATAGGCACCCCTTGTAAGCTCTGGAGATCAAACAATTTTGAGTGAAATAGAAAACAGGGGTTTTCCTCCTTTGGTTCTTTTGAGAACTAAAGAACTTATCAAGAGGTACTTTTTCTTATGGTGTTCAAATCGACTTATTACTCCTAATTCCTTTCTTTTCTAGAGCGTGGTGTTCATATCCTTCTTGAATACCCTAGGTTCGTGTTCTTTCGAATATTGGGTCTAGGGTTTCTGCTACTAAACTCTAATTTAACTTTCTTGATTATTCTTTGATTCCTTGTATGCATTGGGTCCCTAAGCCACATCTTTTTGGGGTTTTCCGCATCAAATTGGAGCATCCACTGAAAGAAAAGTAGGAGACCAAATAAGGAAGAGCTATGAATACGTAAAAGCATAGCTATTATGGGTATTCAATCACATGCATCATGTATAAGAAGAAGCCTGATTGAATTCTGAGTATCACCTGGAATAACATAAAAGAGTAAGACTCATCAGTTGATACTTAATAGACATTAGGGAATATTCAGTTACTGGTGATCACCAGAGTGTAAAAAATGACCTATGATCTCCCCTCCAATAATGTACTTTACGTTGTATTTATTAGCCATTTCCTCATATCTTCAATAATCAAATTTCATTTAGGCATTAGTGCACATTTGAAACTTGAAGCAAAAGTGAAAAGCTGCCAAAGCCCAAGGCATTGACACTATATGCCAGCAAAAAATTACCAAACTAGATATTCCAACATTGTGGTCTCTAGGAAAAGGTCAGATGGATATAACCTTTACTCTTATTTTTACACAAAACTTATTTTACTACTAAAACCTATGACCTCCAGTTTATGTAACCTTACTCAACTCACCATTGAAAGAGTTAAGTTAACTTAAGAAATTAAAGATTCTGTGAAAATTGACTCTGATTCTTCAGTTCACACTTTAGATTTGTCAATCTACCATTCACACAACCGTCCAAAGACTTTTACAGTGTGAACTTGATGTAACCGCCGTAACCTACCGTTTACACAACCATCCAAAGACCTTTGTAGTGTGAACCTGATGTAGCCGCCGCAACCTACCGTTCACACAACCGTCCAAAGACTTTTGCAGTGTGAACTTGATGTAGCCGCCGCAACCTACCGTTCACACAACTGTCCAAAGACTTTGCAGGCCATTTATCTCTTCCTCTTGTAGTATAAATACCTGCAAGTTATGTAACAAAAAAAAAAAGTGAGAGAGAAGGGTGGTGTAGTGTGATCCGGTGTAAGAAAACTTGTAGAGGTTAAAACCTCCGAATATAAAGATTCGTTCCTCCCGTGGATGTAGGCAAATTGCCGAACCACATTAAATATTTGTATTCCTGTGTGTGTATTATGTGTATGTTCATTAGATCCTAACAAATTGGTATCAGAGCCAAGTTAGAAACATACGTACCAGATCTGTCCGTTTCAAGGTCGTTGTGTGCTGCTGTGCCAACCCATTCCATCCGACCATCGTGCACCATTTCATCATCAATCAGCCACAAGTTCTCACTGCTGCAAACCAGGCCACTGCCCCAAGCTCGCACAAAGCGGCTCAGACACCGCCGGCCTTCCTTGACTTGCATGGACCTTCCCCACGCCATCACACCGCTGTACTCCCAACAGTTATTGCAGCCGCTAGACTCCACACATCGTTGTAGAGGATGGCTGATCCAAAAGGAGTTGACACACAACCTTCGACGTCTACCACCAGTTCATGGCAAAGAAGCTCAATGTCAAATTCAAAATTTGACATTGAGAAATTTGACGGTACAAACAACTTTGGCATGTGGCAATGCGAAGTCCTAGATCTGTTGTTCCGCGAAGGATCAGATATTGCACTGGGGCCCAAACCGGTGAATATTTCTGATGAAGATTGGAGCTATGTGAACCGTCAAGCCTGTGGCACTATCCAGTTGTGTCTTGCCAAAGATCAGAAGTATTTTGTCATGAAAGAAACGATGGCCTCAAGCCTCTGGAAGAAGCTGGAAGATAAATACATGACGAAGAGTGTAGAGAATCGGCTCTACCTGAAGAAAAAACTCTTTCGATTCCAGTATAAGAGAGG
Source organism: Bruguiera sexangula (assembly GCA_020141445.1). Lineage (NCBI taxonomy): Eukaryota > Viridiplantae > Streptophyta > Magnoliopsida > Malpighiales > Rhizophoraceae > Bruguiera > Bruguiera sexangula. The sequence continues at coordinate 4,517,818 of JAHLGP010020636.1, forward strand.
TATGCCTATGATTGAGCATCTCAATAATTTCAACAAAATATTGGCTGATCTGCAAAATTTAGATGTTGATATTATTAATGAGGATAAGGCATTGTTATTATTAAATTCTCTTCCTGAAAGTTATGATCATTTAACTACTATCCTGCTGTATGGAAAGGATGAGGTTAAATTCATAGATGTTTCTAATGCTTTGGTAAATAATGAGTACCGGAAGAAGGATCAGAAGGACTCCAAAGAGTTGACACTAGAAGCATTGACTGTGACCCGAGAAAGAGAAGGCAAAAGGAGATATGGCAGATCTAGTGGGCGAAATAAATCTCGCTCAAAATCCAGAGGAGAATCAAGAAGAAGCCTGACAAAAGATGAATGTGTCTACTATCACCAGAAAGGGCACTGGAAGAATGACTGTCCAAACAGGGATAAATCTGCTGCAAATGTTGCAAAGGAAGCTGACAATAAAGAAGATTCAGCTTTCTCAGTTTCGCCTACAGATATCCAGGTCGACAAATGGATTTTTTATTCTGGCTGTTCTTATCATATGTGTCCAAACAGGAACTGGTTCACAAGCTTTCAAGAGCTTGATGGAGGAGTCGTGATGATGGGTAACAACAACACATGCCAGACAAAAGGAGTAGGCACTATCCGCCTAAAGATGCATGATGGTACAACCATACGACTAACAGATGTCAGATATGTTCCAGATTTAAAGAAGAACCTCATTTCACTGGGGGTCTTAGACAACAGCAAATACAAGGTAACCATAGAAGGTGGAGTCTTGAAAGTTGTACGAGGTGCATTCTTGGCAATGAAAGGTACTCGACAGGGAAACCTATATTTCCTAGATGGACATACAGTTACAGGAAGAGCAGTTGTTGCCAAAGTTTCTAACAACGAAGCACTTGATTCTTCCCAACTCTATCATATGCGCTTGGGGCATGTCAGAGAAAAAGCCTTGCAAATTTTGGTGAAACAAGGCCTACTGAAGGGAGCCAAAAGTGGAAAACTTGACTTCTGTGAGCACTGTGTCTTGGGAAAATAGACACAAGTCAAGTTCGGCACCGTCATTCATTCTACCAAAGGAATATTGGATTATGTTCACACTAATGTATAGGGACCATCAAAAAATTCATCTTTGGGAGGTAAAAATTATTTTGTTACCTTTATTGATGATTTCTCACGTTATGTTTGGGTGTATATGATGAAACACAAGGATGAAGTTCTAGACATATTTCTTTGGTGGAAGAAGATGATTGAAACCCAGACCGGCAGGAAGATCAAGAGACTTCACTCAGATAATGGTGGAGAGTACAAATCAGATCCCTTCAAGCAAATCTGTCATGAAGAAGGGATAATCAAACATTTTACAGTTCCTGAAATCCCACAACAAAACGGTGTAGCAGAAAGGATGAACCATACTCTGATGGAGAAAGTGCGGTGTATGCTTTCTCAATATGGCCTAAGCAAGGCATTCTGGGTAGAGGCTTTGATGTATGTCTCTCATATTGTCAGTCGGTTACCTACTTCTGCACTTGATGGGAAATGTCCCAAAAAGGTATGGTCTGGACAACCTGTTTCAGATTATGATCAGATACATATATTTGGATGTCCTGCGTATTTCCATGTTACAGAATCCAAACTAGATCCTAGAGCCAAGAAAGCTATCTTCTTAGGCTTTAGTGAAGGAGTTAAGGGATTCAGACTTTGGAATCCTGAGTCAAAGAAGATTGTCCTAAGCCGAGACGTAACCTTTGATGAATCGGCGATGCTGCAAAGGACTACCACAAAAATGGAGAAAGAGAATCAAAACTCTTTCCAACAGGTGGAGTTTAAGACTCCAAAGGAGCCAAAGGAGTATCTTGATGACCAGGAGGATACCTCAGTTGAGGTGGAGGTTCCATCACTAGCACCAGACTAACAATCAAAGTCCATTGCCACTCACAGGCAAAGGAGGGAGATCCAGAAACCTGCTAAATATACTGACATGGTGGCATATGCGCTGCCAGTAACAAAGGATGATATTCCCAACACCTTCAAAGAAGTTGTTTAGAGTATAGAGAGTGATAAATGGAAGTTGGCTATGGATGATGAGATGCAGTCACTTCACCAAAATCAGACGTGGAAATTAGTACCACTTCCACATGGAAAGAAAGCTATTGGATGCAAATGGGTCTATGCTAAGAAGGAGTGTGCCTCTGAAAAAGGAAGCACCAGATATAAAGCCAGACTAGTAGCAAAAGGCTTTGCTCAAAAGGAAGGAATAGACTATAATGAAGTGTTCTCGCCAGTGGTCAAACATTCGTCTATTCGGATCCTGTTGGCTCTAGTAGCTCAATTTGACTTGGAGTTAGCTCAACTTGATGTGAAGACAACATTCTTACATGGCAACTTGGAAGAAGAAATCTATATGTCCCAACCTGAAGGTTTCAAAGTCACCGGGAAGGAGAATTGGGCTTGCAAGCTAAGCAAGTCACTGTATGGCTTGAAGCAGTCACCTAGACAGTGGTACAAACAATTTGATAGCTTTATCCAGAAGCAGAAGTACACACGCAGTCAGTTTGATCATTGTGTTTATCTAAAGAAACTCCAAGATGGTATGTTTGTATATTTGCTCCTATGTGTTGATGATATGTTAATTACATTTAGGAGCAAGGTGGAGATCGACAGGCTGAAGGCTCAATTGAGCTCAGAGTTCGAGATGAAGGATCTTGGAGAAGCCAAGAAGATTCTTGGTATGGAGATCAAGCGTGACAGAAAAAAGGGCACAGTCTAGTTAACTCAGACTTAGTATCTGAAGAAAGTACTCCAACGGTTTGGCGTAGATGGCAAGACTAAACCCGTTAGTACTCCATTGGCCTCACATTTCAAACTAAGTGCATTAATGTCTCCAAATACAGATGATGATCGAAGACAGATGGATAATATTCCATATGCTAATGTTGTTGGAGCCCTGATGTATGCAATGGTATGTACACGACCTGATATTTCACAAGCTATCAGCATGGTAAGTCGGTATATGCACAATCCTGGTAAAGGACACTGGCAAGCAGTTAAGTGGATTCTACGGTATATTTAAGGTACTGTGGATATTGGCCTGAAATTCCAGAAATATAAGACGATGACTAATCGTCTAGTCGGGTACGTCAATTATGATTATACCGGGATTACGATGACTAATCTCGACAAGCGTCGATCAACTACAGGTTATATGTTTACTATGTCAGGAGGACCAGTAAGCTGGAGATCAACGCTTCAGTCAACTATTGCTTTGTCTACTACAGAGGCAGAGTATATGGCGATCACGGAGGCTTTCAAAGAAGCAATTTGGCTTCATGGGTTGATTAAAGACTTGGGACTTATTCAGGAGCACGTTGAAGTCCACTGTGACAGTCAGAGTGCCATTTGCTTAGCAAAGAACCAAGTTCATCACTCCCGCACAAAGCATATCGATGTCCGGTTTCATTTTATTCGAGAAATTATAAATGAAGGAGATATTCTGCTACAGAAGATTGGTACAGAAGATAATCCTGCAGATATGCTCACAAAGATTGTTTCAGGAATCAAGTTCCAACACTGTTTGGACTTAGTCAACATTTCTCGGAGTTGTGCACCTTTGGGTGCTTGACGCCTTTCGGGCGTATTGGAGGAACGGTGATCGTGTTTGGATGAAGAATCATCGTTAAGGTGGAGATTTGTGAAAATTGACTCCGATTCTTTAGTTCACACTTTAGATTTGTCAATCTACCGTTCACACAACCGTCCAAAGACTTTTGCAGTGTGAATCTGATGTAGTTGCCGCAACCTACCGTTCACACAACTGTCCAAAGACTTTTGCAGTGTGAACTTGATGTAGCCGCTGCAACCTACCGTTCACACAACCGTCCAAAGACTTTACAGGTCATTTGTCTCCTCCTCTTGTAGTATAAATACCTACAAGTTATGTAACAAAAAAAAAGTGAGAGAGAAGGGTGGTGTAGTGTGATCCGGTGTAAGAAACCTTGTAGAAGTTAAAATTTCCGAATATAAAAATTCGTTCCTCCCGTGGATGTAGGTAAATTGCCGAATCACGTTAAATTTTTGTGTTCTCGTATATATATTGTGTGTATATTCATTAGATCCTAACAGATTCCACTTTCCATTAAGAAATGAACTCATAAATTATCCATATTATTGATAGCAAAAGCCAAGAAAATCTAAATAACGCAAACAGAATGTGATGAGGAAAAATGTAAAGTTACATGGGCAAATGCTTGTCTTCAGCAAGAATAGCATTGTTTAATTTAGCGTCATATCTGTTCAAAAAATAAAATCAGAATTACAAACGAAAGTAAAAAAGAAAAAGAAAAACAAACAAAAGAACAAAAGAATTTTCGTCTACGAGAACAAAACTATAAAAGGGTTAAATCCATTATTGGGACCAGAATGATGATCATCTAAGACAATAAAACTATAGAGGGCAAAAAATTTAACTTCCAAGAGATTCATTTGAACATTAAAGATTTAAAATTTTTCCACTCCTAAACTTTCACAGCCATTGAATCTTAATAAAATCCCAAAGTATATAACATAAAGGAAAATTTCATCCTGAAATGAAAGCTGTGGATCCGTTATTAGAATCAAATCCACAAAAGGAAAATGCACACTCAGATCTATAGTAACAAAAAGAAAAAGAGAAAGAAAGAAAGAAAGAAGGAAATAGTGACAAAAAAAAAACAGGAGGGTAGATTTCATTCTTCTCCAGCAACAAAACAGAGAAGAATGATTGAGGTGGGGGCAATTGACTAAGTGAAACGTGGGACAGAATCACTCACTTGTTCAAGAACTCGTCGTCGACAACAGCAGAGATGTCGAGAAGTGGGTTGCCCATGCCCAACAAGATTCCCTCGTACGCCATTTCCAAAGATCTTGTGGGTGGTGCGTTCAAGAGTTGTTGGCGCACGCCTTTATTTAATATTTATAGCCCAAACAAAATAGGAGGAGCTGCATGAGATCTTGTCGTCTGCAAGTTTGTTCGGTATTTATGTACGGAAACAATTTCATTGAACACAAATTTAGAGAATTTACGTGTATATAAAATATTTTTATATTATATTAAATATAAAAATATAATTTAAAATATTTTTATTTTTATCTGAATTTACTATATTTATATCCACGTAACGTATATATGTGGACGGTCTCCGTCCTATCGTGTCAGCGTGTGCGTTTGTGGGCGCCTGACCCGTGGCTGAGTGTCAGTCACTGTGTCTGCCAGCTCCTTCAAACCCTTTCTCTCACTGTTGCCTTCGATTCCGTCCTGGTTGGTTGGCTTGGTTCCTTTTCCTTACTTTATCTGTCCCCAACGTTTTGTGATATTTTTCAAAAATCAACGAATTAATCATTAGCTTCCCTTCTTAAATTAATAACGACTCTGAGCATGAACTAGTACATAATTCGGGGTGGGAAGAGCTCTTACAATTCAAAAATTATTTTGCCCTTTGTTTTAAGCTATGAGATGAGTCCATCACGCCTACAAAAGAATATCGCTCAAAAGTTTTTCAAAAAATCCAAACTTTGTGTTAGAAATATTTATCAAATCACGTGATTTGACTAACCAACTCAATCCTAACTGAAATCATCAATTGTTAAAGAATGGATTGAATGCTAAACAGCCACTTATAGTAGGTCTAGATTTAACAATTTAAATTTGCAATTAAACCAAATCAAACCTTAGTAATATCTTATATAATATGTTTTAGATAAAAAAAAAAAGAGTAATATTTTACAATATTGACTATTGTTATTTAGTTATATTGATTATCACTTTAATTGCACATAAATTAATTCTAATTTTCATTTCATATTCTTTTTACTTGGTACAATTGCTATTGTAATTGATTTTTTTATATTTGTCTACTAAAACTTAATTAGATCAAATCTTTCAAAATCTTAAAACTGCAACTAATTATATTGATTTAACAAATTTTTACTTTCTAATTGATCAATTATGATTTCAAAATTAGTTAAATATTGTGATACATGGACATGCCTTAAATAAGGACATGTTGCATTCCATACTTGTTGAATACAAATACATCTTAGATATACAAAGAATACATGCTCGATGCAATAAAACATATCTTCTAAAAGATGGTTTTTATAAAAAAAATTAACACAAATATTCAATATGATGAAAATATATTAATATATTGTTGTAAATTTTACTTAACAAAACAAAAAATCTTAAAAATAAAAGTTCATACCCTATTTCCTTCTTACCTTTTTACTTTTTTTTATTTATTAAGAAATTTATTAACTATATAATAAAAATAACTCTTCTTATTCTCATAAATTTCATAATTTCTTTCAATATTGAGAGGTTTTACCTCAAAAGTATAAATTTTTAAGTATTTAATTTCTTAACTTTCATATTTGTCCATTCTTTTGCTTTAGCTTTCTCTCATATCTTCAATCTTCCTTTTCCTTTATATTTTCAAGGGAACCATTTTTCTTCTTATTTTTGGCTTTCAATTTTTCTAACCATATTGATCTCACAAGTTTGATGCTTCTCTTTTTTATGTTTTAATTATTTTTTCTTTAATAAACTTAAATTGTGTTGTAAATTTTCTACTTTACTTTTCTTAATCATGAAAAGATTCTCTCCATAATTGTTTTTGCTACTTACATTCTTAGGTCCTCTAAAGTCTCTTAGATTTAGATTTAATCTCTGTTATTATACAAACACAAAAGGAAATTATAGTCTATAATTAGCTTTTTTGATCTCTACCTCCATATTGTCTTTAATCCTAATTACTGTTATATTAAATTTTCTTTTGTTCAAATTAATGCATTACTAATATTTCTTATTTTTCCTTTGTTCTTGTTGCTTAATTATAAATCTTTTATAGTTATTACAAATTGATCTATGAAACAAAGGAATAAGGCTAGGCATCAACAAAATGAATAAAAAAGAATAAAGAGTAAAATTATGCATGTTGTTCATCATATGGTTATATGAATTTATAAGAGTATGTATATGTCATTTATATACAATATATTAAAATTAAACAAGGCTGAGGATATGATCAAATCATGAAAAAAGATTTGGTCATATCTTATCAATAAGATTCAAACACTTTCCTTCAAACTCAAAATAGTAACACTATTAACTTGAGTTTGTGAATCAAATTAAAGAACTACTATGATGGATGAATTTCTAAGAAAATATTAGTAATTTAATTAGCAAATGTAATAGACTTGAAATGGATGGCATCGTGCATAATGTGCTAACAAATAAAATAGCAATCATTTTGCTTGGCCCACTCATTAAATACATCATTGTAAGTAACTTGTATGACATTATAGTTGCCACAATAAATAAGTGTTACAAAAGAGTGCATGATGTTCATGTCCCATAAAAGTCATCTTAGCCATAGCAATTTAGACATAATGTCTGCAAAGATCTGATATTCAACTTCAATACTAAAGTGAGCAACAACTATTTGTTTTTCATTGTGCCAAGACATGAAAGAATGGTCATGAAGTGTCTATTAGTAGGACCTTTATCCAATTAACATTAAAATATACTTGCAACTCAAGTATGAATTAGCTAAGAAATGGAGAATGTGGAAGATAATTCCCTTAAATAATGAACAATATAAAGAATAACAACAAAATGATTAGATTGTGGAGCAATTATAAATTAATCCTTAAATAATGAACAATATGAAGAATGACAACAAAATGATTAGATTGTGGAGCAATTATAAATTAATTAACCATATGTACTATATATATAATGTCTGGACAAGTCATAATAAGATACACTAGGTTGTTATCTAATTGTACATAAAGTGTAGGAAACTTTAGTGGTGTGTTTTTGGTGTTAGTAAACTTAACATTAATCGTAATAAGAGTTGAAGAATTTTTGCTATCACTAATCCTACATAAGTAAGCAAGTCCAAAGTATATTCAATTGGAGATAAATAGTATCCTTTCTTATCAAAAGGAACTTTTAATCTCAAAAAATAATTGAGTAAATCATGATCTTTTATATAAAACAATTGTCTAAGATATTGCTCAAGTTTATTAATTCTATGCAAATAAGCTCTTATAATAATCATATCATCAATGTAAAGTAAAAGGAGAATGATTCCTTTAATAGTTTTGCAAATAGATAGAGTAGTATCGTATGAACTAGAAAAGAAGTCAAACTAATGCATAATACTATTGAATTTTACAAATCATGCTTATGAGCCTATTTAAGACCATAGAGAGCTCAATGAAATCAACATATTAGTTTAATGGATGATCATATCCTAGTGGCTTTTGCATATAAGCTTCCTTTGGAAGATTATCACTAAAAAATGCATCCTAAACATCCATTTGAAATAGATTCCAAATTTTAACTGTAGAAAATGTAAGCAAACTCTTGACTAATGTAATAAAAGCAATAAAAGTAAAAGGGAAGAGATTCATAGAGGTGTTGATACATAGAGGGTTTTTAAGGACTCATTAAGCATTTAAGAAGGGCCAATAATATGTTCCAAAGTTAAAAAGATAAGGACTAAATGAATTGTTTAAGGATATTTAGGACAACCAAGTAATAAATGGTCTGAATTCAAGTTTGAAAGATAACCAAGACTTCATTAATATGATTAGAGTGTATAATGGGTCAAGGTTAAATAATAAAATCCACTCCAAAATAAGAGTTTGTTATAAAATTCACTTTTAAGTAAGAATTTATTATAAAGTAGAAGTTTGTTTAAAATAAGAATTTACAATAAAATAGGAGTATTTTTATATTTTAAAAGTATATTATTGTCTTTACTTTTATAATTAAAGTTATTATTTCAATATATAAATATACTTGACTTCATTATTAAAATATATAGATCATTAGTGAAAAGAAAAAAAGAGAATTTTCTCTCTTGGTTCTTCATTGAACTTTGTGAATTTATCAAGATTATTGTTTTATAACATTTCAACTTGACTTTTCACTTTCAATCCCTTCTTTTCTAGGGTATGACATTCATATCTTTTTTTATACCTTTAGTTCATGTTTTTTTAAACATTAGGTCTAGATTTATACTTTAAGTTCATATTTCTTTGAACATTGAGTCAAGAATTTATTTTTATTAAACCTTATAGGGCTTTGAATTCCTTATTTTACTTATAGGTTTCATTATGCTCTTTGAGGTTCACATCAAAAAGTTTCCTTATAATCAATCTCGTACTTTTAAGTAAAGTTTTTGACCACTAAAAAGCTTTGTTTCACCTAACAGATTTATTTGATCGAGTCTTAATCTTATAAATCCATTTGCACCCAATAACAAAGTTGTTAAGTGGTAAATCAACCAAATTTAAGTATGAGTTTTAGATAAAACTTCATGTTTTCTTCTACTATTGCTTATTACCAAAGAAGTATTGGCTTTGCAATATGTTTAAGGTTTATATAAAGAGGTAATGGTAGAGTAAATAATAAATTCTTAAAGATGAAAATGTGGTTTACTTACTTAAGAAGAATGACATATATATGAGGACTCAGGAAGGGACAATAAGTCCACAGGCAAGGAAGATACTTCAAAAATTATTGTTGGAACACTGTTTAAACCTATATTAGTCAAAATAAAATAAATCTATAGGAGTAAAATGCACAATAGATTCAAGACTCATATGATCAAACAATAAGTTAATGGAAAGATTAGTGGAAAACAATTACGATAAAGAGTTCATTAAGAATTTAAGAAGGCGGGGAAACATTTTATATTCCTAAAAAATAACATAATGGGAAACTCAAAGTCATTCAAAGACAAGATCCTAACATTGATATCCCTTATGTTTAATGGCATAACCAAGAAAGCAACATAAGCAATCACAAAGTTCTAGCTTTGTTTTTTCATATGGTTATAAAAAGGACAAAACAAATACAACCGAAGACTCGAAGAGATTTATAGGTAAGAGGGTTACCATAAAGACACTCAAAAGGAGACATGTTCTTAATAATTGGGGATAGAACACAATTGATGATGTACACAACAAAAGGAGCAACTTTTCTCCAAAACCACTCAAGACAAGAAATAGGTATAAGGAGTTCCCAGACAAAATCTATAATATGTTGAGATCTCTAAAGAATAATGTCATTTTATGAGAGACACTGAAAAAATTTAGACTTTTTTATTTCAGACATTGTTAATAAGAAATAATTTGATGATCTAAGAAAATTAAGTTTTAATCATACTAGTAAATTAAGAATATACACTAAATAACTTAGACCAATTTTTCATAAGATACAACTATGTATAATATAAGTAATCATCAAGACATATTATAAAATATCATGATTCTCTTATAGTAACAATAAGGGAAGATTCTAAAATATCAAAATGAATCAATTCAAAAGGTACAAAAGAGATTAAATCATTGTTATTAAAAGATAAAATATGATGTCTTGCAAGTTGACAAGATAAATAATCAATTTCATTATCTTTAACAAAGTTTCAAAAACTATTAGAAATTAAAGGACTCAATTTTGAATGAGAGATATGACCAAGATATGAATGTCAAAGTTTAGAAAAAACTAACATAACAAAATAATTGAGTGACTATTGAGGAAGCTTTAATGAAATAAGTTCAAACAAACCTCCAACTTTACGACTGATTCCTCTTATTTGGCTCATTTAGGGATCCTACATATGATAGCCATAAGAAAAAAGGTGTAAATTAAGACCAATATCATATAATTGACTTATAAAGATAAGTTTTAAGGTAAGGTGTGGAACTAGAAAAGTATTGACATATTTAATTGAGAAGTAGAAATATATCTAGTGTGACTAACATGTATTTGGGAATTATCAACACTATGAATGATTGGGGCAAACAAAGACACATGTTTTAACTAAAAAAGTGTGTGATCAAAGGTTATATGTTTACAATAACAAGAATCAAAGAACCATGATTTACATCTACCTGAAACAACTTGAAGGGCAAAAAAAAAAGAGTCATATTTCATAAGGTATCAAAATGAACCTGGCTAAGTAAAAGCTTAAGATTAACAGGTAAACCCTTCATTTGAGCATTGGTAGCTATAACCTTATAAAACTTACCTTTGGAAATGGTTTGCTAACTTGGATCAAAATGTTGTTTGTTTGAATTAGTCTAATGTTTGGCTCATAATATGCAACATTAAAAAATATGATGATTTGGTTTGTGATAGTATTAACAACTTCCTTTGCATTGTGTAGTAGAAGAAGTGAATAAAATTGCATTACAAGATATGATAGGTTAATGAGCCCTTTTTGTAGCAAAATGTATTTCCTCTTAAAGTAATTCAGCAACCACACTCATTAAGGGGTTTGGATGAAGTAAAGATGCTCACACAAACTCATAATCATTAATGAGAGCCATATAAAACTACATACCTCTCATTTTATCTTTATATTTTGTGAACTTAATAATATCACTAACATAATCTAATACAAGTTGATCAAAAGTAAACTAATCTCATGTATAATGAATTTTAGAAAGAAAAGTATTAATGTATTGACTTGACTCTTATTTTAAAGGTTATAAATTACTTGAGAGCATTAATGAATATGGAGAGGCCAATAGATCTTATACCTCTTTTGTAGTATCGAGATAACCAAACTAGAGTTTAGTGATATGAACACTAATATTCCAAAACTAAGTAATAATTTTGTGATTCTTCCTTTGAAAACTATACATCTCTTAAGACAAGAGTAAACAGTTTGTCCCATTTGAGATGGTGGTTATAGAGATAAAAATATTGAATTTTTATAATTAAGTAGGGAGCTCAATGAAAATATTAAAAATATGTAAAATATAGTGAAAAATGTACAAAAATAAATTTGTAAAGGCTAAATGAGCTCAAAATAACTTGGAAACAAGGCTAAGAACATTAGGAACCAGGTTGAATAAGAAGAAAAGCGACCCAAAGCTAGTCAAAGTATGAACTAGTTTGGGCAATTATGATGACGTGTTAGTCAACAGATGATGTGGCAGTCTACATGTCAAGTATGTATAGTAAACTAGCAATGGCCTGTCGGTCCAATTGCTTATGTGGATGACACGTGGTGATGACGTGGTGTCATGTGGAGATGGCGTGAAAGGCACGTGGCGGTCTTCTCTAGAAACACTGAATGGCGTGTGCCAAGGGTACTCAACTTTGTGACGGCATGTGACAGCTCAGAATGTGTTAAGGTTGGAGGCGCTAGCTTTTGGGACGACGGTAGACGACGATTTTCTGGACAATGGACTGAAAAACGAAGAAAAATCGGAACAACCAAAATGGCAGATCACCAAGGAAAAAAGAAGGATTCTGGCCACTAGAAATAGATTTCAACCACCAGAAATACATCTTCGGTGATGAAGACAGAACGTTGGATGGACAGTGGGTGAATCCAAGGACAAAATTAGACTAATCTTTCTTTCTTATTCTCTTCTTCTTTCTGCATTGTTTTTTTTCTTTTTTTTCTTCTTTCTAAGAAAAGAGTTTTAGCACCGATACCATGTTAACAGACTGAATAGAAATGACAGAGAGTACAATTTTATATACTGATCGTCAGATAGCTACTGAATTTATAGGAGTATGTGCATGTCATCTGTATACAATATATGAAAATCAAACAAAGATAAAATATGATCAAATCATGATAAAAAGATTTGGTCATATCTTATCAACAAATGAAATGAGTGGAGACCTTCCTTCCCCCTTGAAAGAATTGGAAAAGAGAAACATAGGAGGTTGTAGGCTTCTTTTCGTAGGTGGATTAGTTGGGTATTTGTTATATTTTAATTTTAAGTGATTAGCGATTAGTTATTAGGTTCACATATCTCTAAATTAATAGTTTTTTCCGGTTGGTAACTAAATATTTTTGCACGTGTGGAATTCCGAACTCAACTTCGAAAAGTGATTGCTTGGAATTTTTTTTCCTTCTTCCTGACCAACCAATAGATATAACAAAGCATTATCTTGAGCGTCACTGTCACAATTACTATTGTCCACAACGGACACTGAATATATATATATATTGAAATAAAATTCTTTTTCATAATATATTACGTGCAAGAGAAAGAGAAAAATGAATAAGTGTGGGATGGAGCTTTTGAGAAGTTAAAAAAAAAATGATTGAAATCGAAGTTGTTTAGTTTAAACAATGCTTTAATATTTTTATTTAAAAAAAATCAATGAAGTAACTAAAAGAGAGAGCAGACCAAAAGTTAATTAAAGGAGAAAAAGATATAAAAAGCTTAACTTATATTTAATATACTTAATTTTATAAAGTACTTAGTTGACATTAAATACTATAAATTAATGAAAAAAGAAAAACTTCTTCATGGAAAAATTCTAATTTCATTATAGATCATCACATAAACACAACTCCATATTGGGTAATTTCTAATAATGTTTAATTGATGAGATGAATTTTACTTAATAAAATTTTCTTTCTGAGCTCTACTACTTGCTTAAACATTACTGTTTCAACATTAGACTAAATCTATATAATAAATATAATTATGTTTCGTGATTAACTTCTCTTTCATTTTTAGTTGATTCTTGCAAGTTCTTGCTTTGTTCTTTGAATATGGTACCCTCTAAATTCTAGTAATTAGTTCAGTTCATTTATGGTTACAAAAGAAATAGGTTATGAAAGGTTTCAACGATTTAAAAGTCATATACTTATTATCTATCTATAAAATATAATGTTTTTAAATATGAGGACCAATAACAAGCTTTCAAGTTTCTTTTTGAGGCGATAAATACCAGGGAATCCAAATTCAAGGCTGTTAACATTGCTTCTACAGCCATGGCCAATACAAAGGCTTTAAATGGAAATTGTCTATGTTTTTTTCATAAATAAATCTTTGGAACAGGCTTGTAGAATGCAGCATATATTTGATAGAAAACATAGTTTGAAGAAGACAATGAATTTCATTGGACAGCTTTGAAAGGAATTCTATGCCTCTTTATGTTATTTTTTGATATAGAGTTTATTAATTCTCTTTTTGTCTTTTCTTTCTATAGTAGCAAAGAGTTTCAGAGCATCAAAATTTCCAAGTAGTCCCAAATAAACTCTCTTAGTTTTTTCTTCCTTTCCCCCCGATTGATTTCATGATTGTGTTGTCAATTTGCCAATTTTTCACAAGTGTAAATATTCACATTCTCAAGGTAAAGCTAGCTTTTATTTAAGTAGTGAATAGAGATGGGCTGGTATCAAAGGGAAAAGATCTTTGCACTTGGTTTTGTAATTTCTTTTTTTCCTTTTTATTGAATTTGCAGAGGAGATGATTTCAAATGTGGTCATCTTTGGCTTAAAAAGTTATATAAGGCAAGCTTTTTTGCAAGCTATGTTGAAAAATTGTTAATTAGATACTTATAAAATGAGATGAAGGTTTATTACTTATTTTTAATTTATGTTCTATTTTTTAAATTATTAATTTGGTCTTCTTTGATAGACAAAAACTAATAAAAATAGTTTATTCTAATATTTTGTTTCATAATTGAACTTTGCATTAGTTGATAATTACAAGTGCTCTCAGAGTCCTTTTGTTTTCTTTTGTTCTGAAAAATAATTTAAAAGAGAAAAAAAATTAATGGTCAACATTATTAGTTGTAATCAAATTTATATGATTTTTTATAAGATCTTTTTAGTAGATCTTATATATATATATTGTTGTTCCCACAGCCTTGTATGGGTTGTAATTGTTGTCAACTAGGGTTAAGTGTGCAAGAAAGTAAAGCCACATGGAAGGGCAAAAAAGTAAATCCACCACGTAAGGGCAAGAACGTAAATCCGCCACGTAAACCCTATTAGGGTTTCATGGAAGAGAGTATATAAAGGCCTTGGAAGACAAAACTAGTCAGGGCCAACACAATTGAATAAACGACAACCCTACAACAACCAACCAAAAGGAAGAGAAAAGCAAACCAGAAACGCCTCCTGCAAGCAAACCAGAAACACACAACTAGCAAGAGGAGAAATAAGAAACAAATTACCCGAAAGAGAAGATAGCAGACCTGGTATCCATGAGACCACTCAGAAGAGAAGACAACAGACC
Organism: Bruguiera sexangula; assembly: GCA_020141445.1. Classification (NCBI taxonomy): domain Eukaryota; kingdom Viridiplantae; phylum Streptophyta; class Magnoliopsida; order Malpighiales; family Rhizophoraceae; genus Bruguiera; species Bruguiera sexangula. The sequence goes on from JAHLGP010020636.1 coordinate 4,532,872, forward strand.
AGAAGCGTAAGGCAAGCCAAAAGATGTGAACCAGAAAAACCAGTAGCGTGAGGTAGGCCAAGAGACATGAAACGGTAGATTAGAAGCGTGGGTGTATGTCAGGAGACAGTGTGAGACTAGAACGTGCAACGGCGTGACAGACCAGAAGTGTAAGGACAAGCCGTGAAACAGTAAAACCGTGAAATATGAGACGGGTGAGACCGTGAGACGGTGAAAGCAAGAGCTGTGTGAGACAACCTAGAGAAGGAATTCAGCGAAGCATCGGAAAGAACTCAACGTATTTCCAGATTTCTTCAAGAGAGGTTAGAGAGCGTTGCGGTGAACTTCTAAGCGGCAGTGGAGCAACCTTTCAATTCAATAAAGACAAGACAAGTTAGAAGAAGGGTAGACACAGTGACACTCTTTATATTGTACTTGCTTAGTAATTGCAATAGTGAAAGGAGTAGAAGATTAAGACATCTATTGTAATTGGAATTCTCAAGTATAGTGGATAGTCTCAGTAAGGAAGAGTCCCTACCACCATGGATGTATGCCATATTGACGGAATCACGTAAATCTCGTGTGTCCTTAATTTGCTTTACGTTCTGTATTTTGAATTGAGTTGTGAACGCAGCTAAAGTATTAGCCAACCCATAACCTAACGAAGACCTAAACAAGAACATCTGAATTGTCTATTAGGCAAGGTGTCTAAAAGGTGACTTTGGGGACTATTGTGATTAGTAGGTAGTAATAGATCTACCTTAGTTGAATTTGAGAAAGAGTTCACTTTTAAGAAGAGATTGAAGTTGTTCACTCACCTGCGAATTGCGAATTGTGGTGATACTGATTCACCCCCCTCTCAGTATCACAAACTAATAGATCCTAGGGTGAAGTTGAGAACTTCAATTGGTATCAGAGCAAAGGTTCACCAGGATAAAGCTTAATAGCTTGGTGTACTAGTTTGAAGAGCTCCAGAAGTTTTAACTTGTTTAGCATACTGAGAAATGGACGTCGGTACCAGCACCAACATTACTTACAGAAAGAAGGTTCCAATCTTCAACGGAACCAACTACCATATGTGGAGAGCGAGAATGCGCGTGGTATTTGCAACCATGGGCATGAACGTGGTGAAATCTATACAAGAGGGTTTTGAGCCTCCAGAAGAAGGTAAAGATCCAACCCCAGAGGAATTAAGACAGTTTGAGATAAATGGGAAGGCCTCAAACGTCATCATTTCAGCATTGACAGATGCTGAATATGCTAAAGTTATGGATTGCAAATCTGCCAATGAGATATGGGACAGATTGCAGAAAGTCTATGAAGGTGATGGCAGAATGAAGGAGGCCAAGCTTCAAGTTTTCAAGGAGAGATATGAATCTCTCAGAATGCAAAAAAATGAGATAGTCCAAGAGTTCTTCACCAGGGTTATTGATACTATAAATGATCTTAGAAGTCATGAGAAGAACAAGAAGGACTCATTTATTGTGAAGAAAATTCTGAGAATTCTGCCTGAGAGGTTTGCCTCAAAGGTGGCAGCCATAGAGGAGAGTAGAGATCTCAATTCTATGTCTCTGCATGATCTCCAATGCAATCTCATTGCATATGAGATAAGAATAAAGTCAACGGAGAGCTCCTTAACATTGAAGGTATCAAAGGAGGCAGCTTTCAAAGCTATGAAACACTTAAAGATAAAAGAAGAGGATGAATCATCCAGTGAGGATGATGATGATGACGAGGAAGAAAGTGAAGGTGAAGTGTTGGCATACTTCCCAAGGAAGTTCAAAAAAGGGTCTAAGAAGGGAAAAGGACAGTTGTCCCTAAGATGTTATCAGTATGGGTAAACTAGACACTTTGCTTCTCAGTGCAAAGTGAAACTTGATGATGAAGATGAGGATGGTGATGATGAGCCGAATTCAAAATGGAGAAGACCATTATTCAAATCAAAGAAGTCCAGCAAGAAGACTGCCAACCCACAAAAGAAGAAGAGAGGCTCATTTAAGAGTTATGTGAGTCAGATAAAAGAAGCTGATGAGGAGAAAGATGATGAATCATTAGATGAGCATGCCTTTATGGCATCAACTCAAGGTGGTAGTTCAACCTCTAAAAAGGAAGAGGAGGTTGATGAAAAAGAACCAGATCTTGAAGCTGAGTTAGAAGTAGCTTCAAAGGAGATAATCAGAAGGGGTAGAACCATAAGAAGGTTAGAGGCCCATATAAAACAAGTTGAAGCAAAGTCTGAGGAAGCTGAAAGTCAAAAGGATGACATAAGGGCTGAACATATTGACTTGAAGAGAAGATTTAAAGAACATATCAAAATATGTGAAGACTTTACAATGGAACTTGGCTCAAGGACTTCAAAATTTGAAGGAATGGAGAAAGAGTTGCTGAGACTTCAGCAACAACTCAAAAGGAGTAAGAGAACGTGTAGAAACTTGAAATGATAGGAGAAACAAGTTTCATAAGAGAAAAGAAGAATGAAGAGAAAGTGCAGCAATCTGAGGTTGTATTGCCTAAAGATAATAAGAATGTGCCACAAAAGTTGAAAGAGAAGGTTGTGACTCAGTAGAAGATAGCTGAGAATAAAGAGGATTTGAAGAAGCAACCTAGGGTGGTAAACAAAAATGAAGAAAAGAAGGTCAGCCAACAAAAGGCTATGGCTGAATAGAAGAAGGAAAATAAGGTGGCTAAAATGAAAGCCACACAAGTAAAGAAGCCAGCCACCTTGCCTACACAGCAAGTAATGAACAAAAGAAAACAAGCTATGATTAGACCCAAGAAGAGGTAGTTTCAAGGTCATTGTCTTTATTGTGGAGTTTAGGGTCATAAGGTAAGTAACTACTAATGGAGAAGCCCAGTATATGTCTCCAACTTGAGAAGATACGATGCTGCATACAGGGAGAGACAATACAAAATTCAGAGGAGAACACCTATCGTGAGTTTTTGCACATACTGTAAAAAGCAAGGACACACTAACAAGTAGTGTTGGTGGAAGCCCAAACCAGCGGTTTTAAAGAAGAAGTTTACTGTATTGGTAGACTTGGAACAGTGTGAAAGGTGTGGGCAGGATGGTCATAATGCCAAGAGATGTATGACATTTCTCCCTGAGCAAGAGAAGGCACTTAATGACACTGTGAAAACAAATGGTGTAGTCAAAGCTGAGAAAAAGGAGAAAGCTATCTTCTAGCTAGTTCAAAAGAAGGAATATAAAGCTAAAAGGGAGGTGGCTAATATAGCTGAAATTGCACTCAAAGCTGATTACAAGGATAAGCAATGGATCATTGATAGTGGATGCACTTCACACATGACAGGAGACAAGAGTAAATTGTCAAAGCTAAATAAGTCAAAAGAAGGCAGAGTCAAGTTTGGCAATGATGATTCACTCAACATCAATAGTCAGGGGTCAATAAACATTGGAAGAGGAAAGCTGAAAGATGTTATACACATTGAAGGACTTAGATATAATCTAGCATCTGTCAGCAAACTATGCAATGAGGACCATAAGGTAATATTCACAAAAATAGGTTGCCAGGTAAAGAGTAAAGAAGGCAATATTGTTGCAACCGAGAAGAGAACAGCTGGAAATTTGTATATGATTGATGAAGAAAGAGATCCTCTTACAACTAAGACTGTGCAAGAAAGAAAGCTAAAGAAAACGTGGACTAGTGCTCATCAAGAAAATCAGAGCATAGGTGACCCATCAATAGGAGTTACAACAAAAAGAAGAATTGTGGGAGCTACTGCTTTACTCTCACATGTTGAACCTAAATCTATTGAAGAGGCTACATAAGATCTAACTAAATCTCTGTCCACAGAGCTGTTTAAAAAGCACAAAATGAGTCTGTTTGTGCGAATGCCTCCTCAAGCCTGAAAATCAAGTGAATCCTCCATCTCTACTTTGCAAGTTTTTCATATTTGTAACTGGTTGGCAAAGGGGGAGAGAAGCAATAGTGCAGGGGGAGCTGTTAAGGAAGGAGGAGTGTATATTTAGGGGGAGTTGTAATCCATCTGCTTATGGATTATTACTCTAAGAAGATTATGAAGGACTGCTGCATAATGACTTTTGTTATGAGTGTTGCCAACAATTACAAAGGGGGAGATTGTTGTTCCCACAGCCTTGTATGGGTTGTAATTGTTGTCAACTAGGGTTAAGTATGCAAGAAAGTAAAGCCACATGGAAGGGCAAAAAAGTAAATCTGCCGCATAAGAGCAAGAACGTAAATTCGCCACGTAAGCCCTATTAGGGTTTCATGGAAGAGAGTATATAAAGGCCTTAGAAGACAAAACTGGTTAGGGCCAACATAATTGAATAAACGGCAACCCTACAACAACCAACCAAAAGGAAGAGAAAAGCAAACCAGAAACGCCTCCTACAAGCAAACCAAAAACACACAACCAGCAAGAGGAGAAATAAGAAATAGACCACCCGAAAGAGAAGACAGCAGACCTGGTATCCATGAGACCACCCGAAAGAGAAGACAGCAGACCTGGTATCTGTGAGACCACCTGGAAGAGAAGACAACAAACCTGGTATCCGTGAGACCACCCGAAAGAAAAGACAGCAGACCAGAAGCATGAGGCAGGCCGAAAGACGTGAACCAGAAAAACCAATAGCGTGAGGCAAGCCAAGAGACGTGAAACGGTAGACCAAAAGCGTGGGTGTATGTCAGGAGACGGCGTGAGACCAAAACGGGCAATGGTGTGATAGACCAAAAACGTGAGGACAAGCCATGAAATAGTAAGATCGTGAAATAGGAGACAGGTGAGACCGTGAGACAATGAAAGAAGGAGCTGTGTGAGACAACCTAGAGAAGGAATTCGGCGAAGCATCGGAAAGAACTCAACGTATTTCCAGATTTCTTCAAGAGAGGTTAGAGAGGGTTGCGGTGAACTTCTAAGCGGCAGTGGAGCAGCCTTTCAATTCAACAGAGGTAAGACAAGCTAGAAGAAGGGTAGACACAGTAAGTGACACTCTTTGTATTATACTTGCTTAGTACTTGCAATAGTGAAAGGAGCAGAAGATTAAGACATCCATTGTAACTAGAATTCTTAAGTATAATGGATAATCTCGGTAAGGGAGAGTCCCTACCACCATGGATGTACGTCACATTGACGGAACCACGTAAATCTCATGTGTCCTTAATTTGCTTTACGTTCTGTGTTTTGAATTGAGTTGTGAAAGCAACTAAAGTATCAGCCAACCCATAACCTAACAAAGACCTAAACAAGAACATCCAAATTGTCTATTAGTCAAGGTGTTTGAAAGGTGACTTTGGTGACTATTGTGATTAGTAGGTAGCAATAGATCTACCTTAGTTGAATCTGAGAAAGAGTTCACTTTTAAGAAGAGATTGAAGTTGTTCACTTACTTGCGAATTGCGAATCGTGGTGATACTGATTCACCCCCCTCTCAGTATCACAAACTAGTAAATCCTAAGGTGAAGTTGAGAACTTAATATATATATATATATATATGCGCAGAAGTTGATATCTAGTCTAATATTTACTATTTTCGTAATAAATGCTTACCACGTGGCATATTTCATTTACATTTCTAACTAATTCCACAAGTATAATATTTTGTACTTTCTTTTTTGACTAGATTACATAATTTATCATTAAATTTATCACTTATTTATATTTTTATCACTTAATTTAAATTTATTATAATTAAATAACTTAGTTTTAATTTTATTTTAATTTAATTATTTTATATCAAATTAAAAGTTATAAAATTCATTGCTTAATAATATATTTTTATATAATTAAATTTACTATATTTATTTTTGTTTAATTAGCATATTAATATGTTAAAATTATTTAAATCATTGTAAATTATACAATATAACAATAATGATAATAATTTTAGAAAATAAAAAATTTTATTATTTTTTATTTTTAAAATTTTAGAAGAGTAAATTTTCATTAGTTAGTGAATGTATAAATTTTGTATTTATGTATTGAGTAATTTAGAATAATTTTAATAATTTTAATATATAAACTTATTAATTGAATAAAAATAAATGTAATAAAATTAATTATATAAAATTACATTCATTGGTAAATGAATTTTATAATTTTAATTTCATAAAATGATAAAATAATTAAATTAAAATAAAATTAAAATTAAGTAATTAAATGTAACAAATGAAAATTTAATGATAAAAATGAAGAGAAGAAATAAATTTAGTTATGAATTATATAAATTACCCTCACATTTCCATATAACTTATATAACCTATATATATATATTTTTTCTTTTCTTTTTTTTTTTCTTTTGGTTCCGCCAATCTCTTCACTTTCCTTATAACTAAAACTTGTTTTCCATAATGTTGTCCTACTTTATAAGAATTTATGTAGCTCTTATATACATAATTTCTTTCTTTTGTCAATCTCTTCAAATTCCCAACAGTTAAAATTTGTTTCCGTGACTTCATCTTCTTTTTAAAGGGTCATTATCTTCAACCACTATTTATTTGTCCCCTACACCTACATATATCAAAATGCTGCAACTTTTTCTAGTCATTCTTTTCTACTGTCTTATATTTTACAAATTATTGTAAATCTATATGATTTTCATTTTGATTTGATTGAATGCACAGATGTGACAACTAATTGTTGTATTTTAGTCAAATTGATATGTTGATTAATAGTTTTGGACTATTTGTTAATTTTATGTAAGTTTCCATTGAATTGTTATTTCTCTTTCCATCATTCAAACTCGCAAGAAATTTGTAGGACATCAAGATTCTCTTTCATCATATACCTGAGTGTCAAGGACATGATATATGGATTTAATTTATATATCAATCTCTTCAAATTCCCAAGAGCTATAATTTACTTCCATAACTTCATCTTCCTTCTAAAGAGTAATTATCTTCCACCAATATTTATCCGTTCGCCACCCTACAAATATTAAGATGCTACAGCTTTTTCAAGATGTTTTTTTTTTAATTTTTATTAATATACAAATAAATCACTACTTTTGTAAATTTTTTTAAATATAATAAACTTTTAAAAAGTAACAATCTACTATCATCTAATTCAAAGTCAATTATAAATATTATTTTGAAATCTTAAATGAGGATTCAAATTTGAACTTAAACCAATAACACAATTGGAATCATCTAATTTATCCCCATCAAATCAAATCTCATATTTAAACAAGAATGTACCCAAACCATCGAAATGATAACACCCCAACATCTCAACATAAAGCAATCAAATCAAAAATACCATTAAAATCCCAAAACCACATGACTTAAATTCTAGGCTCATAGTTCCTCAAACCACATCAAGAACCAAAACTAAAAGTAAAATCTTAGGTTGAAAAGATAAAACCAAGTAATACCACAATTTTGAGGCCAATGATGCATAAAAATTAATCCAAAATCAGAGTCTAATCGTAAAACTAATACACCCACAAAGACTGCGCCTTTAAATCTTTTTTCAAAGCCACAACTTCCATAGAAAGACATGGAAAAATCATAGCCAAAAGGAAAAAAAAAAAGAAGGAAGAAAATAATTAACAAAAGAATTTATCAAATCAAAGTCACTGATTCTTTTCCTCTTGTACTAAAAAACCATGACACCATTATTATGACCTAAAGGGTGGACTGCCAAATCGTATCTTAGGAATTAAAAAAGTATGACAACAAGATTGAGAGCAGTGGAAGAGAAGAGAAAAGAAAGAGGAGAGAGAATAAAGAAATTTTTTAAATAGTTTTTGTTTTTTTCTTTTATTTACTTTTTTTTATATTTATTAATTAAAAATAAAATAACATGTGACACATCTATAATCAATTTTTTATATGTAAATGTATCATGTGTGTATACGAATAGATTCCTTTAGGTTTAATTGATAATATATTAAATTTATGACAAAATAATTCTATTAAAACTAAATTATTACATTTTAAAGGTCGTCCTATATGTGATAAAACACATAAAGGTGGTAATGTATTTATATATTAACCCAATTTTGTAATTTACTATCTTTTATTTTACGATTTTTTGTAAATCTATGTTATTTGATTGTATGCACAAATTTAATAGTTAATTATTGTGTTCCAATCAAATTGATATGTTGATTAATGGTTTAAACTATTTGTTAATTTTAAGTATGTTTTTCATTAAATTCTATTTGCTTTTTCCTTCCATCATTCAAACTTGCAAGAAATTTACGAGACATAAAGATTCTATTTTGACATATAACTGAGTGTTGTGGACATTATTTATGAATTTTATTTATACATGCATAACATGCATAGCTTTTCTAGCCTTTTCCTTTCTTTATTATTGTAATTATTGTAACTGTGATTTCAATTTTGATTTAATTGTATGTACAGGTTTGACAGTAATTGCTGTAAGTTAAATTGATATATTGATTACTATATTTAGGCTATTTGTTAATTTTAAGTAGATTTTTCATTAAATTGTAATATTTTTTATATACATTTTTCAAACTTGAAAGTAATTTACGAGAGGTTAAGATTCTACTTTAGGATATACCTGATGTTGATGACAAGATATATGAATTTCTTTTATATGTGCACAATATATATGCATGTTTAATATGATGTTAAGAAAATAAGTGCAAAAGAAAAAAGACAATTGTTAATATGATTTTTTTAATGTCAAATATCTATAATATTTATATTAATTAATTTATGAAATAATTTTATAATAATTTATGAATAAATAAATAAAATCAAAATGAAATTTGTGTGTTATACACATAAGTGTTTAATTTGAGTTTATAACTATGATTATTATCTCAATTGATATGGAAGTTTATTAAAAAAAATTAGAATATATTTCAAATACCTAAACATTCCTAAAATTAAGTAAAAGTTAAATAATTTTTTTTGTTGGCTTAAAAAATTATTAAGCATGATCGAGTTTTTTTTCTTAATTTTGACAATATAAATATACTTATATGTATAAATCCATATCTATATATTGATTGTTGTGTCCTAATTGTAATTGTGTTCATGTTCCAATTTGTGGATACTAGTGTATTGTGTTGTCCGTGTGATGTCATATCTATCTTATTTATAGATTAAACTCTTACTAAATGTTTAATTTAAATATAAATGCCAAATCGATCAACTTATACATGTGGGAGAGAACTACAATACAAGAGTAGAGAAGTTTAAGCAACTAATCCAATAACTTGACCCCACTAATTTAAGTATAAATCAATGAGAGTAAGACTAAGGTTGACTTGTATATCTTTTTGGACTTAAAAAATAAGAAGGAACATAAGAATGATTCTGTAGTAGTTTTGAAGGATTGGTGCCCCTTTTTACTGCCCACCAGGCACCAAACCTAGGGTAAGAAATTGCCCAATGCTAACTACAACTTTTGCATACGTATGTATAAGATTACATATTACATATTTGTCCTTTAGTGAGCATTTGGATACCTTTTGGTAGAAAATAAGTATATTCTAAAAAATTTATTTATTAATTTTTTTATACTTATTTATAAAACATTTGTCTTAAACCTTATTAAATAAAAAGAACTTGAAAATAATATTGTGTGATAAGAACCTTAAAGATGATGGGTGGAAGGTCTCAAAAGATACAAAAGGTAAATTGCATATTCCAGAAGACCCAATAACTTGAGCTAGAGCCAAAAAGATGAAAAATGAACTAAATGGGTTGATTGAGGACATTCAGGCCAACCAAGTTTCAAATGGTGCGAATTTAAGTTTGAAAAAGAGTCCAGGTCTTATTAATATGATTAGAGTACCTAATGGGTTGGGACTAAATAACAGCGTTCACTCCTAATTAGGAGTTTATTGTCTGTTTCAGAATTTGTTTCTATATAGGAATTTCTCCTAAATAAGAATTTTTCTTAAGTAGGAATTGATGCCTTTTTAGGATTGCTATTTTAGTCTATAAAGAGGCTCTTCTTATAAACTTTAGATGAGCAAATAATTTTGAGTGAAATAGAAAGTAAGGGTTTTTCTCCCTTGGTTTTTTTAGAACTAAAGAACTTATCAAGAGGTACTTCTTTTTGTGGCATTCAAGACTTATCACTCCCAATTCCTTTCTTTTCTAGAGTGTGACATCCATATCCTTCTTAAATACCCTAAGTTCGTGTTCCTTTGAATGTTGGGTCTAAGGTTTGTGTTATTAAACTCTGATTTAGCTTTCCTAGTTGTTCTTTGATTTCTTGTACGTGTTAGGTCCCTAAGCCACATCTTTTTGGGGTTTTCCACATCAGTTGGTATCAGAGCCTGGCTCTAAATCAGGTTGAATCCACTCACTCTTCAATTTTCTACCTTGTAAATTATTTATTTCTGTTTAGTTTGTCTATTATGTGCATTACCATTCAAATGCACAAATCTATTTGTTTGCAATCCTTCTCTCTTTGCTTGTTTGTTTAAGCTCATAACTATCAAAAACATGCTAATTTTAATTCCAATTGCTGTGTCTAAGTATTCTACTATTGTTTTGTGTTAAGTAAAAGAAAAGGCAAAAAATAAAAAAATAAAAAAAAGGATCAATGAAAAAAAAAAAAAAGAAAAAGAAGGAAGAGGAATAAAAGAAAGAAGACATCAAATTCAAGTTATTGATAAAATTAGCAGTTTGGTCATATTGGCCACAATAATAATAAAGTTTTCTCACTCAACTCCAATTTTGTCATATATTTTCCTATTTTGTTATCTGAGTTTATCCTCTAGGTTTACTTACCCCTATCCTGATTTTTGTGAGTTTAGTTCATTAAATTCGTTTGCCTTGATATCTTTTTTCATTTTTTATCCCTTGTTCTCCAATTTGTTCAAATTCTACGTCATTTATCTTATTTTGTTCAAAATCAATACTCTTGATTTACTTTGTTTAGTTCTTTATAGAGCTGAAAGGGGAAATTTGAGTGGTAAAAGGCAAGAGTGATAGTTCATATAAAGAAAAATCCATAAAGAGTGTAAACACGAGGGAGTGTGACACCTTTTTTTGAGTGAAACATGCGAGGGAGTGTTTTATGAGGTATCCTAATTATTTTGTGTATAAGTAATACTATGATGTCCAAAGACAAAGGTGTAGCTCAAAAGGGAGCTGGTGATGTGTCCTTCGTGATCAAAGCTATGCAACAACAATTTGAGCGCATGAATACTGGATTTGATGATATGAGGGAAAGGATGGAGAAGTAAGCTAATACAATAGCAGAGTTACAAAGGAGGCATGGGGAATATGAGGCTCCTAAAGCAGCAAGGCAATTGAGACATGCCTATGACCATGAAAATGATGTAAAAGATGATGAATTTGACGATGAACTACTGTAGTTAGAACTACTAACAATAAAAGAGATTGGAGAGAATTTGAGAGACAAGGCACCTATGACCATGATTTGGGCAATATTAAAATGACAGTTCCTCCATTCTAAGGTAAGAATGATCTTGATGTGTTCCTAGAATGGGAGAAGAAGGTTGAATTGGTTTTTGACTGCCATAACTATTCCGAGGAGAAAAAGGTAAAGCTTGCTATTGTTGAATTTATTGATTATGCTATTATTTGGTGGGATCAACTTGTTTTGACTAGGAGAAGGAATTATGAGCGGCCTATTGATACATGGGAGAAGATGAAGGCTATCATGAGGAGGAGGTTTGTCCCTAATCACTATTATAGGGAGTTGTACCAAAGGTTGCAAGGGCTCACTTAGGGCACCAAAGGTATGGAGGACTACCACAAGAAGATGGAGATTGCCATTATTAGGGCAAATGTAGATGAAGATAAAGAGGCAACCATGACTTGATTTTTGCAAGGACTAAATAGAGACATAACTAATGTGGTTGAATTGCAACATTATGTAGAATTAAAAGACATAGTGCATATGACAATGAAAGTTGAAAGGCAACTTAAACAAAAGGGTTCCACATGGTTTGGGCAGAACTCAGGTTCTACCTCATCTTAGAAGCCAAATTAGAGTAAAAGGGACGAAAAGGCTGATTACAAGTCCAAAGCTAAGCTCTCCAAGCATAAGAATATGAGTTCTAGCAAGGAGGCAGATCATGATTCTGCACCATCATTAGAGGGTGAAAGTGATGGAGAGGAGTATTTGGTTAATGAAGTAGCTTTTGTCATAAGACGAGCATTAAATGTGCAAGTAAAGGAAGAAAATGAGGTGCAACAAGATAACATTTTTCAAATAAGATATCTTATCAAAGATAAGGTATGTAGTTTGATTATTGATGGTGAGAGTTGCATTAATGTTGCTTGCACAACCATGGTTGAGAAGTTGGATTTACCTATTATGAAGCATCTTAGGTCATATAAGTTTTAATGGTTGAATGAGAGTGATGAAGTTAAGGTAAATAAGCAAGTGCTCATGTCATTTTCTATTGGAAGGTACCGTGATGAAGTTTTATGTGATGTTGTACTTATGCATATGGGCCATATTCTATTAGAAAGGCCATGATAGTTTGATAGGCGAGTCATGCATGATGGCTTCAAGAATTGATATTCTTTTGTAATGAATGAAAAACCTATCACTCTTGTACCATTATCACCCCAACAAGCTTATAAGGATTAGTCAAGGATTAAAAGTGAGAGTGAATAGAAACAAGAGATTGACAAAAGAAAAAAGAGAGGAGAAAACGTGAGGACATAAGAGAGAGAGAAGAAAACAAAAGTTTCTATGCAAAAGAATGTGATGTCAAAAGAGCATTTTATACCAAACAACTTATGATCATACTTTTGTAGAAAGAGGCTTATTTTAATACTAACAAGTTTGAACCATCTTTGCTTAGTATTGTTGTTGTTTTATTGTAGAAATTTAAAGATATATTCCTTGACGATGTTTCAAGTGGATTGCCACCTATGAGAGGAATTGAGCATCAAATTGATTTCATCCCTAGTGCATCCATCCTTAACCGACCAGTATATAAGAGTAATCTTGAGGAGACAAAGGAGCTTCAAAGGCAAGTTGAGGAACTTATTTCAAAAGGATATGTAAGGGAAAGCATGAGTTCTTGTGTTGTTCCTGTCCTACTTGTACCCAAAAAAGATAGGACTTGAAGGATGTGTGTTGATTGTCGAGCGATTAACAAAATCACTATAAAGTATCATCACCCCATACCTAGGTTAGATGACGTGTTGGATGAATTGCATGGTTCATGTGTCTTTTCTAAGATTAATTTGAAAAGTTGATATCACCAGATTAGGATGAGAGAGGGATGAGTGGAAAACAACTTTCAAAACTAAGTATGGTTTGTATGAATGGCTTGTCATGCCATTTGGTCTCACTAATGCACCAATCACTTTTATGCAATTAAGGAATCATGTTTTGCGTCCATTCATTAGCAAAAGCCTAGAAATGCATCTTGATCATTTACGTTCTATCTTAATTGTTTTACATTTTAAAAAATTGTATGCTAACTTTAAGAAATGTTCCTTTTGTACCAATTAGATCACATTTCTTGGCTATGTTGTGAGTGCTAAAGGTATTAAGGTTGATGAGGAAAAAGTTAGGGCTATCCAAAATTGGCCTACTCCTAAGTCAATTAGTGATGTGCGTAATTTTCATGGTTTAGCTAGTTTATATAAATGCTTTGTTAGGGACTTTAGCACCATTGCTGCACCACTCACTGAACTTATCAAAAAGAACATAAGTTTTAGGTGAGGTAGTGACCAAGACAAGGCTTTTAATTGCATCAACAAAAAATTAAGTTTTGCACCCTTACTTGATTTACCTAACTTTGCAAAAGTTTTCGAGATTGAGTGTGATGCTTCAAGTATTGGCCTTAGAGTTGTTTTGATGCAAGAAAGATGCCCAATTGCTTACTTTTGTGAAACGCTAAGTGGAGCAAGCCTTAATTATCCTACTTATGAAAAAGAAATGTATGCATTGGTATGGGCTTTAGAGACATGACAACATTACCTTTGGGCCAAGGAGTTTGTAATTCATAGTGACCATGAATCCTTGAAGCACTTGAAGGGACAAGGAAAGTTAAACGAAAGACATGCCAAGTGGATTGAATTCATTAAGACCTTTCCTTACATCATCAAATATAAACAAGGTAAGGAAAATGTGGTAGTTGATGCATTATCTCGCAGGTATTCCCTTATCTCTACACTTACTGCAAACTTATTAGGATTTGAACATATTAAAGATTTATATGTGAATGATCCTAACTTTGCTAATGTGTATGAAGTATGTGAGAAGTCAACCTTTGAGAAGTTTTATAAGCATGAGGGTTTCTTATTTAGGAAAAATCGTTTATGCATGCCTATGAGTTCTTTAAGGGAGTTGGTTGTAAAAGAAACTTATGAGGGTGGTCTAATGGGTCATTTCAGAGTTAGGAAACCTTAGATGTCCTAAATGAACATTTTTTTTTGCCACGCATAAAACAAGATGTTGAGAGGATATATGAGAAATGCATAAGATGTAAACAGACTAAATCTAGAGTTTTACCCAATGGTTTGTATAACCCCTTACCCATACCTAGCCATCCCTGGGTTGATTTATCTATGGACTTTGTACTAAGGTTGTCGCGATCAAAAAGGTGTAGGGATTCTGTATTTGTTGTTGTTGATAGATTTTCAAAGATGACATACTTCATTCCATGCCATAAAATTGATGATACAAGTAATGTGGCAGACTTATTCTTTAGAGAAGTAGTATGTTTGCATGGCATGCCACGGAGCATCATTTCAGACTGAGATACAAAGTTCTTAAGCTACTTTTGGAAGAATTTGTGGGGTAAGTTAGGTACTAAACTATTATTTTTAACTACTTGTCATCCACAAACTGATGGGTAGACTGAGGTAGTTAATTGAACTCTTTCTACTTTTTTGCGTGCTATTATTTGAATGAATTTGAAAGCATGGGAAGGTTGTTTACTGCTTGTTGAGTTTGCATATAATAGAAGTGTTCATTATGCTACTAGTTACTCTCCATTTGAAATTGTTTATGGTTTTAATCTACTAACTCCTTTGGATTTGGTACCTATACCTGTCGATGAGTATGCTAGCTTAGATGGTGAATGCAAGGTTGACATGGTGAAAAATATTGCATGAGAAGGTGCGGCAACATATTTAAAAATGAACTGAGCAATACGCATCCTATGTCAACAAGGGATGGAAGAAGGTGGTGTTTGAACCTAGTGATTGGGTTTGGGTGCATATGCGTAAGGAACAATTCCTAGCTCAGAGGCGTTCAAAGCTATAACCTAGAGGAGATGGTCCATTTGAAGTTGTAGTATGAATTAATGACAATACTTATAAGTTGGATCTTCTTGGTGTGTATAATGTGAGTGTAACGTTTAATATTTTTGATCTTTTCCCTTTTGATGTAGGTGATGATTCGAGGATGAATCCTTTTGAGAAGAGGGGAAATGATGAGAACCTTAGAGATGATGGGTGGAAGGCTTCAAAAGATGCAAAAGGTTCATTGCATATTCCAAAAGACCTAATAACTCAAGTTAGAGCAAAAAAGATGAAAGAGGCACTAAATGGGTTGATTGAGGACATTCAGGCCAACTAAGTTTCAAATGGTGTGAATGCAAGTTTGAAAGAGAGTTTAGGCCTTATTAATATAATTGGAGTACCTAATGGGTTAGGACTAAATAATAGCATTTACTCTTAATTAAGAGTTTATTGTCTGTTTCATAATTTGTCCCTATATAGGAATTCCTCCTAAATAAGGATTTTTCTTAAGTAGGAATTTATACCTCTTTAGGATTGCTATTTTAGCTTATAAATAGGCATCTCTTGTAAGTTTTGGAGGAGCAGACAATTTTGAATGAAATAGAAAATAAGGGTTTTTTCTCTCTCAGTTTGTTTGAGAACTAAAGAACTTATCAAGAGGTACTTCTTCTTGTGGCATTCAAATTGACTTATTACTCCCAATTCTTTTTTTTTCTTGAGTGTGATGTCCATATCTTTCTTAAATATCCTAGGTTCGTGTTCCTTTAAATGTTAGGTCTAGGGTTTATATTATTAAACTCTGATTTATCTCTCCTAGTTGTTCTTTGATTTCTTATTTGTGTTGGGTTTCTAAACCACGTTTTTTTTGAATTTTCTGCATCATTGTGTATAAGTAAATAATGTAAAATCTAAATTTACTATAAGAAATTGAAATTTTTTTGAAACCTTTTAATCAGTATCAATCAAATTAATTATTTTTTACTAGCCATTTTTACTTGTTAAAAACTAAACTATTATAGTAATAAAATTACTATAACTATTAACTGTTATTTTTATTTTTAATATTTATTTTTATAAAAAATTAAATAAAAATTAATATAAATATATATATATATATTTTAATCAAAATACACTGGTGAAAACAACATTTATTCTTACTCTCTCCTTTTCTTATTGAAAATTATTCAATTAACCAAATTAATATTATTTTTATTATCTTATTATTTTAAATACATATTAATAAAAAAACCTATTGCAAAATTAAATTATTATAGTAATGAAATCACAATAATTACTACTTATTATTTTTATCTTTAATGTTTATTTTTATGACATATTAAATAAGAAGTAATTTAAAAAAAATTCATCTTCTTCATTTAGATACACCTAAAAACCACATTTCTTTTTGCTCCCTTTCTTTTCGAGAATTGTTGAGTTAAGTGGATTAATATTATTTTTGTTATTTTATAATTTAAAATACATGTTAATAAGAAGGTTTATTATATTTTAAGAAAATAGTTATTATAATTTATTGTATTAAAATATTGTCTAGAAGATGAGAATTATTTTTAAAAATAATGTTAAAAATATTTTAGATATTATATTTTTTAATTTTATTTTATTTTATTTGCATCTATATTTTATATATTTTTTAATTTATTATAACAATAACATTGCCTTAGAGGAATCTATTATTTCTTATAAATTAGGATTACAATGCACCAAGTTTTTTGCCAACAATAAGTCATAGCTCCGTAACAAAAGATTTGATGTTGAACATTTATTTTCTAGAACAGATCTTGTTCCTCTCGGATTTTACTTATACTCACCATACAAAGATAGATTTAATGGAACACAAAGTGATCTATTAGAAAAGTTTTATTTATTTATTTATTTAAATTTTGGACTTCTTGATATATTTATTGGTGACATGTTTTTTGTTACTTATCATTATTGATGATACTTTAAGTTGCTTAATGTAGAAAATAAGTTCTTTTTTTTTTTTTTTGTATAATTGCATTGAAAAATGATGAGTTAACCATGAATAAGTATGAGGTTCAATTCTCACATCCCATCAAACTTATGCTTTGTGGCCCCTAATGATCGCAATGGTAAAAAGTTGAGGCTGAAAAGTATGCAAGAAGAATAAGTAAGAAGGAAAAATATCTGTATCTTTATTGCAATATGGTTGTACATTAGCACTGAAATTTGTGGTACAATGAAGATAAGTACTTAATGGACCAAAAAACCAACAGGCATTGTTAGGACTCTCATTGCAGTTTGATTCATCGTGTTTCTTACTTAGACAAATATTAAAATTTTTTTCTCATCCCCTGAATAAAATCCTCACGGACATGCGCACTCTGAAATTTTACTTACAATCAATTTAAAAGTGACTGCCTATACTTTCACCCTTCTCAAATAAATTTCATCATCTACAATGATTTCTATTTGCTGCAATTGGGGACAAATAGTTTTAAGAAAATAATTGGATGCCTAATATCTGGTACGGTGCAATTATTTATGGACATAGTTCTCTATTAGATTGAGATTTTTTCATTGTATTTTTTGGCATGGGGTGTCAACATTTATCTAACCATTCATGGGATTAGGTTTGGGAGCAAGTAAATGGGGTCTATCGAGAAAAAATAACAATTTGTTTTTCCGACAATAGCACAATCCCCTTTTGCAACCTTTTGGTCATTCTAGATGATGAAATTTGTTTTAAAAGGCAGAAAGTCTATGCAGCTCTTATGATTTAATTGTAAACCAAATTTCGGAGTACCCACATGTGTGAGTATTTTATTTAAAGAACAAAAACGAAGCTTTGATGAATGTCCTGGTAAGAAATCGAAAATTAATTACCTCCAGCAGTATTTACTCCACTTTGTATCTGTTAGCCTAAAAAAAGAAAAAACATGTTCATAGGCTATGTTTGAATTGGGTAAGTAAAGCATAGGACTCAATCGGTTTTACAAGAATTGCTGGGCTTGAAAACAACAGCAGAGACTTTGAGAAGTGGGTTTTCGATCCCAAATGGCCTTCCCTCGGTTGACATTTGTAATGTCTCAGAGATTCAAGTGATAAATTAAGATTCGAGAAGGAAAAGAAGAAGAGAGAGACTGATAGAGAGAGAACACATAAGAAGTTGAGAGAGACTTAAAGAGAGAGAACAACTAGAGAAAGAATAAAATTAATTTTCAGTTATTGTTGTTGCTATTTACCAAACCTTACGACTTTTATACATGTGGCAAATCAAGACTAATCCCTCTTTCGAAGTAAAACGCACCATTCACCAATTAAAGACGGAAGGCAATGTACAACTAACAAATTCTACCATTGAATTGATCTGACGATTGCTACTAAATCACAGTTTAAGAGTCGTTAACTATTTATTATCGTTACAACAAAATATAACCAAATAGAAAGAGAAAGAAGAATAAAATGAATCTCAATCCAAGGCTTTGACTCCTCTAATTGGTAACAAGTCCTTCTTGGCAACTCAAGGCTCAAAAGTTGGAAACTGAGAGGAAATAAAAGACCAATCTTCACAAGTGGCATATTTTGGAGCTAAGTTAGACCATTGGATTAAAACATGCTTAACAACTTTGTTCTGCCTTTTCACCAAATGTCAATCTAGTACTACAATAGGCTTTGCTAGAGGTTGGCGATCCTAACCCATTAGAGGTAATTGAGACATCAATTGACTTTGATGACTCACAAATCTTTTCAACAATGACACATGAAAAATGGGGTGAATATTGGAGTCTTCAAGTAATTAAAGCTTGTAAGCCACATGTCCCACCATCTTTTGAATCAAAAAGGGCCATAATACTTCATTGCAAGCTTCAAATTATTAAGGATGGTAACCGAGGCTTGTCTATAAGGCTATAACTTCAAGTAGACCTAGTCCCCCATTGAGAAGGATTGGTCATACCTATTCTTATTAACATAATGTTTCATCCTCTATTGAGCTCGAAGGAGTTGTTCTCTAAGAAGCCCAAACATGTGTTGCCTTTCCTAAAACATAGCTTCAATAGAAGCCACCTTAGGCTGATCAACATATAGCTCTAGTAACTGAAGGGGGGTAAAGCTATAAAGAGCTTGAAAAGGAGACATTGCTAGAGCTGAGTGATAGCTACTATTGTACCAGCACCCAACCAAATGTAACTATTTATTCCATTGGCTAGCTATCTAGAAAGGCATACAACACATAAGTTTCCATACATCTATTGAGTGTCTTAGACTATTTATTAGATTGAGGATGGTATACAATGCTTAAATGAAGGTTAGTCACCAAGAGTTTAAACAATTCTTGCCAAAATAGACTCATAAACAACTTATCTTTATCAAATATAATAGAGTGAGGAACCCTATACAACTTCATTATGTTTTCCATGAATACTTTAGTCATTGAAATAGTAATGGATGGACGGGATAGAATAATAAAATGACCATACTTATTGAATCAATTAATGACTCTGAAGATCACTTCCTTATCCTTTTATAAAGTCCATACTGATATTCCTTCAAACTTAAATAGTCATTAATAAAGGTTGTAGAAGATTATGACTCCTCACATTCTCCTTTTTATGTTATTGACAAGTGTCACATTATTATATGAAAGTATAGACATATTTCATAAGACCTGGTCAATAAAAAAATTGTTGCAATGTAGCACAAGTGACCTTGATGCTAGAATGTCCCCCAAATGTAGAATTATAGAATTTTTTAAGCATTTGCAACTTAAGATCACTAATAAATCCAATGTAGATCTTGCCTTTATGTTTGAATACCTTATCATGAAGAGAAAATAGGGCTTTAGCTATTGGGGGAAGAGTAAGCACTAGAATAAGCTCAAAGGCTAAAGCATCCTTCTCATAATTATTAATTACTTCATTTAACTACTGAGGCATTTGGGTTGTTGCAACACAATAATTAGTAAATTCCTATAGTTAATTTATTAGGGCTTTGACATCCTTTCTTCTGAAGAAAGTATTTGTTGTGTTATTTTTAATGTCTTTATAAATATATATATATATATATATATATATATTGGATGCTATAGTCTAACCCAAGCAACTTGGTTACCCCTTTGAGCTACATGTAAGTATGCAACTGTTGTTAAAGTAAGAACTTAAGGCTTTCATGGTCAGTCTTAATAACAAAGTGGTGTCCCTTCTATTATGAATCATAAATATATTTATTTAATAAATTTGTTGTTGAAATGATGATTTAAAATTTTGATTTTTAAAAGTAGATTGATTGTTTGTTAAATATAATTACAATCTAACCTAAAAGAAAGAATAATTACAAGAGTAATCTTCAATTTTTTTTTCTTTTTTGAGTATATCAGTGGATTGTCACAAATCACCACTATCCAAGCATCCAATATTTAATGGTAATCTAAACTGACAATAAGAAAATAACTCTTATAACCTAAAACCTTTTTAAGGAAAGAGAAATAATTCTCCTAACTTAAAACTCCCTTAGGGAGAGAGAAAGGAGGAGGCCAGTAACATTAATGTGTTAGGCATGTAATATCCAACCATTTTATAGCTTGTATCAATTTTCAATAAATTGCACTTTAGCTCTTATATTTTTAAATATAATATATTTGACCTTATAAGTTTCTTAAACCTTTCAATTAAGTCTAACTTAGTTTCTATTTTATATTTCTTTAATTATCTTTATGTGTGTGGCCCATTAGGATCCTAATATATTGGTAATAAATATGAATTATAATCTTAAGGGATTAGATAAATAAAACTCTTTTAATTTATCAATAATTCTTTAATTAGTCAATTCTTATTCATAAATCAAGATTGATGTCTAGTCATGTGTCATGACCACCCAAATGTTATAATTATCAAAGTGATTTGACTAATCCTTTCAGTTCATAGTCTCTTAATGTAATTTAATCCTTTTGTCATACTAATGTTTTGATTAAACATAAAGTATGGAATTAGTAGCTAATGCATATTGTTAAATTTTATTACTTTCTAAACATTCATGTAGTCATTAATTCTATGAATAAAATTATAACTATTTATGAATTATCATTCCACCTTACATAAGGATTTCTTGAATGATACTCATTAGGAACAAACAAAACATCCTCCCATGATTATTTTAGGGTGGCCAATCTTTTATTGATTACTCAACTATCTCTATGTAGTTTATGATATGCCTAACTTCACTCCTATAAGCGATCTTGAATTGGGACAACCTATAAGTGAGATCAAAGCATACCTATTCCTATATCAAATACTAGGGTAATCTTAGGTCTAAAGATCATTTACACAATTATCAAATGAGAAATTCCTTAGACAAACAAGTAATATTCCACTTAGGAATTCTCATAATAGATCAATTAAGTAAACTTACTCAACTAATAAGGACACACATATTTGCCTAAGTATCTTTATACTTTAATTTATTATATGAACTGCTTTCTTCATAAGAAAGAAATATAACATATGTTAGTCTCATAGTTGTATTAATGTCTAATCTTAATGATGCATTAACCAAGAATATTTAGGAATAATGCTTTGTTATAGTATCTTATAATTATGATCTCATCATAATTACATTTGCAAAGTATATTTATTTCATAGATTTTATCTTTAAAGTGTAGCGATGACTCTATTGTTATATAAACAATACTAAAGATAAATAATGCCCTTAATTGATACATAATATATATGACAATATATTACATTGGCTACTAAGGCATACATTAACACCTCCAGTTACTGTCTCCATTAAGAAACTGTGATTAATATAACTAATAGCTCCTTCTTATATATAGATAGGCCTTGATGTTTAACATGTAACTTTTTAATGAAATAGGCAATGGGTTTACTATTTTGCATCAACACAATACTAATGCCACTACCATATGCATTAGTCTTTAAAATGGAAGGTTTTGTGAAATTTGGCATAACTAGTGTAAGGATGGTGATCATTGCCTACTTCAATTGATTAAAAGAATTCCTAGCAATCTCATTCCAATCAAAGTTATTCTTATTAAGTAATTTTATTCGGGTTTGTTAATATGAGTATAGCATCTTACAAATTTCCTGTAGTATCTAATAATGCCTAAGAATTCTCTCAATTCTTTGATGTTAGTTGGCATTGGCCATTCTACCATGGTTATAACCTTGTTAGGGTTAGTTGTTACCCTAGTGCTATGGATAATGTGGCATAGGTATTTGGCTTATGATTGACCAAAAGTACATTTAGACTTTTTAGCAAACAATTTCCAATTTCCTAAGGACTTGTAGAGCTTGATCCAAATGCAAAACATGTTCTTTCATGATGGCATTGTAACAGTCATCAAGGAAACTAATAAGAGTATAGAAAGTTGCAAGAGTATTTGTTAAATCAAAAGGCATTATTTTGAACTTATAATGCCTATGATGAGTCCTAAAAATAGTCTTAAGAATGTCCTCTTCCTTCATTTTAATTTAATGGTAGCTTACCATCAAATTAAATTTAGAAAACATAGTGGCTTAAGAAAGCTCATCCAGCAAATCATGTATAATTAGTATTGAAAATTTATTGTTAATAGTAAGAGAGTTTAATTATTTGTAATCAATACAAAAGTGCCAAGTACCATCCTTTTTCTTGGAAGTAGGATTGGTAAAGTAAATGGGCTAGTACTAGGTTAAATGATAGAAGAATTCAATATTTTAGTCATCGATTTCTCTATCCTAACCTTTTGGTAAGAGGATAATTGTAAGGTCTCAAATTAATTGGTAGAGCCTCTAACTCAAAAGGAATTGAATGATCATGTGATCTAGATGGAGGCATGCTTATTGGCTCAACAAAAACATCAACATCCTATTCTAACACAAGTTGTAACTTTAAAGGAACTTTAATTGTTATGTCTTGGGAAACCAAGTACAAAAATAAGCTTGCACCACATTTTCCTTCTTATTGAGCAAATTCTACAATTGCACTTTAGTCATCATCTTAAGTACAACACCTTGGTTATGAGGAGTGCCCAATAATTCAACTGTCCTTCCATCCTTAACAAAGGAGACCTTGTAGTTCTTAACATCCAACAACATTGGACTGTACTGCCTTAACTTGTCAACTCCTAAGATCATATCCAAAGGGTCCAAGTTCATAATCTTAAGGTCATTTCTAGGTGCTTGTCCTTGCATTCTCTACTCAAAATTGCCAATCTACTCATGAGTCACCTTAAACCAATCTCCTATAGTGATAAACAAAGGATGAATAGGCACCAATAGGCATAATAGGTTTTTGAATAGGTTAGCATTCAAGAAGCTGTGAGTACTCCTTGAGTCAATGAGAATTATGAGTGTCTTAGTCCCCACTCACCCTTTCAACTGCATAGTATTGAATCTAGTGGAGCTTGCATAACATAGATAAATATGTTACCTTATGCCTCCACTAATTTCTCTTGCTTTATATCATAAAAAACCTCATAAGAATTATCTTCCATGACTTTATCTGCTTATAATAATTCCCCTTTCAAGCATACAAGGTTGGTTTCTTAATACACTAATGGCTAGGGAAGTTCCTATCCCCATATTTCTAACATTTTTCAAGTTTCCTAACTTTATTGAATTGAAATTTGTGTTTTATAGTATTTATTGCATTGGTTGGAATGTTAGTAACCACCTCTTGACCTTTTCTTACTTCTCTAACTCCATTACTCGTCGCAAACCCCATTAGTAACCACCTTTTCTTGAAACTTATTCCACCTAAATTTCCCCATGATATCACCTTAGGTGTTGGTTTAGGTGATTTACCTAAGCTCAACATAAGTTCCACCTATAGCTTTAATAGCTTATATAGATGACCCAATGATTTTGGCTCCCACATCTTTATGGCTGACTTAATGGAATCACTCAGTCCACTAATGTAACTGGATTTGAAATATTCCTTAGATAGATAAGGGTTAGCACCTTTTATGAGTGCTTTTAGCTTCCTAAATATCTATTAGTCTTTCTTTAAAGACCCTGTCTAGAAAATTTATCAAACTCTTACAGCACATCTAAGAATTTATTATTACCAAACCATACACATACATAAATAGCAAATTTTTCCCATGTTACAATAACTTAGTCTACTAGCCACCCTTCAAATTACAATTTAGCTTGCTCACCCAAATACATGGTTGTCAACTCAACATTTGCTTCATTAGCTACATTACATATCCTAAAGTACCTATTGCATTTCCTGACCCCCTCCCTAGGTTAGTGCCTTTAAAATATGGCAAGGTCATCTTTAGGCTCCAAACTGAGGATCCTTTAATATATCCATTCTTTTTTAACCCTAGATTTGTCCCCATTTTCACCTATAACTCCTTAGGTAGGGGTAAAATTCCTGATTGATCCTTAGTAGCAATTGTCTTTGCCATTGAGGCAAAGTGAATAGTAGGATTTGGTTCCAGTAGCTTACCTTGATCAAAAAACTCAATAAAATGCTAAGTTAATAATTCAACCATCTTCTTCAAGACAACATTATCCTCCTAAAGGGTAGCTTGATCCTCCTTAATAGTGTTACATTACTCCTTAAGTCTTTGTATTGCCTTATCTTTCTCTACTACCATGATTAAAGTCATTGTTGTTGTAGTTATAGCCTTCCTTACCAACTTGAACTCTACAATCACCACAAGATTGAATGTTTTGATACCAAACTTGTTAGCTCTTAAAGATTCAAGAGGTAAATTAAGGTTTAAGGAGGAAAAGAAAAATAAAAAGAGAACATATAAGAGGTTGATCCAATGGTTGTTACTAAATCGTAGTTTAACAATTGTTAACTATTTATTATTGGTACAACAAAATATAACAAAATAGAAAGAGAAAGAAGAAAATGAATCCTAATTTAAGGCTTTGACTCTATTGATTCATAACACCATTTCAATCCTTGGCCAAGATAACAGAAAGATTTTATGTCACTAATGTCACCTACATGTAAGGTAATAAACATGTTAAAATAATTGTGACACTAATAATAAGAATTTGTCTCATGATCAATAATATAGCATGATTTTTTGGTAAATTCTTTTACATGTGTGTTTGGTAGAATTCTAACACTCTTTGACCCTCCTTTTTTAAGTGTTTGTTTAAACTCCCTTTTTGTACCATAATTTGTACTAGTTGTGTACTTTTATGTTTGTACTACAAATTACTACAATTTATACTACTATTTGGTGTTATTTGTACCATTACACATACATTTAATGCATTTACTACACATTTAAGGATGTAGCAAAGTCCAAATTATAAGTCTAATAGGTTAAAATAAGAAAATTTGATAAATAATAGCATTTGGTTGTTGTTTAAACTAGATCTTGGGAGGCATACAACAAAAGTCCAAGACTATGTAGCACAAATAGGGCATTTTAATGGCATATGTTATGAAACATGTTTGATTATTGGTTTAAAAACAACAAAGCTCAAGAAAGAAAAGAAATTTAAATTTTGTAAAAGACCAAAAAGCTTTAGTAGAAAGAAAAAGATATGTTTTTTTGGGGCAAAAATTCACCCATATTTTGCTATAATTTCCATATATATCAAACACTTGCAATGATCATTGCTTAAAAGTACAATTAGACCATACGTTAGTGTAAAAAAGTCATGCTTAGGAAAAGCATTTGTCTTTATGGTCAAAAAACAAAATTGAAAGTAAAATTGATGTGTTGAATTATTTCACACATTTTATATTACAATTTGAGTGTTTTTCCCAATTCTTAGGTTAATTAGTTTTAATATTTTGGATTTTAATTGCATTTATCTAGTTTTTGTTATTATTTTATTTTGTAGATTTAAGTGGTGAATTGAGTTTCAAATAAGTTTAAAGGGATAAAGAATTTAAACCAAAAAACATCTTATATTTTAGCAAGAATGCCTATTTTGGCAACTTGGATACTATTTGATTTTTGGGTTATAATTAGAGCTATGGACCTTGGATTGGAATGTTCTTTAACTTTCAAGAAAATTAAGACATAGGACTGCAACTTTCATGAAGAGCCCAACTCAAAATTCAGTTGTTTTAATATTCAAAAAATTTGCTAGAAATAAGTGGGGTGAATTTGGACATTAATCAATATTAAATTAAGAGTTTTAAAAATAAGGAATAGAGATGATTTTGTGAGGTGTACATACTGGTCAATTTAAAGTTTTGAGAAATATACATATTGAAGGGAAAACATCATAAAAAAGAGGAGGGGTTCTAAGTAGTGGAGAAATGGTGGATGAAATTGCAAATAAAGGATCCAAAAGTAGTAAAGACAAGAAATGAACGCACAAGACTCAAAGACTACTAGCCTTCCTACTTTTTACTCTTTCTCCTTATTATTTACTAATTTATTTTAAAATTTTTCGGGAACATTTAGTTGTTTATTCATGTGTTTTATGAACATGAGTAGCTAGATCTTTTATTCTAAGGCAAGGATGTATTTACTAAATTATATTATCAAATTGATATTTTGGTTGTTTTGAATGTTATTTAATTCAATTTAATGCTTTTGATTTTCATTTGTGTGAATAAATAAGCCTTATTTGCATGTTTGAGGTATTAAACAATAAAACAAAAGTGGAAGTTTATAAATAAATACATATCTTTGTGATCACTATTAAAAATTCCATAAGTCTTAATAAACTCATGTTAATTTATATAATCATGAAAGTAGATATACGATTAATATGAGTATAGTTGCTGAGTCTTGAAAGAGATCATTATATACCTTAGAGAGTTCAATCATTATTGTTAACAAGTTCTAATTCTAACAACCAGATGTTAAGTTTATTATTGGTATTTAGTTAATGAAATTTGAGTCCTAGAAACCTTATTTATTGATTTTCAGTTTATTTTTTAGAACTAGCTTTTAGTTTCATAGTTAAGTAACTCTCTCTTCAATTGGTTTATCTAAATAATATAGGGAATTTGCATAATTTGGTACTTGAGTTTCCTCGTTGTGGGATCAATACTCAGACTCATGTCCACTTTATTACTTGAACATCCTACACACTTGTGGTGGATTTTAGGGTAATCAAGTTTTTGGCAATATTGACGGAGAGGAAAGTTTTCAATATCAATATAACAAATTTCCTTTATTAATTGAAATTGTATTTTGGTTTCTATTTTAATTTTATTTCCACTTTTATTTTTTT
The DNA here is from genome assembly GCA_020141445.1 of Bruguiera sexangula. NCBI lineage: Eukaryota > Viridiplantae > Streptophyta > Magnoliopsida > Malpighiales > Rhizophoraceae > Bruguiera > Bruguiera sexangula. The sequence continues at coordinate 4,560,155 of JAHLGP010020636.1, forward strand.
TTAATTTTGTTTATTTAGTCTTGTATTTTTAGTGTGTGATTCTATTATAGATTGCTTGTTAATTAAGTTTAGCTATTATTTTAATCTTTTAGTTTTGTATTTGTGAAATTTTATTATGATAGGTGTTTTTAGGCAAAACTAAGGTAGGGATTAGTAGAAATCAAAATCAATTGTTGAATTAAGGATTGTGTTTACACCTGTTTGAAGGAAATGACATTATAATAAAATCTAATGGCCAAGTCATTAGCCTCACCTTCTCTTGTTGAAAAAAATTGCTTACTAAGGTTTCTAGTTATTTTTGTATCTTTTTTTTTTTTTGTCATTAGAGTTGTTTTTGTTAGATATTGATTCATATTTACTAGTTTTAGTGATTTTTTTGTTCAATATTATTGAAATATTTGTTCTTGATATTATAGGGTTGTTTAATGTATGCCATATACACGTAGCAGATTACCTTATTTGATCCCAAGATAGAATGAACTCTACATGCACTAAGGAAAAATCAATTAGAGTAAGAACAAGCAACAATGGAAGTTGAATTGATCAATCAAATTCAGAACTACAATCAAAATCCAAGAATGTTGTGTGATTATGCCATGCTAAGTGTCAATGGTGCCTAGTCTAGTATTATGCAACCAACAATGAATGCCAATAATTTTGAGATCAAACCAAGTCTTATTTAGATGGTTCAACAAGATCAGTTTGGTGAAGAACCACAGGGCTCAACTACCCATCTTGTTAACTTCTTGGAAATTTGTGATACTATCAAGATAAATGGAGTTAGTAATAATGCCATTTGTTTAAGACTTTTTTTCATTCTTTCTTAAGGATAAGGAAAAGATTTGGCTGAAGTCTAAGGCTCCTTATTCTTTTACAACCTATAACACTTTGTCACAAACATTTTTAAGTGTGTATTCCCCCTTCCCTAACTAAGACTACAAAATTTAGGAATGATATTTTTAGTTTTGGTCAGTTTAATGGTAAGTCTTTGTATGAAGGTTAGGAAAGGTTTAAGGAGTTATAAAGATGAAGTCCCTATCATGGTTTACTTGATTGGTTACTAGTGCAAATGTTTTATAATGATTTGACACATTTAGTTAGTATTACTATAGATATAGCTGTAGGAGGTGCCTTAATGACAAGTTAGTAAAAGAGGCAATATGAGCTATTAGAAAATATGACTTATAACAATTATCAATGGTTAAATAAAAGAGGTAGGCCCTAAAGAGCTTTAGGTATGTATGGAGTTAAGGGAATAAACATGTTGAATGCCAAGGTTGATAACTTAGTAAGAATGTTCAATAAGTTGGATAACATTAGTACTATTTCAAATGTTAATGATGTTTTAACCTTATTATTGTGAATTGTGATTGATGTAAAGGAGCATACCTTAGTTTTGATTATGTGTAAGTTGAACAAGCATAATTTGTGTCGAATTTTAATAGGGAGAATCAAAGTAATCCTTATTCATAAACTTACAACCTAGGTTGGAGAAATCATTTTAGTTTATCCTAGAAAGATCAAGGACCTCAAGACCTTTTGAGCCTCGCAATTTTCAATTGAGACCCTAAGGAGTGATGTAACAACAAAAGAGCAAACCGATATGGGAGTTAGTTATTGAAAAGTTAGCTAATGCCACTTCAAAGAGGTTTAAGCAATTAGAGTATAAATTTGACAAGTTGGTTACTTCCAACTGTAATTTATACATTTAACTAGGTTAGGTAGCAAATGTGACCTAACCTTATGATTAAGGGAACCTGCCTAGTAAATTAGAAGTGAATCTAAAGGTGTAGTGTAAGGCAGTTACCTTGAGAAGTGGCAAGCAACTTGGTGAGGTAAGTGGTGAGGTTATAGTAGATAATGGTGTTGATGTGAGCCATGAAGAGATAAGTTAGAAAGAAGTTGAACAAATTGAGACACCATCAATACCACCACCAATAATCAAACCTTAAGTCCCTCCCATTCCTTTTCCTTAAAGCTTAATCAAAATAATATTGATAAATAGTTTGAGAAATTTCTTGAAGTGTTTAGGTAATTACACATTAACATTCCTTCTATAAATGTCTTAGCTTAGATTCCTACTTATGTGAAGTTCCTTAAGGAGATTATGCCAAACAAGAGGAAATTAGAAAAGCATAAGACTAGTACTTTAACTAAGAAATACAATGTAATTATTCAAAATAAATTTCCACTAAAACTTAAAAATCTAAAGAGTTTTTCAATCCTTTACATAATTGGTGATGTTGATTTTTTTAGAGTTTTATGTGGTTTAGGTCATATTTTTCATTAATGCCTTTATCTATATGTAAGATGTTTAGATTAAAGGAGTTAAAACCTATTACCATTTCTTTGTAGCTAGCTAATTAATTGTTGAAATACCCTGTAGGTATTTTGGAAAATATGTTATTTAAGGTAAAAAAAATTTTCATTCTTATTAATTTCCTTGTGTTGGAAATGGAGAAAGATAAGGAGATTCCAATTATATTGGGTTGCCTTTTTTTGGCCACATTTAGAGCCATTATAAATGTTTAAAATGGTATGTTGACATTAAATATTGATGATTAAAATTTAATCTATCTAAGGTTACTAGATACTCTTCTTGTATTAATCATATTTTTCAAGGTGATTTTGATGATAAGCTAACTCAAGAAGTTTTTAAGGACAAAAATCCCAAATAACCTCTTAAGAATTGTTTAGTGAGTGTAGGGACAATTGAGGATGATAATTTAGAGGTTATAGTAGTTGCATTTGCCCCAGAAGCAACTAGTTCAATGTAAAAGTAGAGAAGTTTTCAATTCAAGAATCTAGGCAAAGGTAAGCTATTTCCTTTTGCTTTTAATGTACAAGTCTTAATTTTATAGTTGAAGCCATTGCCCCCATATCTCAGGTACCTTTTTTGGTTGATAATAATACTCTTCTTGTGATTATAAGTGCTTCTTTATCTAATGCTTAACTTGAAAATTTGTTGCATGCATTGAGATTGAGAAGAATGGCCATAAGATGGATTATTTCAAACCTTAAAGGAATCAATTGTTCTTTATGCATGCATAGAATATTAATAGAGAAAAACAATAAACCTATTGTTAAAAATCAAAGATGATTAAATCCTAATATGAAAAACATGATTATGACTAGAACTATTAAATAGTTAGATATAAGTATTATCTATCAAATATCTTATAGTTTTTGGATGATTCTAGTACGTGTAGTACTAAAAAGGGTGGGATGACTATTGTGCATAATGAACATAATGAATTAATTATCACAAGGATAATGACTAGGTGGAGAGTATGTATAGATTATAAAAAACTTAATAAGACTACCTATAAAAATCATTTTCCCTTACCTTTTTTTAATCAAATGTTAGAAAGACTTATTGGGTATGAATATTGTTATTTCTAGATGGCCATTTGGGATATAACCAAATTCCTATAACCTTAGAGGACCAAGAAAGAAGCCTCCGCCTTTTGCTGCAATAACTCATTCACACATAATGAACTTGAAAACTGCTTTTGTGCCCACAACAGGCAAAATATTCATGGCAACAAACACACCTACCCTCCCTCGGAACCTGGAATGTGTTGAATTTCATTCAACAAGGAGTGTTTGTTGAAGACTAGCATTTCTTACAAGTATTTTCGGTATATTTAATGAATAATGTGACCATCACTTCATTTCTTCCTAACAAGGCTCCACCTTTTGTTGCAATAACTCATTCACGCTTAATGATCTTGAAAATAGCTTAAATGCCCACAAAGGCACTATATTCATCGCAACAAGCACATCTACACACCTTTGGGAACTAGGAATGCATCGAATTTCATTCAACAATGAGTCTTTCTTGAAGACTAGTACATTTGGTATATTTACTTAATAAGGTGACCATCTTTATATTTCTTCCTAACAAGGCTCCACCTTTTGTTACAATAATTCATTCACACTTAATGAATTTGAAAATATCTTATATGCCCACAACAGGCATAATATTCATGGCAACAAGCACATCTACACTCCCTTGGGAACTAGGAATGCGTTGAATTCAATTCAACAAGGAGTCTTTCTTAAAGACTAGCATTTCTTACAAGTATTTTTGGTATATTTACTGAATAATGAGACCATCTCTTTATTTCTTCCTAAGAACACTCCACCTTCTGTTACAATAACTCATTCAAATTTAATGATCTTGAAAATAGCTTTTGTGCCCATAATAGGCACTATATTCACGACAACAAACACATCTATACTCCCTTGGAACTAGGAATTCTATGGATTTCATTAAACAAGGAGTCTTTGATGATGGTTAGCATTTCTTACATGCATTTTCGGTACAATTTCTAAATAATGAGACTGTCTCATCATTTCTTCCTAACATGGCTGCACCTTTTGTTGGAATAACTCATTTACACTTAATGATCTTGAAAATAGCTTGAATGCAAACAAAAGGCACTATATTCATTGCAACAAGCACATCTGCACACCCTTGGTAACTAGGAATGCATTGAATTTCATTCAATAAGGAGTCTTTGTTGAAGAATAGCATTTCTTACAAGCATTTTCAGTATATTTACTAAATAATGAGACTATCTCATCATTTCTTCCTAAGAAGGCTCCACCCTATGTTACAATAACTCATTCACACTTAATGATCTTGAAAATAGCTTGTGTTACCAACACAAGCACAATATTGATGACAACAAACACATATACACTCCCCTCGAACCTGTAATGCATTGAATTTCATGTAAAAAGGATTATTTCTTGAAGACTAGCTTTTTTTACAAGTATTTTTGGTATAACTACTCAATAATGAGACTACCTCTTCATTTCTTCCTAACAAGGCTCCACCTTTTGTTGCAATAACTCATTCACACTTAATGAACTTGAAGATAGCTTGTGTGCCCACAATAGGCATAATATTCATGGCAACAAACACATCTACACTCTCTTGGGAACTAGGAAAACCTTGAATTCAATTCAACAAGGAGTCTTTCTTGAAAGCTAGCTTTTCTTACAAGTATTTTCGGTATATTTACTGAATAATGAGACCGTTACTTCATTTCTTCCCAACAAGGCTCCATTTTTTGTTGCAATATCTCATTCATGCTTAATGATCTTGAAAATAGCCTGAATGCCCACAAAAGGCACTATATTCATCACAACAAGTACATCTACACACCCTTGGGCTTTGGGAATGCGTTGAATTTCATTCAACAATGAGTCTTTGTTGAAGACTAGCATTTCTTACAAGTACTTTTTGTATAATTACTCAATAATGAGACCGTCTCTTTATTTCTTCCTAACAAGGCTCCATCTTTTGTTGCAATAACTCATTCAATCTTTATGATCTTGAAAATAGCTTGAATGCCCATAAAAGGCACTACATTCATCACAACAAGCACATCTACACACCCTTGGGAACTAGGAATGCATTGAATTTCATTCAACAACAAATCTTTCTTGAAGACTAGCATTTTTTACAAGTGTTTCCGGTATAATTACTTAATAATGAGACTGTCTCTTCATAAATCTAATGAGCATTGTAATGTATGTATTTGACTTGGTCTACTTTACCTAGATTCTTTGGGGTTCGGGAGCATAGTTATATTTGGCAAAGGCCGTAGCTAACCCACTTAAACACCCATCACAAGCAACGGTACTACTGTTCACTTATTGTTACTTCTACACTTATCTTATTGGTACTTTATTTATTTCTCCCTCTCTTTTTGTATGATTTGTCATAAAGGCAAACATGTTAAGGTTTTAAGGAATTCAAATAGGTGGCAAAAAGGATATTTTTTTTTTCTTAAAGGAATTAATGTAATTTTGCACTTATGGGCTTAAAAGGGGCATCTTAAACTAGTACTGCCAATAAAAACTTTGTGTCTTTTTTCTTTTCCCCTTTTCTTCTTTTTTTATTATTTTTATTTTTTCTCTTTTTTCTTCCTTTTTTCTTTCTTTTATTTTTCCTTTTATTTTTGTCCTCAGATTCCAAAACCCCCTACCATTTATGCTTCTCTCTTATTTTAGGTCCAAAATCACTCTTTCTCTCTATACTTACCACTCCTTTGATCATTTTCTTGAATTTCAAGCTTTAAAATGCCTCAATCACTAGTCTTGAATATGATTTCAAGTGTGTTTTGCTAATTTTTGGGACCAAATATAATGCAAAGAAGGAGAGTGGTTGCTGCACATAAGGAAGCGTCGTTAGCCTCTAATGTGAGGGATGGATCGTCACTTATCAAGTTCACCAATGCTGGTTTCATGGGGCGACAGTGGTCAAAAATAACATATGTGAGGGATGGAGCAAGCAATGAAGATTAGCTTTAGTCCAATGGTCATTGCATCTTCATGCTCTGTTCAATACATAAAGGGTGTTGTTGGGAAAATCAATGCCTAATGCATCAAATAGTGTGGATTTTGGGCCAAAGTGATGCTAGGTGGCAACACAAGTAGCAGCAATGTAGCGGTTGGCCTTAGATTGCTTTGTCAATTCATGTACTTCCAAACCTCATTTTGGTGCACGGCCTTTGACAATGCACAAATTAGTTATTGGTGGCTCTAATAAGGGTGTTGTGGCATTTTTCAATGACATTGTTGATGGTCAATGGTGGCAACAGCAAGCCTCTAGTGAGGGTTAGTGCACTCCTTTTTCCTTTTGTGTTTTTTCTTTTTTTCTTTTTTTGTTGCAAAGGCTCTTTTGAGGCTTGATCTAATGGATTTTAGATAGACGAAGGTGTAAAATGCTTAATATAAATCCCTTTTTTGATCGATCTTTAGCTATGTAGTTGGATATATTGGTCTTTTTATGTTGTCATAGATGTTTGGTGCTTGTTGCTTTGTTGTTGTTATGTTTTATGGGTATTTCAAGTGTTTGGTTTAGTTTACTTTTAACTTCAATCGATTATCCTACACAAAAACCATAGGTTTCATGAAGGACCTAGTTTGTTTTTAACTTTAATTAACTGTTCTATATAGCAACCATAGGTTTTACAAAGGAGCTATGTAATGTTTAATAAAAATGAAAGAAATTATTAAAAGGATCCCATAGTCTTGACATGGATACCTTTGTTCCTGATATTATTGGTTAGAGAGAATAACTCCTCCTCTTGGGTTATTGCCTATACATTTTTGGATGCTTGGCAATACTATCTCTCTTTATTCCTTTTGCCTCTCTCCAGACTACCTTAAATGCTCTTAATTTCTACTCTTACATTAGTTTCTATTGGTCCTTAAAAATGTCTCTAAGTCTTTTTTTTCTCACTTATTAATGCTCTCTTTGCTTTGGTTAGGCTACTTGATATTTTTCTCTCATACTCCTAATTGATTTCTTTTTCTCCCCTTAATTAATACCAACATCCAAATTGGCTTGATTTTAGGTTGTTGATCTTTGGTCGCTTTCAGCCAAACTATTCAAATTGACTTGCCTTTTTGTTAAATGGTTGAGATTAGTTTTCTTTTTTGTTAAATGACTAGGATCATTTCTATGCTTATTTAATATTTTGTGGGCCTTTGACTTACAGAATTAGTACTTGGATTGGGCCGTTAGACCTTAAAGAGAGGTTTGAATTGATATTGTTGCACTTGGATGCTTAGCCTGGGATCTTTAAGAAGGAGAGGGCTTCCCTTTATTGTTTGATGATACAACTTATATCCAAAAGTAATATTTTTACCTTTGAGTTTAGTTTAAGGACCAAAAGGCTTATCAACTCTTCCTTTTAAGGTGGAACATGCTTTATATGTTGGACATCGACTATAAATAAGACATTAATGTGCAATAATTTAATTATTATTTTTTATTTTCTTTTTCTATTTTCCTTTTTCTTATTTGTTTTCTTTTACATTTTTTCCATTTTTTTTAATATCCAAATGAACCAACTATGATCCAATTATAATTACTTGTATATGAGAATGAGTGAACGTGAGGTCCTTTGGGTAGACAAAATATGGTTATAACAACTATCCCTCTTTATAAGTTGCTTTGGTACAAAATAACGAACAAAAACCTTCTTAGATCCTTATTTTGTCTGCCTCTTAAATGCCTATGCAACAATGCCATTATTCTAAGTATATCTATTTAAGAAAGCATTCAAGATCAGGAAGTATCTCATGATTTATGCCCAATTGGATTAAGGTAGCTCACTGTTGTTTATATGCTAGGAATGATTGTATCAATGGTGGTCACGTGAAAACCTTATCTAGGGTCTTAAGCATTGCCAGAAGTTACAATGTTCTCCACTAGGGATTTTTCCAACAGTAATTGATGTATAATTAATAGTTCCACTTGGAAGGATTAATCTACATAATATCTAAGGATTTTTTGATGTGTTCAAGCTCGTGCAAATAGAGTTTCTAACCACTATTTTTGATTAAAATTCCAAAAATATGTTGGTGTATCTTTTGAGCTTACTCAAAATGGCTGTATTGCCTTTCACTTAGGTTGCGGATATACAACACATTCTTAAACATATGCAAAACTACTTCTAATTTCCATTTATTGTGGAAATTTCTGAAGTAAACTAACATGTTACCTATGCAAAACTACTCAAGTCACCAATGCAAAATGCATTCTTAAACTCTGCACATAATTGCTTATAAATATCATTTATAGTTGAAATTTCATAAGTTAATTGACTTGTGGCCTGTGCTTCTTCAAAGTAACTGCATTACCCTTTTACTTGAGTCACTAATGTAGAACATATTCTTAAACATGTCTAGAGTTACTATTATGATTTGGTTTCATTAGATGTGATTATTCACACATGTGTGCACTAGCACAATATTGTTAAGGGTTTACCTTTCTTAGTCTTTAATTGTTGTTTATATTTTCCCCCAAATGCCTTTGTGGAGAGAGCTGTTATCTAGCAATATTTTCTAGTTCTAGCTTATCATAATATATGTTTTATCCTTGCTCTAGGGTCTTTCACTGCTTGTCACACCTTTTAATTTTACTTTGCCCAAATTTCAATTTACTACTTAGAGCCTTTTTTGCTAACATTTATGGCCTTGCTTTAAGGAGATTTTTACATTCCCTATGCAATGTCGTATGTCCATATCTGAAACTCTTATTGAATCTTAAGGGTTTTTCATGCTAGAACATGCTTGTCTTGTTGGTTTATTGTTTTAGTCCTCTAAGGAATCTTGAATCATTAATCCATCTTTGCTTATTGGCATTGCCTAAGGGCTTTAGGCATGGCATGAGGATGAATTCCTCGTGTCCCTAAAAGTCTCAAACAAAGAAATATAATCTATACTATGTTTACTTTTTAAAAATGCTCATTGACACCTATTAGCCAAATAAATATGATCACATCAATAACATTCATGTTAGGGTTTAAAAGAAAGTTGTTATTCATGGGACAACTAGTTTATATGCAATAATCAAAGAAGATGACATATATGGTGACAAAAAGATTATGAGGCTAGTGTTGTACAAATTAACAAAGACTAATAGTATAGCTAATAACTTGACCTGTGCTTATTCTGAACACCCCATTAAGGAATTTTTCTAGCATCGTTTAGATGCCTTTTGAGTGCAAACCCCATTTGTCTAATTATATCTTACATCTTTTTTTTTTTATCTCATTTATTATGCTCTCATTTCTAGCTAGTAATTGATGATCAGTCCATTTTAATCTTGGTTAATACTTGGCAAAATACTTTCTAACTACATCTAAATTGATGGAATGTGGTATGTCTTTGCCATTTATATCTATTAGAATTAGTGCATTGTTTGAGAATGCTTTTTTTTACAACAAACAAACCTTGGTAGTTTGATGCCCATTTGCCTTTTAGGTCACTTTGATTTAGTGAAACATATTTCAAGATTAAGTCTCCTTCTTTGAAGCATTTAGGGCACATTTTCTTTTGATGCACTTGCCTCATTCAACTTTGGTATAATTGTCCATGACAAATTATACTCAACCTCTTTTCTTTAATGAGTTTTAGTTGCATATATCTAATTTTAACTCATTCTACCTTTTCTAGTTTTGCTTTTATCAGAACCCTTAAGGAAGGAATTTCAACTTCTATTAGTAGAATTGCCTCAGTCCTATAAATCAATGCAAACAAGGTTACCCCTGTGGAAGTGTAGATTATGGTGTGGTATGTGTGTAATGCAAATGACAACATCTCATGTCAATCTTTATATGTAATTGTCATTTTTTTTAATGATTTGCTAGAGATTTTTGTTTGTCACTTAAATTATCCCATTTATCTTTGATATGTATAGGATAAAGTTGTGATGCTGGATTTTAAACTAGTTACAAATGTCAATGATCATTTTATTCTTCAAGTTAGTGATGTTATATATAATCAGCCATTTTGACACACGATAATCACATATGATGTTTCTTAATAAATTTAATGACTACTTTATGAGTGACATTTGCATAAGATGCTACTTTGATCCATTTTATAAAGTAATCGATTATCACAAGGATGAATCAATACCCATTGGATACTTTTAGAGTAATGGACCAATCACATTCATTCCCCATATAAAGAATGGTCATGGGATGTCATAACATGCAATGAAGTAGGAGTTGTATGTATTTATTTGCATGTATCTCATATTCGTGGCATTTTTAGGTGTGCCAAAAGTAATATAATTCCATAGTTGACTAGTAATATAATACTCTTAAGATCTTTTTGACTATGGACAGGCCATTAGCATGCAACTTATATAGGCCTGACCAATATAGGCCTAACCCATATAGGCCCTCATGCACTATTTGTGCCTCAATTGTATCTATACACCATAGTAAAACTAAGTCATAGTTATGCTTATAAAGAATGTCTCCACTGAGGAAGAAATTCATTAACAACCTCTATAAAATTCTTTTATCATTTTCATAGTCTGCCATCTGCCTCCCCTTCTATGTGCATGCAATGAGCTAGAGTGTGATGGATATTGACATGGATTACTTGGGAATTGGCTAAAAAATTGACTTTGTACATTGTTGCCAAAGTTGCCAAAGCATCATAAATCTAATTATTTTCTTGAAATATATGATTAAAAGAGATCTAATTAAATTACACCACTAATTTTTGGATAAACTAGTGATAAGGAACAAGTTTATGGACTCAATTTTTCAATTCATCTAGTAGTTGATAAATAACCAACGCTGAGTCACCATATACCTTGAGATTTTTAACTTTTATCTCCAAGGCATACAATAAACCTATTACACATGCTTCATATTCTACTATGTTATTGGTGTATTTAAATTGCAGTTTTGCTGCAATCGGATATTGTTTACTCTCAAAAGAAATAAGGATTGCTCCAATTTCATGCCCTAATGCATTGAATGCTTTATCAAACCATATTTACCATTCACTTGTTGCATCTTTAACATTTTCTTGAGTCTAATCTATGGCTAGGATGTCTTCATCTAGAAAATCAAATTGCATTGGCTTATACTAAAAAATGGCTTGGTTTGCCCAGAAAGCTACTATCTATCACCTTTGACAACTTTGCAATTGACATATTAAATGTCATATTCTAACAAGAGAACCCACGAATGGGTAACTTATCCTAACAATGCTAGTTCTTTTAAAGATGTATTTGAGGGGATCATCTTTTGCAATAAGCCAGGTTGTATTATATAACATATATTGCCAAAGTTAGTGTGTTATCCATGCCAAACAGTAACTAAGTCTCTCTAAATATGGATACCAAGTCTTATGATCAGTGAATCTCTTACTGATGTAGTATATGGCCTTTTCCTTTTTGCTCATTTCATCGTATTGTCTTAAGACATAACCCATGTACCATTCTTATGCGGTGAGATACAATATGAGCAATCTGTATGGAATTGACACTAAAATTGGAGAGTTAAAGACATATACTTCTTGATCTTGCCAAAGGCTTCCTAACATTAATCATTCCATCACCTTGGATTGCTTTTTCAAAGCATCCCAAATATAAGCTTGCATGTTACGATTGGTTAGGATATAAATCTGGTAATATAATTGATCTTTCTAGGAATCCCTATACCTATAATGGTGTAAAAGGTATGGGCATTTCTTGTATGGCTTTAATTTTAGCGAGATCAATTTTGTTGTTCCTTTGACTTATTATAAAGCCTATCAACTTGCCCAAAGTTACTCCAAAAATGCATTTGGCTAGAGTAAGCTTAAGTTAAAAATTTTTTAGTTGGTCAAACAACTTTTTGAGGACTGTTACACGATCTTCACCTATTTAGGATTTGGTGATAGTGTCATCAACATAGACCTCAATTTTTTTATACATCATATCATGGAATAAGGTGACCATTGCCTACTAACAAGTGACATTTACATTCTTAAGGCCAAATGGTATGACCTTATAGTAGAAGATGCCCCACATTGTAACAAATGTTGTTTTCTCCGTGTCTTTAAGTGTCATTTTCATTTGATTATAGTCTAAGAACTCATTTATAAAGGAAAACATTAAATGGCCAACTATGTTGTCTATAAGTATGTCAATATATGGTAAGGAAAAGTTATCTTTCAAGCATGCTTTATTTAAGTCCTTATAGTACCTACACATATGAACCTTGCCATTCTTTTTTGGCACTAGCACAATATTAGCTACCTATTTTGGATAATGCACCACTTGAAAAAAGCTTGCGTCCAACTATTTTTTGACTTCTTCCTTGATTTTTAATGGGACATCAAGTTTCATTCTCTTGAGCATTTGTCATATAAGTTTGTATTTTGATCTCAGAGGGAGTTTGTGCACCATTACATTAGTGTTAAGGCCTAACATGTCTTGGCATGATAAGCGAATATGGCTATATAATCTTCAAGCAATACCCTACCTATTTTTTAAAGTAAGTCTTATGTTGATTTTGACTTCCTATCAACTTCCTACAGTGCTTAGGTTAATCAGCTTGATTGCACACTTTCTTAACTACAGATTTTCTTTCTTCTTATTCAATTAGGCGTTGGAGGTCTAATGGGATTTCTTCACTTTTTAAGTCATCCTAGGTTGGCACATTGAGGATACTTTCATAATTGACTTTAAAACAAGCACTAGTTAAACTATCAATCTCATCTTTAGACATCCTAAATAATAGATAATGTGAAATGTATAGGTGCTATTAGGATGGGTTACACATGTAAGAGTAGATGAGAGTTAAAATGATAGAGTTAGGGTTATAAGTGTAAATCATATAAGTATATGTGGTTGCTGACATATGACAAAAGGCTAACTATTTTATTATATAACTATCCCTAAATATCATGGGTGTCAACAAGTAAGGGATATAGGCTACATTACTTTACTAGACATTTAAGCGACTAAGAAATTTTCCAAACCTGCCAGTTGCCTCTAGGGGTGCCAAGGTTGCATGGCTAGGTTAGTGAAACTTGAGGCGACTTTACTTCTTTTTTTTTTTTTTTGAGACCATATGGATTATTAATGTGTCGAGTTCATCACTGACTTTAACTGACCCATTACACTCATCATTAGCTTGGTTGACAAATCTTGCACTCTTGAAGTGGTGAATTAAGGGAAGTACAAACTTGGTTATCTTATCTTCTAGGTATCCTTGTACAACATTGCCTTGGCTAAGTTAGTGTCTGATTTCAGAACAATCTTGTTGTTCGTTGGATTGTATAAGAGCAGTGATACCATGAAGATATTTTCTGATTCCTTTGCTTAGAAAAGTAGCCATTTTTCATCATCATTATGGTTGTTTTCAATAGTGCTTCGAATGTTAAGGGTAGTATCTTAAGGAATAACTCCTCTAATTAAGGAGTCACATTTGCAATTTTGAAAGATCAAAAAGTGCACTCTAATACTTCTTTAACTTCCTTAATGTAAGACATTCTTAAAAGTCTAGAGACAAGCAAATCATATTGCACTCGGACCTCTATTAATTGATCACCTATGATGAACTTCACCTTTTGGTGTAAGTGGGAGAGAATGGCTCTTGCAATATAGATCCATGGGTAACCTAACAAGCAACATGCCTTTCTTCCTTTAGGTCATACTAGTTTTCTTAGATGTTGTAGTGTTAATAGCAATATCAATAATTTTGCCCTTTCAAATGTACATAGTCAAGTGATATATAGGTGGCATCATGCAATCATACTTTCCAAATTTTAGAATCTTAAATTTTGGCAAAAGGACTACAAACTAGACAAAGATCTTATGTGCTTAAGAGAGTGTGCACATCATCCCCTTTGATAGTTTTGACTTCCTCCTGTAAAAGATCAATTGTTTGTTTCATAGAGTGCTTCTTAATGCATCTTGCCACTTCATCCTTCAATTCAAGAGTAGTTTTAAATTCGCCAAGGGTAGCATTAATAATATGAAGTGCTAGAGTGATGTTAGAGACATATATCTTAGCATCAAATGATTGCGTAGTTAAAGAGGGTTACACCATTAATTAAGTATAGATGAAGAGTGTTAAAGAAGCTCTTAACATTGGGGTTGTCTAAAATAGCCCATCAACTATGGTTGGAGAAATCTTTTTAAGGAATTATGTCCCTTATGACTATCTTTCCTTTAGTGAATGCACAAACTATTTACTACACTTACTCCTTTAATTCCTTGATTGAGGTTTGAATTTTGTCGTATGGCTAGCTAGCTCTTTGACTTTGTCCTCCATTCTTTTCATATGAGATTAAGTTAGGATTATACACCTTACTAGTTATGAATTCCTTATTATATGTTTGATGGACAAAATAGGTATTCTTAAATGAATGCCATAAGATGACATAAGAAAAGTAACAAAATAAAACAAAAAGAAATGTGTTAGTGCAGGGACAATAACGATAAGGTATAAATTATAAAGTAAGGTAGTAAAACCTAAAAATAAAAGGATGTATGATGTGATGATTAAGGTATGGTTATTTTAAGCTTTTTATCCTATAAAGGATGAATCTAATGGGGGGGTAATTCTACTGGTATAGGGCATGTGATTTAATGGATCTTTTATGCATTTTATTGATGTTAAGTTAATCTCTTATTCATAACTTAATTGCAAGATTGACAGAGGCCACACCATTATCCTCTCAGCCATAGTCACGATATGAATTTGATTATAATCTGTAAGTGGTATAATATATACAATGGCTTAAGTGTATTGCATGTATATGAATTATATTACTACTTCATTACTATTTAGGAAAGAGGAAATCATTTTTGAAAATCTAGTTAACTAATAAGTAATCGGGTTAGCAATTGTTTCTAAAATAAATAAAAACCCCTAGATAAAAAAGAGTGGCTTGTCAAAACTAGTCCATATGTATGTATGAGCTTTTGGTGATGTCTTTTGGCCTTTCTAATCCATCAATTTGTCATTATTTTAATTAATAATATAATAGTTTAATGCAAAAAAAAAGAAAAGAAAAGAAAATATGGACAACATTTGCAAGCAGTATTTTAAACACTGAAAATGAACAATTGTATATGAAGTTTAGTGAATGTGAGTTTTGGTTGGAGAGTGTAACATTCTTAAGGCATGTGATGTCTAAAAATGGGATAAAGGTGTTCCCAAAAAGGTAGAAGTAATGAAACAATGGCCAAAACCGACTATAGTTACTGAGGTTCATAGTCTCTTGGGATTAGTTGGATATTATAGACGGTTTGTTCTAGAGTTCTCTAGAATAAGGGCACCATCGACTCAATTGATGTAAAAGAAAGGTCAAATTTGAGTGGACTGATGAGTGCAAATAAAGATTAAAATTAAGAGAATTGTTCGTGTCATAAACATGTAAAAAAATTATTTGAATAAAGGAAAATAATGTTAAAACTAGCTTAATCACCTCTTGCCACCATGTCTCAATAGCAAGAATTGTTTTTTTCATTGGATCCTATCCCAGTCCAGTTGCTTTCCCAATTAATTCCTTCCATTGCTTCCAATCTTTCTTGAGTGCATCTCACTTATTTTTCAATTGATGCTTATCATACTTGCATTCACTTTTTTTTTTTTTCGTGAAACTCTTCAACAACGTAAATCTATCCTTATTTATTAAAATGAGTTTTAGGTCTAAGGCCTTTTTCAATATCTTTCATGCAAATATCACAAAAAATATGAGTTATATTCTTATTCTATAAAATCTTTAATGTCTTAGTTTTCTTATCTTAGGTCCCTTGGTCGTCATTATTTCTTCCCATCTATAAAAATTTCAATTCAGTATTTGCATAATTAACATATTGAAATTAAAAATAGCAATAGGCAATATATTTGATGAATGTCTAAACATGAAAGAGAAATAATAATAATGCTCAAGTATAAGAAATTTCAAATTTGGTATATGCTACTAGCACAAAAAATTATCAAATTAATTCATGCTCTGCATAAGTGCGGATGGTTTTTTCACTACTATGTTGGTGCTCTGTGTTGGCTAATGTAAAAGTGCAGGTTGTAGCCAACTGATAATTGTACAAGTAACAAGTCATTCTAAATAGCAAAAGAATCATGATATTCATAAGCAAAAGCCGCATCAGCATAACAAAAAATAAACAAAAGTGGTTTTTGCAACCGAACCAACTTGCACTAATTACCAACTTTTTCATTTCTGGTTTACAATTTCGTAAAACATAGAATATGCTTGAGAGAGATCCGTACGTGGAAGAAAAAATGGGCCAACACAGAACACCATAGTTCTTAACCATCTAATATCATATGTACCAAAAAGATTCCCACTTTCAGATAATGATATCAGATGAAAATGGACCAACACAGAGGGCACTCTTTTTTATTCAAATAGTATAAATAGAAAGTAGACAAAGCTTATCAATATTTATTATTGGAATTGTGTGAAATTTTGACAGCAAGCCGATGGGGAAAATCAAATCCCCATCTTGTAAATATTACACTATAAAAAGAAAAAATAAAATGATCAACTGTTTGACATACTATAATGGCAAACACAAAGGGTGCCCTACATGTTGGCCCAGTTTTATATGATATCATTATAGAGATTTATTCCTTTTTTTGCACCATTGTCCTTAAATTTTTAATGTCATATTGTCTATTTCATCCTCTGTGTTGAATAAAAAGAACTCTATATAAATAATAATTATTGATAAGTTTTGTCTACCAACGACTGTCCTCAATATTCAAAAAGGGCAATTCGCTAAAAAAGGGCAAAAAATAACTAGAGAAGAGAAGGAAAGAGAGATGCCAAAACAGATAGATAGCTTGCTCTAATCGAGGATGTTGAGGTGGTACTACTGTGGCTTCTATCAGCAAGTTGTGTAGACAGGTTCTTAAACATCATTGATTTATGGGAGAATGAGATTTAGGCCAAATGATAAGGATGATGCGTAAATTAGCTCAAAGGCTAATCCAACAGATTACAACCACTTCACAAGGCAACCTAAAGTCCGTCCAAAACAACATAGCATTCAACTTTTTTGTTCATAAAAAATTTCCAAGATTTTAGAGGACATCATGTTTAGGAAACACCGTTTATGAAAAGTTACTCAACATCATAAAAATTGCTTTTGACTCTAAAACACATTTTTTACACCTCAACGTAGTTTCCACCACAATACCAAACAACATTATATCAAGTTCACACTCTGGATACAATTTGTTTCCCGTCATATTGACCATTCTTTTATCTCGTTATCATACCTCATTCTCTCTCAGTTGACATGTCACTTGTCTATGTGCTGTCTCACCACCTCTTCCCTTATTCTCATGCCCATTTCTTTTCAGCTTCAGCTTCATACTTGCCACGTTGCAAATTCTAGTTGCCATACCGTCCTGCAATCTTTCAGAACGCATTGTTGCCAATTTATCCTTACATTATTCCAATTGTTCGGCCCTTAATCTTAACCTTAGAAAAATCAGACACAACAAATTTCTCACCTCTCACTCCTCCGTATTCCATTTCTGCAACCACTTTGCCATTTCTTTTCCTGCCACAACAAGTCCTTATAATTTGCTATCTCTGCCTTCTTGATGGTTTTTCACTGGTATTGCTACAATTCGTTGTAACTCCTGATCGCCCTCTTTATCTTTCTTTTGGACGCTGCCGCTACTGCTCTCTCTATCGCTCACTCTCTCTCCAATACAGACTAATTTTCTAACAGCTGGGATCCCAATTTTTAACTTTCGCCGCATCGTTCTGTTTCTCTTTCTTGCGCCAAAACATTAAGCTCCCACTAGCCGGTTCCACAGCTTTTGGAATTCTCAAAAGCTTACCCTGTTTCTTTTTGTTGAATTACATGTTTGCTTGTCAAAATTACAATTTACCCACAATAATTATATTAATTCTTAAATATCATCCAATCAAAAGTTTGTTATGTTATAAAAGTTAAGTATACTATTTAACATGTTATGAGTTTACATTAATCTTAATTGAACCACTAATTCAAAATATTTAACGTAATTTATTATTATAATAGTTGCATAAAATTATCTGCATAATAAAAAATTTATTTAAAAAATATTATTATATTTATCATAAAAGGTATAAAAAACTCTAATATTCAAATAAGTTTAATAATATTTATATAAATATTTGAGACAGAGTTAACAATAAAATGCGGTTCTAATGAAATATTATTGCCACTTAAACATTTTGCTATATAAAGTCACATTTTATGCGTAGTATAAAATTGCAAATCAAAAATAAATTTCTAGTACTTTCAACCATAATTCAAAGTGTCCATGATACTAAAAAAATTTACGGTGCTATAAACATAAATCCATGCAGGCATAAGAAGCTGTGCAATATAAATTCATTCATTCTAATATAGCTAAATATGCCATTGAATATAGTGTTTTTGCTATTTTGTAATATAAAATCAACATGTTTATCATACGTTAAACAAACATGTCCCTAGCTATTACTTTGTGCAAAGCTATACATAAGATTAGTTAGGTATTATACAACATATTTCTTAATTAAAATATAATTTGATAACAAATAATGAAACACACATTACTTTATGATACAAAAATTAGTTTGTACATTTTAAACAAAATGTATGTCATACAAAATAGAATTAAAGTGGTTAAAAAGAAAACTCCTTTAGTATAAGACATTAATGATGTTGTATAAAAAGACATTTTAAGAGTAATAAAAGTTTTCAAAAAACCCCTCAAAAAAAGAAAATTTACGTTGTACACCCTTTATTTGTATTATAACCATACAGTATCCATAAAGCTAAAAAATTTATTCCAAAAAAAAATCCATGCTAATATAAGTAATTATTTGATATAAATGCATCGAGTATAGTATTTTGATGTATGACTCTTAATGAAGTGTCATTTTACTTTATGCTACAAATCAACTTATAATGTCAACTTGAAATGAACTTAGCAATCTAATACTATATGCAAAATTACGTAAACCTGTAGATATATATTATGTAAGGCATTTATCAATTAAGATATAATAAAATATGACTTATAAGGAAACTGTACACTCGTTTTTTATCACAAAATAATCTTACAATCCTAGATAAATAAGATGTAAAGCAATCATTACTACTTATGATATAAAAAATACCAAGTGTAGTACGAATTCAGTTAAAGATGAAATAAAGGAGTGAACTTCTTGCATTCCTCTATGATTTATAAAAAAAAAAAAGAAAAAAAAAAGAAAAAACCATATAATGCCATAAATTATCTGTAATACTTTCTACCATAAATGAGCATGTCTATAATGTTTAAATGCTAAAGGTTATATAGAAAGGAACCCATGTGGATATAATATACATTTGATAGTCAACCTTATATTCACCATCGAAACTAGTATACTCATCGATAGATATAGACACCAAATCCAAAAGAGTCAAAGATTAAAACTATATATAATTTCAAATAAAGAGTAATTAGTAGTAGAATGAACACTCTTATTATATGCAAACTTAACATGGGTAAACAATTTTCTCATGTTTTCAAATTCATTCAAATAATAGCATGCAAAAGAGTAGAAAGAATTTGATTAAACACCTTAATTTCCCCATCAGTTTATAAATGACAAATAATTGAAAATAATAGTTTAGTACCTAACTTACCCCACAAAATCTTCCAGAAATAACTTACAACTTTGTATCTCGATCTAAAATAATACTTCGTGGCATACTATACAAACGTACTACTTTTCTAAAGAATAAGTCAACCATATTGCTTACATCACCAATTTATGGCATGGAATAAAGTGTGTCATCTTTGAAAATCTATCAACAACAACAAATACAGAATCCCTACCTCTTTTTGACCTCGGCAACTCTAGTACAAAATTTATAGATAAATCAACTCACGAATGACTAGGTATGGGTGAAGGGATATACAAGTTATGGGGCAAAACTCTAAATTTAGCCAATTTGTATGTTATGCATTTCTCACATACCCTTTTAACAACTCGTTTCATATGACCAAAAGAAATGTTTAGCAAGGACATTTAGAGTTTTCCTAACTCCAAAATGACTCATTAGACCACTCTCATAAGCTTCTCTCATATCTAACTCTCTCAAATAACTTATAGGTATATATAAATGATTTTCCCTAAATAAGAAATCCTCATACTTATAAAACTTCTAAAAGGCTAACTTCTCACATGCTTTATACACATTAGCAAAGTTAGGATCTTTTACATAAAAATCTTAAATAGATTCAAATCCTAATAATTTTGCAGTAAGTGTAGAGATAAGGGCATACTTGTAAGATAATACATCAGCTACTATATTTTCCTTACCTTGTTTACATTTGATGATATAGGGAAAGGTCTCAATGAATTCAATCTACTTGGCATGTCTTTTGTTCAACTTCCCTTATCCCTTCAAGTGCTTCAAGGATTCATGGTCAATATGGATGACAAACTCCTTTAGCCAAAGATAATGTTGTTATGTCTCTAAAACTCGTACCAATGCATACATCTCTTTATCATAAGTAGGATAATTAAGGCTTGCTCTAATTAGTTTTTCACTAAAGTAGGCATTTGGACACCTTTCCTACATCAAAATAGTTCTAATGCTAGTACCTGAAGTGTCACACTCGACCTCAAAAGTAGCAAAGTCAAGTGAAGTAAGTAAGGGTGCAACACTTAATTTTTCCTTAAAAGAATTAAAAACCTTGTTTTGATCACTACCTCACTTAAAATCCATGTTCTTTTTTATAACCTTAGTTAGTGGTGTAGCAATGGTACTAAAGTCCTTAGCAAAGCATCTATAGAAACTAGTTAGACCATGAAAACTACGCACATATTGACTTAGATGTAAGCCAATCATGGATTGTCTTAACTTTTTCCTCATCAGCCTCATTACCTTTAGCACTCACAACATAACTAAGAAATATGATTTGGTTAGTGTAAAAAGAACATTTCTCGAAGTTAGCATACAATTTCTCATAATGTAAAACAATTAAAATAGAATTTAAATGATCAAAATGCTCTTCTAGACTTTTGCGTCAGTATATTATTAAGCATTCATTTTCGGTATGTTGCTCTTGGATTCCTAAAATATTGGCTTTTAATTTGAATGGGACATCTTCTTTCTAGTGAGACGTTAACGTTCCTTAGTATGCTGATGGTAGAATGCAACCCAAAGAAATTATGCATGGTATATTAGCCCTTAGGTTTATTATCAGTCTAAATGTGATAATAAACACAGGTCATGGGCACAACAATAGGCGTAAAGGATTTGAAACAAAAAGCATTTTATATTTTGGCAAGAATTCCTATTTTGGTAGTTTGGACACTATTTAGTTTTTGAACCATAATTGGAGCTATAAACCTCGAATTAGGGTGTTCTTTAACTTTTTGAAAAACTAAGACATAGGACTATAATTTTTGTAAAGAGCCTAAGTTTAAATTCTATTGTTTTGATATTCAAATATTGGTTGGAAATGAGTAATGCGAATCTAAACATTAATCATTATTAAATTAGGAGTTTTAAAAAATTGGGATTGGAGCTGATTTTGTGGGGTGTACTTACAAGCTAATTTATGGTTTTGAGACATATATATATTAAAGGGAAAATGTTACAAAAAAAAAAAAAAAAGAGGGGGTTTCAAGTGGTGGAGAAAGGGAGGATGAAATAGTAAGTGGAGAATTCAGAAGTAGCAATGACAAGAGACAAATGCGCAAGACTCGAAGACTAGCTGCCTTCTTACTTTCTACTCTTCCTCCTTACTATTTACTGATTTATTTTAAGATATTTTATGAACGTTTAGTTGTTTATTCATGTGTTTAATAAACATGGGTGACTAGATCTCTTATTCTAGGACTTAGATTTTATCAAATAAATACCAATAACAAACTTAACATCTGGTTGTTAGAATTAAAACTTGTTAACAATAATGACTAAACTGGTTAAACTATATGATGATCTTTTTCAAAAATCAACAACTATGCTTATATTAATCTTATATTTACTTTTGTGATTATAAAAACTAATATGAGTTCATTAAGACGTATGGATTCTTAACGGTGCTTAAAAAAATGTATATTTATTTCTAAACTTCCACTTTTGCTCGATCATTTAATACCTTAAACATGCAAATAATGGCTAGTGATTCACATGAATGAAAATTAAAAGCATTAAATTAAATTAACTAAGAACACTCAAAACAAATGGAATATCAATTTACTAATATAATCTAATGACTATATCCTTACCCTATAATAAAAGATTTAACCACTCATATTCATCAAACATATAAATAAACAACTAAATATTCACAACACATTTTAAAATAAATCAGTAAATAGTGAGGAAGAAGAGTAGAGAGTAAGAAGGTAAGTAGTCTTCAAGTCTTGCACATTCATCTCTTATCTTTACTGTTTCCAAATCCTCTACTTGCTATGTCATCCTCCCTTTCTCCACCACTCAAAACCTCTATTTTTTTTTTTTTTTGTGATGTTTTCTCTTCAATATATATATTTCTCAAAACTCTAAAATAGCCAATAAGTACACCCTACAAAATCAGCTATAATCTCTATCTTTTAGAACTTTTAATTTAATGTCGATTAATGTCCAAATTCACACCATTGACTTACAACCAATTTTCAAATATCAAAATGACTAAATTTTGAGTTAGGCTCTATAGAAAAGTTGTAGTCATATATCTTAGCTTTCTAGAAAGTTAAAAAATGTCCTAATCCAAGGTTTGTAGCTCTAGTTATGACTTAAAAGCCGAATAGTGTGCAAGCTATTAGAATAAGAATTCTTTCCAAAATATGAGATGGTTTTTGGTTCAAATCCTTCATCTCCTTAAACCTATTTGAAGTCCAATCTATTACTTAAACTTGCAAAATAACAAAATAACAAAGACTAGATAAATGTAATTAAAACTCAAAATATTAAGACCAATTAACTTAAAAATGAGGAAAAACACTCAAATTGTGACATAAAATGTATAAAATAGTTCCACACATCAAATACACCTAAACTTGCATAATTGTTTGTCCTTAAACAAGTGAAAAATCATATTCAAAGTAAAGAATAGCAAGCAATTTAGAATCACTAATCACAGCTAAGGTATCTACCACGCAAAATATGACATTTTCAACTTAAAGCAACATAATAACAAACGAAGAAAAACTAAGCATACTCACATTCTCCATCTCACTTATCCATACATAAGTTCAAACTCAATCATGTTTATTAAGCAACTAACATAATCAAATCATGTAACTACTACTCTTGTAATCACTCCTTCTCACTACTACAATCATTTTCTCTTTTTTCTTTTTTTCTTAAAATCTTTATGTTCCTATACTTGTCTTTTGATGTGAATACAAATATTTTGTAATGAATACACTTGGTTACTCAATAAGTTACATACTTAAAGTGCTTTTTACATACTCAATAGTTTAAGTCACCATTTGACATGAAAGACAACATTTTGTGATGAAACCTCTTAGTTATTAAGCAACTCAAAACAATGGAGTATATAGGCATTTCAACTCATTCAATCATATTTATTCATAGCCACCATATTTAAGCTTAGCTTAAAGAAGAAATTCACAAGAGAAACAATACACTTAAATCTTATGCATAGTCACACAACTCAACCAACTTTCATAAGGAATATGCATTTCAATGATCTTGCAAATCCAACCATGCTTAATCTCATTTAATAAGATATGACCCATCTTAAACCAAAATTGCAATTCTTGAACATGAGAAGTAACTCGTATGTAAATCATGATACTAAATAAACAAACATAACATCACACATAAAAATCATAAATTACCCTCCCCAAACTTGAATCACACATTGTTTTCAATGTAAAAGGGAAGATGAACAAAGTTAAATGAAACTTCCCTAATTTATGTTCAAAGATTGATAGTTGAAGGAAAAAGTTTGAGATGCTTTAATTTGAACAACCTAAACAAAAGAATTGAGGTATGGTCACATTTATTGAAAAATTAAAAAAGAACAATAACTAACAAAGAGAATAGAAAAGAAAGAGGGCTTAGGTTACCTCATAAGAAATGCTTGTTCATAGTCATTAGCTTGATAACCATAAAATCACTCATAACTGACATCTTGTAAGAAGTAAGTGACTCCTTTAGGCACCACCTTACTAACCAGAATGTTGCCTATTCACCTTAAATGTACTAGTGGCTTTATTATGCACCTTACACAACTCCATATGGATACACCTTTGCCACTATGAATGGACTAGACCACTTAAGTTGAAGTTTGCTTAAGAATAGCGTAAGATGTGAATTGAAGAGTAACGCTTGCTATCCAATTTTAAAAGTTCTCTTTTGAATATGCTTATCATGCCAATACTTGGTTTTTTCCTTATAAAGTTGAGCACTCTTATAAGCATTTAACTTGAACTCTTCCTACTCAATCAACTACAACAATCTCTTTTTTCTTATAGCCTTTAAATTCATTTTCAATTCTTTAACTGCCCAACAAGTCTTATACTCTAATTCTATTGGTTGGTGACAAGACTTTCCAAAGATAAGTTTGTCTGGGGACATGCCCAAGGGTGTCTTCAAAGTTGTTCTATACACCTAAAGGTCATAGTCTAACTTGTTCAACAAATCCATCCTTGACTTGACAACAATTTTCTTCAAATTTAACTTCAATTCTGAATTCATTAGTTCCACTTGCTTAGTTGTTTGAGAACGATAGGTAAGTGTTAGCTTATAAGTAACCCCATACTTTTTCAATAAGGCATCAAACAAATGATTGTAGAAATGGGACCTTTCATCACTAATAATGGCACTTAGGATGCCAAATCTCGAAAAGATGTTCTTTTCACAAATCTCATCACTACTCATGAGTTACAATGGCCTCAACTCATATGGAAACGTAGTTCACTTCCATTAGAATTTACTAATTGTTAAAAGACAATGAAAATGGACCTAAGAAATTTGTCCTCCACACATCAAACAGTTTAACCTCCAAGATATTATTTAATGGTATCTCATTCCTCTTACACACATTTCTAACCCTTTGACACTTATTACATATGCTCACAATATGTCTAGTATCTTGGTACATAGTTGGCCAATAGAAACCAAATTGTTATACCTTTGCAACTATTATGGAAGTACTAAAATGTTTGTCACACTTTAAGGAATGACAATCTTGAAGAATATCACTAATGTCCTTTTGGTGTACATATCTCTTAATCATCCCATCAACATAAAATTTGTAGAATAGTGGCTTCTCCCAAAAGTAATACTTTATATCACTTAAAAACTTCCTTTTTTGAT
>JAHLGP010020636.1:4593234-4608633 GCA_020141445.1 Bruguiera sexangula
CGTTAACGTCTCACTAGAAAGAAGATGTCCCATTCAAATTAAAAGACAATATTTTAGGAATCCAAAAGCAACATACCGAAAATGAATGCTCAATAATATACCGACGCATTTTCCTTTCCTTCAGCGTAATAGTCTTTCATTAACAGCCATGCAGAGATTTGGACAAATTGGCAGATAAACGTTGGGGTAAATTCTTGCATAAGCAATGAATTGACAAGATCTACTAATTTAGGCACACCTTATTTAACAGAAATAGCTACTTACGCGGACACTTAATTTGCCTTGTGGACGAACACAATTGTAGAGCTCCGACTTACCTTTCTACCAGCCCCCTGCACCCACCACATCTATAAACTTACAGTGATCTGGTAAACTTTCATACAGTTAGACACAATATAACATGCACGTGTTCATATGTATGTTATGCTCTATATCTTTTTAATACGACTAAGACTATTGCACCAACGTAGTAATCAAACCAGAATTAAATCAGCTTGTGGGAGTATAACATTCGATATTTTACAGATTTATTTAAACGAACATCATTCAGTATTCTTTGTTCAAAATCCATCCACCCATTCTGATGATGAGTCTGAACTGGTACATGTGGAGATGTCGCTAAAGGAGACACTCACACAGTCGTGCGCAACCCCATTTGCTTCTCTCCCTCCAACGTTTGCTTCCCCTTTAACCCACCATCATCAAATACACTAACAGATTTAGCATGTACATCCACACTGCCATGTGATTTAATGTCCAACCCCTTCTCCACACTACCTTCACTAACCTCTACATCCTCTGATGGCTCATGGTCCATTGCCCGTGCCTTTGCCATAGTCCCTACACTAGGAATATGCCTTTGAATAGCAGCTACAACACCTCTTACCAATGAATCTAGATAAACTAAACTTCATCTTTTGAACCTTTGCATGCATCATCCAAGCCTACACTCTTTTAACCATTGTCTACCCCCTTACATGTTGTTTGACTAAACCCAAAATTCTCTCTCAATCCAACTGGGACATTGATGAGAAACTTGTAGATGATGTGTGGAAGGTTTCAAAGGATGTAAGATGTTTATTGTACATTTCAAAAGATCTAATAACATAAAGTAGAGTCAAAAAGATGAAAGAAATACTAAATGGGCTAATTGAAGATATTTAGGTCAACCAAACTACAAATGGTATGAATTCAACTTTGAAAGAGAGTCAAAGTCTTATTAATATGATTGGAGTACTTAATGGGTCAAGGTTAAATAATAGCATTTACTCCTAAATGAGAGTTTATCCTAAATAAATAATTGTTATAAAAGTATAAGTTTTCTATATAAGAATTTGTCCTAAATAAGAGTTTGTTTTAAATAAAAATTTGTTCTAAATAAGTATTTATACCTCTTTAAGATTGTTATTTTAGTTTATAAATAGACACTTTCTTATAAACTCTAGAAAGTAGACAATTTTGAGACAAATAAAAAGCAAAAGTTTTCTCCTTTGTTTCTTTAAAAAACTAAAGAATTTATCAAGAGTACTTCTTCTTTTGGTGTTTAACTCGACTTATAATTCTTAATTCCTTTCTTTCTAAAGTGTGGCATTTCTATCTTTCTTAAATACCTTAGGTTCGTGTCCCTTTGAATGTTGAGTTTAGGGTTTCTATTATTAAAGTCTAATTTAACTTTATTGGATATTTTTTGATTCTTTATGTGCATTAGGTACTTAAGTCATGACTTTTAGGATTTTTTGCATCAGTTGGTATCAGAATTTGATTTTAAATCAAGTTAGATAAATTAATTCTTCAATTTGCTGCCTTATGATTTATATATTTTTGTTTAGTTTGTCTATTAAGTGCATTACCATTCAAACACGTTAATCTATTCGTTTGCAATCCTTCTTACTTTGCGTGTTTGTTTAAGATTATAACTATCAAAATATGCTATTTTTAATTTCATTTGTTGTCTTCAAGTATTCTATTATTGTTTTATATTAAGTAAAAACAAAAAAAAAACAAAAAAAAAGAAAACAAAGGAGGAACAAAAAAAAAAGGAGGAATAAAAAAAAACATCTAATTTAAATGATTGATAAAAATTAAATAAATTAGTCAAATTAGCCACAATAATAATATAGTTTTCACACTCAACTTTAATTTTTTCATCTATTTTCCTTTTATAACATCCAAGTTTGTCCTTTAAATTTAGCTCCATATCTTGTTTTATATTAGTCTAGTTCATTAAATTCATTTTCCCTGATGTCCTTTTTCATTTTTTTTAACTCCTTATTCTCCAATTATTTCAATTCTACCTCATTCACCTTTCTCTATTCTAAAGCAATCCTTTTGATTTAACTTGTTAGTTCTTTAAAGAGCTAAAAGGGAAAATTTGAGTGGTAAAAGGCAAAAGTGCAAGTTCATATTGAGAAAAAACCATAAAAGCATAAACATAAGGGAGTGTGACATCTTTTCTTCTAAGTGAAACACATAAGGAAGTGTCTTGTGAGACATCCTAATCATTTTATGCAAAAGTAATATTATAACTTCCATAGAAAAAGGTGTAGTTTAAGATGGAGTTGGTGATGTGTCCTTCATGATCAAAGTTATGTAACAACAATTTGAGTTTATGAATACCAAATTTGATGATATGAGGGAGAGGATGGAGAAGCAAGCTAATACAATAATACAATTATAAAGGAGGCATGGGGACTATATGCAAAAAGGCAAGTAAGACAAGCCTATGACCATGAAGATAATGTAGAAGATGATGAATTTGATGATCAAGTGACTATGGTTAGAATTGTTAACAATAGAAAGGATCAAAGAGATTTAAGGAGGCGAGGCATCTATGACTATGATTTGAGTATTAAAATGACACTTCCTGTATTCCAAGGTAAGAATAATCTTAATGTGTACCTAGAATGAGAGAAGAAGGTTGAATTGATTTTTAACTGTCATAACTACTTCGAAGAGAAAAAGGTAAAACTTGTTGTCGTTAAATTTATTGATTCTTCTATTACTTGGTGGGATCAACTTATTTTGACTAGGAGAAGGAGTCGTGAGAGGCCTATAGATACATAAAAGGAGATGAAGGCTATCATGAGAAGGAGGTTTGTCTCTAATCACTATTATAAGGATTTTTACCAAAGGCTACAAGGGCTTATTCAAGGCATGAAAAGTGTGGATGACTACTACAAAAAGATGAAGATTGTCATGATTAAGGAAAATGTAGAAGAAGATAAAGAGGCAACCATAGCTCGATTTTTAGAAGGGCTAAATATAGACATAACCAATGTGGTGAATTGCAACATTATATGAAATTAGAAGATATGATGCATATGAAAATGAAAGTTGAAAGACAACTTAAATGAAAGGGTTCCATATGGTTTGGGTAGAATTTGGATTCTACCTTATCTTAGAAGATGAATTGGAGTAAAAGGGACAAGAAGGACGATTATAAGTCTAAAACCAAGCTATCTAAGAGCAAGAATGTGGCTTTTAGTACCAAGTAGAAATAGAGATGTTAAATGTTTTAAGTATTTGGGAAAGGGTCACATTACATCTCAATGTCCAAATAAGCGTGTAATGATCTTAAAAGGTAATAGTGACATTGAAACTGTGAGTCAAATGATGATTTTATGCCATCATTGGAGGGTAAAAGTAATAGAGAGGAGTATTCAATTAATGGAGTAGTTTTTCTTACAAGGCGAGCATTAAATGTGCAAGTGAAGGACAAAAATGAGGTGCAACGAGATAATATTTTTCATACAAGGTATTTCATCAAAGATAAGATATGTAGTATGATTATTAAGTGTAGGAGTTGCATTAATGTGACTAGCACAATTATGGTTGAAAAGTTGAATTTACCTACTATGAAGCATCCTATGTCATATAAGCTTCAATGGTTGAATGACAGTGGTGAAGCCACGGTAAATAAGCAAGTGCTCATGTTGTTTTCTATCGGAAGGTACCATAATAAAGTTTTATATGATGTTATACCTATACATGCGGGTCATATTTTATTAAAAAGGTTATGGCAATTGGATAGGCGAGTTATGCATAATGGCTTTAAGAACCGATATTCCTCTATAATGAATGAAAAACCCATCACTTTTGTACCATCAACACCTTAACAAGCTTATAAGGATCAAATAAGGATTAAAAATAAGAGTGAATAGAAAAAACAGACTGAAAAGAAAAGGATAACCAAAATAGAAAAGAAAGGAGAAAAAGTGAGGACACAAAGAGAGAAGAAAACATAAAGTTTTCATGCAAAAGAAAGTGATGTTAAAAGAGCATTTTATGCCAAATAGTTTGTGATTATACTTTTGTACAAAGATGATTATTTTAACATTAACAAGTTTGACTTGTCTTTACCTAGTATTGTTATTTCTCTTTTGCAGGAATTTAAAGATGTATTTGCTAAGGGTGTTCTAGGTGGATTGCCACCTAAAAGAGGAATTAAGCATCAAATTGATTTTATCTTTATTGCATTCATCCTAAACTAGCTAGCATATCAAAGTAATCCTGAGGAGACAAAGGATCTTTAAAGGTAAGTTAAGGAACTTATGTCAAAAGGATATTTGAGGGAAAGCATGAGTCCTTATGTGTTTCCTATCTTACTTGTACCCAAGAAGGATGGGACTTGTAAGACATATGTTGACTATTGAGTGGTCAACAAAATTATTGTAAAGTATTATCACCCTATACCTAAGTTAAATGACATATTAGATGAATTGCTTGGTTCATGTGTCTTTTTTAAAATTGATTTGAAAAATGGATATCACAAAATTAAGATGAGAGAGGGAGATGAGTGGAAAATAGCTTTTAAAACTACGTATGATCTGTATAAATGACTTGTTATGCCATTTGGTCTCACTAATGCATCAAGCACTTTTATGTGATTAATGAATCATGTTTTGCACTTATTTATTAGTAAATTTGTGGTTATGTATTTTGATGATATTTTGGTTTATAGCAAAAGCCTAGAAGAGCATTTTGATTATTTACGTTTTGTTTTAATTGTTTTACATTATGAGAAATTGTATGCTAATTTCGAGAAATGTTCTTTTTATACTAACCAGATCATATTTCTTAGTTATATTTTGAGTGCTAAAGGTATTGAGGTTGATGAGGAAAAAGTTAAGACAATCCATGATTGGCTTACATCTAAGTTAATTAGTAATGTGCATAGTTTTCATGATCTAACTAGTTTCTATAGACGCTTTGTTAAGGACTTTAGCACCATTGCTACACCATTAACTAAGGTTATCAAAAAAAATATGGATTTTAAGTGAGGTGGTGATCAAAACAAGGTTTTTAATTCTATTAAGGAAAAATTAAGTTCTACACCCTTACTTACTTGACTTGACTTTGCTATTTTGGAGGTCAAGTGTGACACTTTAGGTACTAGCATTAGAACTGTTTTGATGTAGGAAAGGTGTCCAATTTTCTACTTTAGTGAAAAACTAACCGAAGCAAGTCTTAATTATCTTACTTATGATAAAGAGATGTATGTATTGGTATAAGCTTTAGAGACACAACAACATTATCTTTAGCTAAAGGAGTTTGTCTTCCATATTGACCATGAATCCTTAAAGCACTTGAAGGGATAAGGGAAGTTGAACAAAAGACATGCCAAGTAGATTGAATTCATTAAAACCTTTCCCTATATCATCAAATGTAAACAAGGTAAGGAAAATCTAGTAGCTGATGTATTATCTTGCAAGTATGCCCTTATCTCTACACTTACTGCAAAATTATTAGGATTTAAATTTATTCAAGATTTTTATGTAAAAGATCCTAACTTTGCTAATGTGTATGGAGTATGTGAGAAGTTAACCTTTTAGAAGTTTTATAAGTATGAAGATTTTTTATTTAGGGAAAATCGTTTATACATACCTATAAGTTCTTTGAGAGAGTTAGTTATGAGAGAAGCTCGTGAGGGTGGTCTAATGAGTCATTTTAGAGTTAGGAAAACCCTAAATGTTCTTGCTAAACATTTCTTTTGGTCATATATGAAACGAGTTGTTGAAAAGGTATGTAAGAAATGCATAACATGCAAACTAGCTAAATTTAAAGTTTTGCCCTATAACTTGTATACCCCTCCACCCATACCTAGCCATATGTGAGTTGATTTATGTATGAAATTTGTACCAGAGTTGCCAACATCAAAAAGAGGTAAGGATTCTGTATTTGTTGTTGTTGATAGATTTTCAAAGATAATACACTTTATTCCATGCCATAAATTGGTGATGTAAGCAATATAGTTGACTTATTCTTTAAAAAAGTAGTACGTTTGCATAATATGCCACGAAGTATTATTTCAGATTGAGATACAATGTTATAAGCTATTTTTGGAAGACTTTGTGAGGTAAGTTAGGTACTAAACTATTATTTTTAATTATTTGTCATTTATAAATTGACGTGGAAACTCAGGTGTTTAATCAAATTCTTTATACTCTTTTGCACGCTATTATTTGAATGAATTTGAAAACATGGAAAAATTGTTTAATGCATGTTAAGTTTGCATATAATAAGAGTGTTTATTTTGTTACTAATGACTCTTTATTTGAAATTGTATATAGTTTTAATCTTTGACTCTTTTGGATTTGGTGTCTATACCTATCGATGAGTATACTAGCTCCGATGGTGAATACAAAGTTGACTACCAAATGTATATTTATATCCATATGGGTTCCTTTCTATATGACCTTGAGCATTTTAACATTATAGACATGCTCATTTATGGTAGAAAGTATTACAGATAATTTATGGCATTATATGGCTTTTTCTTTTTTTTTTTTATAAATCATAGAGGAATGCAATAAGTTCACTCCTTTGTTTCATCTTTAACAGAATTTGTACTACACTCGGTATTTTTGATATCACAAGTAGTAATGATTGTTTTACATCTTATTTATCTAAGATCGTAAGATTATTTTGTGATAAAAAACCAGTGTACAGTTTCCTTATAAGTCATATTTTATTATATCTTAATTAATAAATGCCTTACATAATATATATCTACAAGTTTACATAATTTTGCATATAGTATCAGATTGCCAAGTTCGTTTCAAGTTGACATTATAAGTTGATTTGTAACATAAAGTAAAATGGCACTTCATTAAGAGTCATACATCAAGGAAGCTTTCTTCAAGTGGCATATGATCCAAAATAGGTAGCTAATATTGTGCTAGTGCCAAAAAAGAATGGCAAGGTTCATATGTACATGTATTATAAGGACTTAAATAAAGCAAGCTTGAAAGATAACTTTTCCCTACCATATATTGACATACTTGTAGACAACATAGTTGGCCATTTAATGTTTTCCTTCATAAATGAGTTCTTAGACTATAATCAAATGAAAATGACACTCAAAGACATGGAGAAAACAACATTTGTTACAATGTGGGGCATCCTCTACTATAAGGTCATACCATTTGGCCTTAAGAATTTAAGCATCACTTGTTAGTAGGCAATGGTCACCTTATTCCATGATATGATGTATAAAAAAATTAAGGTCTATGTTGATGACACTATCACTAAATCCTAAATAGGTGAAAATCACGTAATAGTCCTCAGAAAAGTTGTTTGACCAACTAAAAAATTTTTAACTTAAGTTTAATTTAGCCAAATGCATTTTTGGAGTAACTTTGGGCAAGTTGATAGGCTTTATAATAAGTCAGAGGAACAACAAAATTGATCTCGATAAAATTAAAGTCATACAAGAAATACCTATACCTTTTACACCGTTATAGGTAGGGGGATTCCCTAGAAAGATCAATTATATTGCCAAATTTATATCCTAACCAATCGTAACATGCAAGCTTGTATTTGGGATGCTTTGAAAAAGCAATCCAAGGTGATGGAATAATTAATGTCAGGAAGCCTTCAGCAAGATCAAGAATTATCTCTTTAACTTTTTAATTTTAGTGTCAATTCCATACAGATTGCTCATATTATATCTCACCATGTAAGAATGGTACATAGGTTATATCTTAGGACAATATGATGAAATGAGCAAAAAGGAAAAGGCCATCTACTACATCAGTAAGAGATTCACTGATCACAAGACTTGGTATCCATATTTAGAGAGACTTAGTTACTATTTGGCATGGATAACACACTAACTTTGGCAATATATGTTGTATCATACAACCTAGCTTATTGCAAAAGATGATCCCTTCAAATACATCTTCAAAAGAACTAGCATTGTTAAGATAAGTTACCCATTAGTAAGTTCTCTTATTAGAATATGACATTTAATATGTCAATTGCAAAGTGGTCAAAGGTGATAGATAGTAGCTTTTTAGGCAAACCAGGCCATTTTTTAGTGCAAGCCAATGCAATTTGATTTTCTAGATGAAGACATCCTAGCCATAGATTAGACTCAAGAAAATGTTAAAGATGCAACAAATGAATGGCAGATATGGTTTGATAAAGCATTCAATGCATTAGGGCATGAAATTGGAGCAATCTTTTTTTTTTCGAGAGTAAACAATATTCGATTGTAGCAAAACTGCGATTCAAATACACTAACAACATAGTAGAATACAAAGCATATGTAATAGGTTTACTGTATGCCTTGGAGATAAAAGTTAAAAATCTCAAGATATATGGTGACTTAGCGTTGGTTATTTATCAACTGCTGGATGAATTGAAAAATTGAGTCCATAAACTTGTTCCCTATCACTGGTATATCCAAAAATTAGTGGTGTAATTTAATCAAATCACTTTTAATCATATATTTCAAGAAAATAATTAGATTTATAATGCTTTGGCAACTTTGGCAACAATGTACAAAGTCAATTTTAAGCCAATTCCCAAGTAATCCATGTCAATATCCATCACACTCTAACTCATTGTATGCACATAGAAGGGGAGGTAGATGACAAGCTATGAAAATGATAAAAGAATTTTATAAAGGTTGTTAATGAATTTCTTCCTCAGTAGAGACATTCTCTATAAGCATAACTACAACTTAGTTTTACTATGGTGTATAGATACAACTGAGGCAAAAATAATCATGAAAGAAGTGCATGAGGGTCTATTTGGGTCAGGCCTATATTGGTCACATGCTAGTGGCCTCTCCATAGTTAAAAAGATCTTAAGAGTATCATATTACTAGTCAACTATGGAATTAGATTACTTTTGGCACACTTAAAAATGCCACGAATATCAGATATATGCAAGTAAAATACATACAACACCTACTCCATTGCATGTTATGACATCCCATGACCATTCTCTATATGAGGAATGGATGTGATTGGTCTATTACTCTAAAAGTATCCAATGGGTATCAATTCATCCTTATGATAATCGATTACTTTATAAAATGGGTCAAAGTAGCATCTCATCCAAATGTCACTCATAAAGTGGTCATTAAATTTATTAAGAAATACATCATATGTCATTATCATGACATCACTAACCTGAAGAATAAAATGATCATTGACGTCTACAACTAGTTCAAAATCAAGCATCACAACTTTATCCTATGCATATCAAAGATAAATGGGATAATTTAAGTGACAAACAAAAATCTCTAGCAAATTATTAAAAAAAATGACAATTACATATAAAGATTGACATGAGATGTTGTCATTTGCATTACATGCATACCACACCATAATATACACTTCCACAAGGGTAACCCTATTTGTAATGATTTATAGGACTAAGGCAATTCTACCAATAGAAGTTGAAATTTCTTTCTTAAGGGTTTTGATAAAAGCAAAACTAGAAAAGGTAGAATAAGTCAAAATTAGATATATGTAACTAAAACTCATTAAAGAAAATAAGCTGAGTGTAATCTATCATGGACAATTATACCAAAGTTGAATGAGGCAAGCACATCAAAAGAAAATGTGCCATAAATGCTTCAAAGAAGGAGACTTAATCTTGAAAGATGTTTCACTAAATCAAAGTGAC
This sequence comes from Bruguiera sexangula, assembly GCA_020141445.1. Lineage (NCBI taxonomy): Eukaryota > Viridiplantae > Streptophyta > Magnoliopsida > Malpighiales > Rhizophoraceae > Bruguiera > Bruguiera sexangula. The sequence continues at coordinate 4,603,153 of JAHLGP010020636.1, forward strand.
CTAAAAGGAAAATAGGCATCAAACTACAAAGGTTTGTATGTTGTAAAAAAAGCATTCTCAAACAAGGCACTAATTCTAATAGATATAAATGGCAAAGACATGCCATATTCCATCAATTTAGATATAGTTAAAAAGTATTTTGCCTAAGTATTAACCAAGATTAAAATGGATTAATCATCAATTACTAGCTAGAAATGAGAGCATAATGAATGAGATAAAAAAAAAAAAAGATGTAAGATATAATTAGACAGATAAGGTTTACACTCAAAGGGCATCTAAATGATGCTAGAAAAATTCCTTAATGGGGTGTTCACAATAGGCACAGGTCAAGCTATTAGCTATACTATTAGTTTTTGTTAATTCGTACAACACTAGTCTCATAATCTTTTTGCCACCATATATGTCATCTTCTTTTATTATTGCATATAAACTAGTTGTCCCATGAATAATAATTTTCTTTTAAACCCTAACATGAATGTTATTGATGTGATCATATTTATTTGGCTAATAAGTGTTAATAAGCATTTTTAAAAAGTAAACATAATATAGATTACATTTCTTTGTTTGAGACTTTTAGGGACACAAGGAATTCATCCTCATGCCATGCCTAAAGCCCTTAAGCAATGCCAATGAGCAAAGATGAATCAATGATTCAAGATTCCTTAGAGGACTAAAATAATAAACCAACAAGACAAACATATTCTAACATGAAAAACCCTTAAGATTTAATAAGAGTTTTAGAGATGGACATACAACATTGCATAGGGAATGTAAACATCTCCTTAAAGCAAGGCCATAAATGTTAGCAAAAAAGGCTCTAAGTAGTAAATTGAAATTTAGGCAAAGTAAAATTAAAAGGTGTGATAGGGAGTGAAAGACCCTAGAGCAAGGATAAAACATATATTATGATAAGCTAGAACTAGAAAATATTGCTAGATAATAGCTCTCTCCATAAAGGCATTTGGGGGAAAATGCAAACAACAATTAAGGACCAAGAAAGGTAAACCCTTAACAATATTGTGCTAGTGCACACATGTGTGAATAATCACATCTAATGAAACCAAATCATAATAGTAACTCTAGACATGTTTAAGAATATGTTTTGCATTGGTGACTCAAGTAAAAGGGTAATGCAGTTACTTTGAAGAAGCACAGGCCATATGTTAATTAACTTATGAAATTTCAACTGTAAATGATATTTAGAAGCAATTCTGTGCAGAGTTTGAGAATGCATTTTGTATTGGTGACTTGAGCAAAAGGGTAATGCAACCAGCTTAAACAAGCATCACATGTTAGTTTACTTTAGAAATTTCCACAATGAATGGTAACTAAAAGTAGTTTTACATATGTTTAAGAATACGTTTTATATCCACAACCTAAGCGAAAAGGTAATACAACCATTTTGAGTAAGCTCAAAAGATACACCAACATATTTTTGGAATTTTAATCAAAAATAGTGGTTAGAAACTCTATTTGCATAAACTTAAGCACATCAAAAAATCCTTAAATATTATGTAGATTAATCCTTCCAAATGGAACTATTAATTATACATCAATTACTATTGGAAAAATCCCTGGTGGAGAACATTGTAACTTCTAGCAATGCATAAGACCCTAGATAAGGTTTTCACGTGACCACCATTGATACGATCATTCCTAGCATATAAACAACAGTTAGCTACCTTAAGCCAATCGAGCATAAATCATGAGATACTTCCTGATCTTGAGTGCTTTCTCAAATAGATATACTCAAAATAATGGCATTGTTGCATAGGCATTTAGGAGGCAGACAAAATAAGGATCTAAGAAGGTTTTTGTTTGTTATTTTGCTCCAAAGCAATTTATAAATAGGGATAGTTATTATAACCATATTTTGTCTACCTAGAGGACCTCACGTTCACTCATTCTCATATATAAGATACATGTAATTATAATTGGATCACAGTTGGTTCATTTGGATATAAAAAAATGGAAAAAATGTAAAAGAAAACAAATAAGAAAAAGGAAAATAGAAAAAGAAAATAAAAAATAATAATTAAATTATTGCACATTAATGTCTTATTTATAGTCGATGTCTAACATATAAAGCATGTTCCACCTTAAAAGGAAGAGTTGATAAGCCTTTTGGTCCTCAAACTAAACTCAAAGGTAAAAATATTGCTTTTGGATATAAGTCATATCATTAAACAACAAAGGGAAGCCCTTTCCTTCTTAAAGATCCCAGGCTAAGCATCTAAGTGCAACAATATCAATTCAACTCTCTCTTTAAGGTCTAACAGCCCAATCCAAGTACTAATTTTGTAAGTCAAAGGCCCACAAAATATTAAATAAGCATAGAAATGATCCTAGTCATTTAACAAAAAGGAAAACTAATCTCAACCATTTAACAAAAAGGCAAGTCAATTTGAATAGTCCGGCAAAAAGCGACCAAAGATCAATGACCTAAAATCAAGCCAATTTCAATATAAAAGGATATTGGCATTAATTGAGGGGAGAAAAAGAAATCAATTGAGAGTATGGGAGAAAAATATCAAGTAGCCTGACTAGAGCATGAAGAGCATTAATAAGTAAGAAAAAAAAGACTTAGAGACATTTTTTAAGGACTAATAGAAACCAATGTAAGAGTAAAAACTAAAAGCATTTAAGGTAATCTGGAGAGAGGCAAAAGGAATAAAGAGAGATAGTATCACCAAGCATCCAAAAATGTATAAGCAATAACCCAAAAGGAGGAGTTATTGTCTCTAACCAATAATATTAGGAACAAAGGTATCCATGTTAAGACTATAGGATCCTTTTAATAATTTCTTTCATCTTTATTAAACATTACATAGCTCCTTTGTAAAACCTATGGTTGCTATATAGGACAGTTAATTAAAGTTAAAAACAAACTAGGTCCTTTATGAAACCTATGATTTTCGTGTAGGATAATCGATTAAAGTTAAAAGTAAACTAAACCAAACACTTGAAATACCCATAAAACATAACAACAACAAAGCAACAAGCACCAAACATTTATGACAACATAAAAAAGACCAATATATCTAGCTACACAGCTAAAGATCGATCAAAAAAGGGATTTGTATTAAGCATTTTACACCTCTGTCTATCTAAACTCCATTAGATCAAGCCTTAAAAGAGCTTTTGCAACCAAAAAAAAAAGACAAAAAAAAAAACACAGAGAGGAAAATGAAAGAGTGCACTAACCCTCATTAGAGGCTTGCCATTGCCACCATTAACCATTAACAATGTCATTGAAAAATGCCATAACACCCTCATTAAAGCCACCAATAGCTAATTTGTGCATTGTCAAAGGCCATGCACCAAAAGGAGGTTTGGAAGTACATGAACTGACAAAGCAATCTAAGGCCAATTGCTACATTGCTGCTACTTGCATTGCCACTTAGCATCACTTTGGCCCAAAATCCACATTATTTGATGCATCACACATTGATTTTCCCAATGACACCCTTCATGTATTAAACAGAGCATGAAGATGCAATGACCATTGGACTAAAGCTTATCTTTATTGCTTTCTCCATCCCTCACATATGTTATTTTCAACCACTGTCGCCTCATGAAACTAGCATTGGTGAACTCAATAAGTGACGATCTAGCCAATAGTGCCTCCTATGTGTCAATTAGAGGCTAACAACGCTTCCCTACCTGCAACAACCACTCTCCTTCTTTACATTATATCTGGTCCCAAAAATTAGCAAAAACACCATTTTTTAAGCCAAATCTTGGCTTCCCACACTAGAAATCATATTCAAGACTAGTGATTGAGGCATTTTAAAGCTTAAAATGCAAGAAAATGATCAAAGGAGTGGTAAGTATAGAGAGAAAGAGTGATTTTGGACCTAAAATAAGAGAGAGAAACATAAATGGTAGGGGGTTCTAGAATCTGAGGATAGAAATAAAAGGAAAAATAAAAGAAAGAAAAAAGGAAAAAAATAGAGAAAAAATAAAAAATAAAAAATAAAAAAAGAAGACAAGGGAAAAAGAAAAAAGACACAAAGTTTTTATTGGCAATATTAGTTTAAGATGCCCTTTTTAAGCCCATAAGTACAAAATTATATTAATTCCTCCAAGAAAAAAAATATATCCTTTTTGCCACTTGTTTGAATTCCTTAAAACCCTAACATGTTTGCCTTTGTGACAAATCATAAAAAAAAGAGAGGGAGAAATAAATAAAGTATCAACAGGAGAAGTGTAGAAGTAATAATAAGTAAACAATAGTACCATTGCTTGTAATAGGTGTTTAAGTGGGTAAGCTACGACCTTTGCCAAATATAACTATGCTCCTGAACCCTAAATAATCTAGGTAAAGTAGACCAAGTCAAATGCATACATTAAAATGCTCCCCTACTACCCCCAATCTTAACACACCATTAAAGGTGCTGAATGCCACACCTCATCTTCCATGTCCATCAAACTCCCTCATCTTGATAAGTTTGTCATGATAATTACTAATTAAGAATATTCTAACAATCACCACACCTTGGATAAGTTTTATCAATTAGGAGCCCTTTGCTGGCCAAAGCATTTTATGTTGGCAAAAACCTTTTGCAAGCACTCTAAAGAAAATGCTCAACTTTGTTAGGAAATTGGAGCTATCATAATTGCTTCCATGACCAATGACTAGCTCCAATGCTTATGGATGTAGAGGTGTTTGTTGCTTGAGAGTGCAACTTCGCAAGATAATAAGTAGATTGGATTGTATATGCTCCATCTTCATTATAATGCCACATGAGTTTGTCATCTAGTCCCCTCATACTAAAAGGGATAGAAAGGAGTTAAACCCACTCAGCTGGACCAAAAATATGTTAGAGAAGGTCCTTATGCCACTATTTTGTATATGGATCAATAAGCACAAAAATTGAATCATTTTCAAAAGGCATTAATGAGACTTTGAATCCATGATACTCTAAAAGCCAAGGATTCAACCATATTTTAGCTGTTAAACCATTGTTAATGAACCACATTAAACCACAACACAAGAAAGGTTAGGTATCTATAATAAAGTGCCATATATAGCTTAGACTATATCCTAGTCAAGCATCTAAGGAATCACATTTTGGAAAATAATAGGCTTTCAGAAGTTTAAATAAAAGTGAGGATTCATTGTTGAGAATAAGAGAATGGTAAGTGCTTTGGACTTTTTGCGTAAGGGTTAGTGAATGGCTAGGATGTATGGAATTATTGGAAAAGTCACATAATCATAATCATTAATTGTTATGCATTAAAAAATGTGTTAACTATAACAGTTATAACTGCACATTTATGTACCCATGTTTACTTATATTCATTTATCTGTGTATCTTTAACTTTCTTATTCCTAGAAAAGGATGTGTACTTGTGTTAAATATTATATGGTATTTTCATTTTGGGTATGTATTGGATATATACATAAAAAAAAAAAGTATTGGATAGATGTATGAAATATGTAGCTTTTGTCAAATCTTTATTTTTAGAAAGAGTTTG
>JAHLGP010020636.1:4609033-4707664 GCA_020141445.1 Bruguiera sexangula
AGAGTTTGAATGAGATATGGAAGATCTCAAGACAAAATGGAAAGAATAAAAAAGGTTTAAGTGTGACAAAAAGTTAGGATTAATCAATTAGACATCTTGAAGAAGAAACTAAAGAAAGTCAAAATTTTGATATAAAGTTTGAATCAGTAGAATAGACTAGTAACTATGGTTGATAGATGTTGCAAAATTGCTAAAAACATAATCTTGGTAAAAAGTTTAGATTGATTGATCAATTAAAAGGCTATGGTCAATTGATGCCCTAAAAAAGAAATTTCCAAATTTGGTTTCTAATTTTGATGAACTTTTTCTAAAAAAGAGATCTCAATCATAACGACTAGTTTAGCCTTAAAAATATATAAAAGTGTATTAGGAACTCTTTGTTAGAAGTCTTGAACACCTTAAATAAGAGAGAGAAGCTAAAGAGCTTCAATGTATGGTAAAAAAAAAAAAAAAGAGTTAAGATTGTAAAAGAAACAAGAGTTCTCTAGGTTTAAAGTGTTAGTGGCAAGTGTGGTCTAGAGTTATGAAAAACCATTGGTTCTTATATAAAGCTTCGCATAAGCTTTATAAGTTCAAGATTTAAGGACCTAATGCATAAAGGGTTTTCTTGATCTATAAAAAGAAGAAGTTGTTGGTGGATTGAACTATTAAGGCTTAAGGAGTAGATGTAAACTTGTGGCGGATCTGAACCATTATAAATCACTATGCAATTTCTCTCTACCTAACTTTCTTTAATTTTTGTTATGCCTATATTGTTTATATTACTTGTGATTATTTTATTATTGTTTATTATTAAGGTTAATTAGCTTTTAGTTGGGTTAATGTGAGTGTTATGTGACCTTAGCCATTTAAACCTTCTTGGGTTGCATCTAAAAGCAGCAAGTGGTATTAAAGCTCAATCTCTATTCATAAGTTTAACACCTTAGTGTTAATCCATTATTGTCCTTATACCTATGTGTCATGTTAAAAGTGACAACATTCTTAGACCACCCACTTTTTTGGGACCAACTATGAGTTATGGAAAAACAAATCGATCACATATATCCAATCCCATGATTATAACCTTTGGAAGGTAGTTGAAAGTGGTGCTAAGAAAATTCAAACAACCATAGAAGGTAGTTTGAGTGGAAGAGTAAAAAGTGAGCTTACTCTTGAGGAAAAGAAATACAAAATCCTTAACTCTAAAACCATTTACATACTTTATTATGCTTTGAGTGTCAATAAATATAATAGGATATCTTTGTGCAAATCTGCAAAAGAGATTTGGGATAGGCCTAAAGTCATACACGAAGGTACCTTATAAGTGAAGAGCATAAAGATTAATCTACTTATGCATGCAGTTGAGCTATTTAAGATGAGGAGTAACAAAAAAATCTTTGAAATGTACATGAAGTTCATTAACATCATCAATCCTCACATTAACCTTAGAAAGCAACTAAACATGTTAGAGCTCATAAAAAAGCTATTGAGATCACTACATAAATCTTGAAACCCTAAGGCAATTGCAATAATTGAATCTACAAACCTAAACACGTTAGGCTTAGATGAATTGATTGGCTACCTGTTAATTCATAAGATAACCTTTAACAAAAAGGTATTAAAGAAGAAAAAAGGATTGGAATTCAAAATCTCCTCAACAAAAGAGAGTGATGATGAAGATAAGGTGTCTTCCTTCTTTAAGGAAGAAAATCAAAAAATGGTAATATTAGTGAAAAAGTTCACCAACCTTGTGAGAAGAAAAGGATTTAAAGGAAGAAGACTATTCAAATGTAATAATGAGAAAGACAAGATTATTCGTTATAATTGCAACAAGCCTAGTCATATTGCTATAAATTGTCCAAATGAGAAAAAGAAAGATAAGAAGCCAACAAAGATGACACTCAAATCTACTTAAGGTGATTTAAGTGACTCAAATAGTGACTTAAACAATGATGTAAGAATCAACTTGGCTTTTATGGGAAAGGAAGACAAGGTAACTTCTAATTCTTTTGACTATGAATCTTGTGATGAATCCCTTGTTGAACAATTAGAACTCCTGCATAAGAAGCTTAATAAAGTAGTTGCTATAAATTAAAGCTAAAAGCTCAAATAAAATCCCTTGAGGAGAAAATTGGTTCATTGAGCAAAAGGTTGCTTACATGGATTAGAATAATTTAAAAGCTTAAAGATATGGTTTTGAGAAAATCTGACCACTATAGGTTATTTTATGAATTTCACATTTTAAACATTATTAGATGGATTAGGGCCTTTATAAGAATTAAAATAGATATCTTGAACTTTCTAGAATGGAATTATTTGTAGAGATCAAAGAAGAATTAGGTCATAAACCAATGTCCTTAATCCAACATAGAGGCTAGTCAAAGCCATCCTAATCCAATTAGGAGTTGTACACATGCCTATGATTTGCAAGGTTAGGGTTTTATTTTAGATTATAAAGATTGAAATCATTGGAGAAGCATTGTGAAACTTCTTAGTTTTTATTTCTAATTTGATTCTTTACTTTGAATTCTCATATTCTTTTATTATTATTATTTATAATTATATTGTATAATTACTAGGATGCATACTAAACAATTATATTTTATGGTCTAATGCTAGTTTAGAATTCAAGATTATAATTACTTGATAATTTTAATACTCATTAACAAGTAGAAATTGATAATTATAACTAAGTATTTGTCTAATTTTTATAAAGAATATAGTCTAAAATTAAACAAATTAGTTTGGAAATTTGTTGTTTAGATTTAACTATTTTTTTATCTTAATTCTATTAATAACTTATATCTAGAGAGCTTGTTTTGGGTAGTTTAATTGATAAAAGATTAATTGAAGAACTGTCTAAATCAACAATAAACTAAGAAAAGATATAAAATAATAGAGTTTATCATTATTCTAAACTAAATATTCAATTTAAGAATTGCTAATCTTTAGTGTTAATGATTAATGTGTGAATCCAATGGTGTAAATATCCTTATTACTAAAGGGATGTTCATCTATTGGCTTTATTTGCAATTAGTTTTTTAGTTTGATTTTCATTAGTTTAATTAAAACCAATTTCTTCCTCTTTGCTCTTTTATTTACCTGAACTCAATAAGATTAACATCATTAGTTAACTGATTAATCAAAACTCAATTTTTGTGTATTCAACCTCTAATCACCTCAATTACATACTTGTCAATTGAGTGATTTAGAGTAATTTTGGTGTATTTGACACACATCAAATTTTGGCACTGTTGCGAGGGATTTATTGTTTAGTTAATTTGTTTCCCTGTAATTATAATTCTATATAACTTGTGTTGCAAGCTTGTATGTCTAAAGAAGAGTTTGACTAAAAGTTTTGTCAAATAAAAGACTACATTTAAGCCAACAAGCCTATGGTTTTTCCTCCTTTATTGCAAACTACACTCACATATAATTAGAAATCTAAATTTAATCTATCACTTAATTTTAATTTCATTTAATCTTTCAAATACAAATCTAAATTTAAAAAATTTTCAAATTAATTAAGGTACTAATCAAAACTAATAGCAAAATTAATTTTAATTTTACTTTACTACTTTTTTACAAATTTAAGTTAAATGTAAATTAGCTTAATGAATTGTTATTAGAAACATACTTTGAATTTTTTTTTATTTTAACATTTCTAATTAAATATCCAAAATCTACATAATTTGCAAGTTTAAACATATCTTGCTTTTTGTAGGCATAATTAGCAAAGAAAATTTAGTGAAAGTTGGCTTCGTCATGGATTTTTCTTCTTCTTTTTTTTATTACAAAAGTAGAACATCTAAAAACTTGCCAATGTTATTTGCATTTAGTTTAATGGCTTTATTTGAAGAATAGTCAATGCAAAACACTATATTGGTTGGATTTCCTACCAATTAAGATTGATAAAGTTCTACTAAAAACACAAAGAGAGAAAGAGATTGATAAAGGAATGCCTGAGTGGAATATTGTTTATTATATATAACAATGGACTAAAAATTTGCCAACTGATTAAAGACATTATGCAATGTTTAGATATAAATCTTGGTAGGAAAGAAAATTAAGAGAAAAAGAAAATAATGGGAAAGAAAGTGATTTTCTTATACTTATTTGGATAAAACTGAAAATGATAAGAAAGAAAGTGGACTAAATTTGTATTTTGTTATTTGTAAGTGTAAAAAAGGAAATGAAAAGGAATATATATCTATAAAATTACTTTCTTGTAGCTCTTTTAAAAAGGAAAGAATGTACTACATGAAGATAACATGGTCATTTTCCAAAAGACTCCCTCCTTTCTCCCATTTTCTCACCGATTTGGTGAGATCAAGAATTGTAGGTCCTATGTGAAATTTCTTTGAGTTTTTCAACAATCCTTTTTCCTTAAAGTTTATCTAGAAAAAAAAAAAGTAAAAAGTAAAAAGTATCTACTTTCAAACCTATTTTGGTTTTCATTATTTTCATTACCACATTTTTCTACCAATCCAAACAAATTGTTAAGGTTGGTCAATAGCAACCCTATGTCTATTGTCAAAGTGCCAAGTATGAGCTTTCCATTGGGAGAATAAAGGGAAAAAACAAGTTCGACTAGGTAAGGTAAAAGGTAGGATTTGTTTAGCATTGTCTTAAGTAAATTTGCCCTAAAATAGCCTCACTAGTAATTCTTTTTTTTTTCTTTTACCAAAGAAAAATTTGTAAGTATATCAATCATTATACCTATGGACTAAGGTTAAGGATCATCTATTGACATCCTCATTTAACTTCTCTCATAGGGGAGACCTATAACTTGAGCACTAGGCTTAATTAGATCTTTCCTACACTCAGCTTCAATGTTAATAAGTTTGAAACCTAGCATCACACACTTAGCATAAGTCTCCATTTTGTATTTTGGGACAAGTGATAATGAAGACACTCGAACCTAAACTAATATAAAGATAAACCTATCAAATCGTCAACTAGACTACCAATTTAAATGATGGGTAATTCCATTTTTGTCCTAAATCAAGTCCTCCCTCTTATAAGTATTATAGTAATAAGGTAGACCCTACACGTTGTGCAAGTTTTAGATGTATAAAAATAATTGTATTGAAACTGGCTTCCTAAAGCAATTGGTCTATAAACCTTATGCCAAAGGAGGAGGTAAGAGTTTGAATCATGCCTCCTCCATCACCTACCTTATACATATATGAACTATATGACCTTCCTTTTAGACTAAAAAAAACAAAAAGATAATTGTATTCGGGTAATGCTTAAAAATCAATAATTGTGATTATAATTTACTATGAAATACTGAAATTACAAGAGATTAATTTGAAAACATAAGCTTAAAATAATTGCTAAGTTTCTCATATCAGTTCTCCACATGTCTTACTAACTTTGTTTTTAATAATATAGACTAAATATGTTTATTTTAATGGTATGAAAAGGAGGATTGGTGCATGTTAAAATATTAATTTTGGTAAATTTCTAAATTAATGTAAAATACTATTGAACGAAACTGAATAGTCGTAACTACAATATCAAAATTTTTTTATGTTTTGCACTTTTAATTTCATTATGCAAAATTTTTTATAGTTACTAATTGTTAAATAGAATTCTACATGAATAAGCTATTTTTTTGTTTTTTAATTGTACTATTTTGCTAAACATTAGTGTTTAACAATTAATATGTTTGAATTGAAGTAATTAAATAAAATTAAAATTGAGTAATGAACTAAATTTGAGTTTTTAGGAGTATTTTTTTAAGAAAAAATAAATTTAAGAATATTTTTTTCCTTCTTAAAAAAATAAAAAGAGGAATTTAATTTTTTTTCTTTTTGTAAAAATTATTTTTTGTTTTTAATTTTTTTACTTATGGGTATTTATATTGTGCAAATTTTAAACATATATAAAAATTATTAATTTAAGTTAGGTAAATTATAATATATGTTATCTTGTAATATAGTAAATTAAATAAATTAGATTCATGTTAAAGTCCTTATTCTTTTTAAATAATAAAAAGTGCTAAAAATCATATATAAAGTTAGTGTTAAAAACTACAAACTGTGAGAATTTATTGAAAAAAGTAGAACTTGAATTAAATACTTAAGTATTCTTAAAATTAACTAAATATTGTCATATAAATGTTTTATTTGTTTCCTTTCAATTTCGAACATATATACTTACATATAAATATGGAAAAAAAAAATTAATCGCAAAGAAGATGAGTTAAAAGAGAGATAGAGTAAGTTGGCTTATAAGTCTTACAAAATAAAAAAAATTATAAACTTTAAAAAATTATATATTTTTTGTGAGAATGTTATATATATATATATATATATATGTATGTATATATTTTAAAAAGTGAGTTTCATATGATAGCTTATCTTTGTCTCTCCTCTAACTATTTTTCTCCACTAACAAGATCACACCTTATAAATATATACATATAGATAGAAGAAATAGACTTCTTAGAGAAAAATATCAATAACAAGTCATATTTCAACAATTCTAGATGAACTAGTTGTTCTTATATATGCACTTAAGCTTGAATTTTGTTTAAGAAAAAAAATATAAATATTTTGTTTCTTTTAAAGAGAAAATCTAATCTAAGGTGAGAAATAGGTGAACAAGTTAATTCAAGTTAGATTATTGTAGACCTTAGATTGTTTGAATTTTAGATGTTAGATTTATCAAATTTTGGATATATTGGCTTTTAAGTACATCAAATTTCAAGTTTTATTAACTTTAGATATGTCTAGTTCATTGAATTTAAACTTTATTAAGTTTTCATCATTAAAGTTTTTGATTCAAACTTTTTGAATATAAGTTACTTAGATTTTTATTTATTTAATAAAAGTTGGGTTGAGTAAAATTTTGATTAAATTATTTAGGTATACCAACACTTGTCACCTATAAGAGGGAGGAAGGATACAAAAGCAACAACCAAAGTTAATACTTATGTGTTCTTTATTTAAAAGTTTGTGTTTAGATTATATGTAAACTAAGGGTGTTTGTGAGTCAGTTTAGATAGTGTTTTAGTACAAGCCACATCCAAATCGCCATTGGTAGTCTCTTTAAAATTTAATCCATAACCAATTCATCAACAACCCTAAACCATCCAAAATGTCATGATAATTGTAAGTTAATTGTAGGCAATTTATGGTGAATTCAAATATATAAAAAGTAGCAAAATCAATTATAATTTACCATAACAATTAAAATTATGGATTACAATAAAAGGATATTGATTTCAATCATAAGTGTAATATATAAATTATCCCATATTAAAAACATAGGCCTCCACTAATTTGAACTTGTATTTATCCTCAAAACAATCCCTTAACCAATTACAATGGCTAAGAACTTATCAATCACGAAGCAAGCATTTTGGAGTGAGTATTGTTGTACTTGTCGCTTACAATAATTGTCTCGTGGTCTATAGTTTTCGATATCGATAACATCTATGTAAGTAAAATGTAAAGCAGTTAAGGTTCGGACAGTCTTTTAATATATTTTTCTCCTCCTCTCATGGGCCATATCCTAATTAAAAAGATTTTAGTTGTTCGAACTAAACCCACTGAAAGGATAAATCAAAATGTAAAAATTTTACTCTTTTTTCAATTAATTTCAATTGAAATTAAAAAAAAAATAAAATTACACTATATAATTAAACTTTAGTATTAAAGAAAAATAACCATTTAATTGAAAAATTACTTTATACTCTTTATCCACCACATGAGCAAATTGGAATAATATTGCAGGAGACTCCTTTCTCAAAATGTACCATTTAATGCAAGTTGTCATGTCCACGTACGAGAGAAACGTCAAGTTTGATTGTCCATATCCAAACTAAAATTCGCTAAATTGAAAACACAACAAAGGTTATCCCTTTAAGGCAAAAGTGAAGCCATTATTAGTATAACGGGAAAAAAAAATAAAAACCAAGATAAGAAAAAAAAAACAGAGAAGAAGAAGAAGAAGAAGCGGAAGAAAGCCTGCTCGAGGAAAAGGGGAGGTGAAGATAAGGAAACTGAGAATATTAGTGGAAGTGAGTGACTAGATTTTCTGTGAGTTTATTATAAAACAATTTAATATTTATATTTCAACAGAGTATCTACGTGCAGTATAATTTTAAATGATTCACAAAAATGGTACCATTTTATTATAAATGATTTAGTTTTATTTTACGATAAATATTTTTTTAATTATTTAATTATTATGGATTGAATTTATTTTTAACGCTTTGTAAAACCTCAGATTTATAACTAATTTGCCTTGACAGCGAGAAAAAAATTAAAAACCATCTCTCTCTCTCTCTCTATATATATATATATATATAAATTTTTTTTTTTTTTTTTTTCTTCAGGATTAGCAGATACGAATTTTGACAAATTGAGTTGGGTAATTTTTGACGAATTAGACGGTTTATGAATATTATAAAGCAAAGGGGCCAGCGTCAGACTGGACAACATGCGGTAGCGAAAGACCACGTGTCTTCTGGTTTGGCAGTTTCAATTGCCTCTTTCTTCTTCTTCTTTTTTTTTTTTTAATTTTTAATTTATTATTATTTTTTTCTTCCAGTCCTTCACGTTTCCCCAAGTGGTTCAACATCTTTGTCTTGGATTTTCTGGCCTGCCCTTTCTTCCTTCGTCGGTTTTTTTTTTTTTTCCCTAAAAAGTTCTTTTCTTGAAAAATTCTTTCTTCTGTATTAACTGCTCTTTCATTCAGCGTTAATCATTTGCTGTCAAATAATATGTCATATATGTCCATATTCATCTTCCAGTTCTTGATTCTTTGAAAGAAAAATGGGATTCTTTAGTACTTTCTTGGGAGTTCTTGGTTTTGGATTTGGACTTCCTGTTGGACTCTTGCTTGGGTTCTTTCTCTTTGTTTATTCCCAGCCTAAAGATGTTAAGGTAAGACCATTTCGTTTTTCTTTTTTTTTTTTTTTTTTGAATTTTCCAATCATGTACGTTCAAGATTTTATAGGGCTGTTTTTTAGAGAAACTGATATTCCAGAAAGTTTTGAAGGATATGAAATTGGTTTTTTTTTTTTTTTTCCTGATCTTTAAGTTTATCTCTTTGTTTGGAGTCTTATGTGGAAGGAGACTTCGATGGAATTGATAACAGAAATGAATATTTGTTCTTCATTTTTCTGTTCATGACCCTTCCAGTTGATTTTACTCTGATGTTATTGCTAAAATTTTTTGGTTAGGTCCACAATCAGTGTGAACGTGACTGCATAATTACACGTGGCACATCATTAGCTATTATCATTTTGTTACCACAGATTTAAGTTTTCAGTCTTTTCTTTCTCCTTTTCTTTTTTCCTGATGTTTGCTTTGTATCATCTTGATTCTTTTCAAAATTTAGGCCATCTTATTCCTGCCTTGCTCTCGTTGAACTTACATGTTTATTTGCTATTTGAGGCTTGAAGGTTTCATTTTTCCTGTTACTGGCATGCAAATAGTTTTACCTGGCCCAGTGATTACTTGGAAGCAAACTGCATCTGACATATTGAGGATATAATAGCTGCAAAAAAGCTCACGAAAACAAGTGATTCTCTTTGTGAGGGTAATTGATTGGCATTGAACAACATGAAACTGTAGTCTAATCAATTTTCAAGTACTCTATATGCAGTTGGATTAAACACAAGTGATGCATTTAAGTTGCAACTTGCAATATGAGTGTTTGATTGATTATCTTTAGGAAAAATAGCCTTTTTTTTATTTGCTTCAGTTGTAAGCTTACAAAAAGAAAATTGCTTGACTTTGTAAATGAAAATATCAAACATGAATCATAAGCCAGTGACAGTTTTCTGCTTACCCAGTAAGAATTTCTGATGCTGGACTGTGAGGTGTGTAGGATCAAGTTGTTAGGCCACTTCATGAGTTAGACACAGATGCCTTGCAAGATATTCTACCAGAGATACCTCTATGGATAAAATGCCCTGATTATGAACGGGTAAGTGCAACACATCAGTGGACATTGAATTTCCTTGTGTGCTTATTGTTTTTGCCTTATCACTTAAAACTAGTCCCTGATTATTATATTCTGTGTTTTCTCAGGTAGACTGGTTGAACAGGTTTCTCTTGGATTTGTGGCCTTTCCTTGATAAGGTGATTGATCGCTTGAAATTTGAATAGCCTTGCTCCTGTTGATGCATTGTCAAGTTTTGTGTCTGTTATCATGTGCAGGCAATTTGCGCTACAATAAGAAGCACGGCAGAACCCCAATTTGCAGAGTATATAGGGAAGTATAAAATAGAAACCATCGAGTTTGAGCACCTAACTCTTGGAACTCTTCCTCCTACATTTCATGGTAAGAGCTTCATAGTTATTTATGACAAGTCTGGACTCATCTGGATTGTATGGGATCATTCATATTGTTTCTGTTCTCTTCTTCTACTTTCAATAAAACTAGGGCATTTTCTTTCTTTCATGGTTATGCGATAAAATTAGAGTTCATTTAATAAGATAAGTTATGCAATATGTGTTATTGTTTTGCAGGTCTGAAAGTCTATGAGACCAACGAGAAGGACTTAGTCATGGAACCGGCAATTAGGTGGGCCGGCAATCCCAACATAGTTTTGGTGTTAAAGTTAATGTCTTTACAAGTTAAATTTCAGGTCAGAAAAGCCTAAAGCCAAAGACTTTGGCAAAAAAATAATATTGTTAGTTCTATTGTTTGGAAGACTGACATTGCTTCTTTGCAGTTGGTGGATTTGCAGATAAGTGCAGCCCCTCGAATAACTCTGAGACCTCTTGTGCCAACCTTTCCATGTTTTGCAAACATTGTGGTGTCGTTGATGGAGAGGGTAAACAGGACCTTATTTTGGTAAATGAAGGTTATTTTAGATCTTTGGGCAGTCGGATAAATATTTATTTGTTTTTGCATTTTTATATTCAGCCTCATGTGGATTTTGGACTGAAAGTGCTAGGAGGCGATGTTATGTCCATACCTGGCCTTTATCGATTTGTTCAGGTACTGCAATGCTAAATACTTTGGTAGGATCTGGGCTGTGATTTCTTTGTCAGAAAATGAATCTTCTATTAATCACTTATGGTAGATCCAGATATAGATGGACTTGAATCAATTAACTACTCATGGTTTTTGCAGGAGACGATCAAAAAGCAAGTAGCAAGTCTATACCTCTGGCCCCAAACTCTTGAAATACCTGTCCTTGATGCTTCATAGTAAGTTAAAATTATAGTGTGATATGTGAAATTACATTTTTTCTATCAGACATTATGATATTCATCCATCTCCCTTCTTTTACTTGTTAGAATGTTTGGTTAATGTTTTCAAGAAATGCTTAAGAGATGCAGATACTGCAGGGTATAACGGATACTAAATCTTGTTTGATAAAGATTTGGTGCCATTTTACATAATTTGGAATTGAAACAAGTCCTATTTGTGTTTCCCATGTCAAATGTGAAGGTTTTACTGATAGGTCCATTTTTAAGAGGAATCACAAGATGGTGCTTGTTGAACCCTTATCTTGATTCATGGGAATATAACTATCAAACTAAGCAGTTGCATTAAGAAATTGAGGTCATCCCTTTCACTCCACTCATAATCAAATACTTAAATGGAATTGTTTATCTTTCTGACATCATTCCAGTGTGGCTACAAAGAAGCCTGTTGGAATACTGCATGCAAAAGTAGTGCGGGCAACAAACCTCTTAAAGGCAGATATCCTGGGATCTTCTGATCCATACGTCAAGCTCAGCCTCACCGGAGAAAAGCTTCCTGCAAAGAAAACCACCATCAAGAAGAAAAATTTGAATCCTGAATGGAACGAGGACTTCAAGCTCATCATCAAGGATCCTGAGTCTCAAGTCCTACAATTAGAAGTGTTTGACTGGGACAAGGTTTTCTTCTTAGAAATCAAAATACATTGTTGTCTTTTCTAATCTCCTCGGCATTTTTCATCATCTAAACCAAGCCTTAGCCCAGTAGCTAAATAGTCCCAATGTGTTAGCTAAGGCACATACTCTAGAATTGTTAAAACCTTGTTGGGAATCAATTATGAAATCTTGATCGGAAATTAGTTTGAAATATGACAATTATAATACACTTAGCACCTGCACTCTTTTAAAGATGTTTAAGGAATCTCTGAATATTATGGAGAGAACATCTTCAGTCTGGTCAATTATTGAGAAAGATCATGATACACCGCACAATTGCTTACATTCTGAAGCCACTAGTTCAGCTTTTAGACTCTGCTATTAAATCTCAAACATTCTCAGTCAATTTGATGCACAGGTTGGTGGTCATGACAGACTGGGAATGCAGGTAGTTCCCCTCAAGGTGCTGATTTCCAATGAGTCGAAGGAATTCACTCTTGATTTACTTGAGCACACAAATATTTCTGATCCTCATGACAAGAAGCAAAGAGGGAAAATTGTGGTGGAGCTGACCTTTGTCCCTTTTAAAGAAGACAGTATCAAGTTCAGTGGACAGTTGGACAGTCATAGCAGAAAGGAAAGTAAAGTTGCGAGGTCTTCTGACAATGAGACATTGAGTGTAGCAGGCTTACTTACTGTAGTTATTGAAAGTGCTGAGGGTGTAGACGGGAAGCGACACAGCAATCCCTATGCCATTGTCCTTTTCAGAGGAGAAAGAAAGAAGACAAAGGTGAACTTTCATTTGCCTGTAACTCATGGAGTAATGTTAGCTCTGCTTTCTTTTCTAGTTTGGTATCAAGACAAGGAAACGAGGTTGAAGTTATCCTTTTTCCTTTTATGGTTTTTGATAGTTTAGCCTTACAATTTCCAATGCTTACAACTGAGTTTTTTCAGATGATTAAGAAAACTCGTGACCCACGTTGGAACGAGGAATTTCAGTTTACACTTGATCAACCTCCTTTACGCGAGAAGATCCGCATTGAAATTGCAAGCAAGCGGACAAGCTTTAGTTTTCTGTCAAAGGTATCATGATTGGTCATAATCAATTTTCTTCTTTGTTCATTCTTAATTGTTTTCTCTTATGTCTTTATCATCCTTTGTTCTTTAGGAATCATTGGGGCACGTGGAAATCAGTCTAGGTGATGTCGTGCACAATGGACGGATCAATGAGAAATACCATCTACTGGATTCAAAAAATGGAGTTATACATGTTGAGCTTCGGTGGGATACTGCTTGAAAAAAATGACAGCAAATTGAATGGATTGCAACATGCCACTTTTTTTTTTTTCCAATACAGCATACGGGATTGTCAGAAATTTTTACTGTACTATTGAGAAAATGAGAATGAAATCTTTATTCTATTTGTTTTTTTTTGCACCAAACACAAAGGATAATATGTTACATTGTGTTGTACTTGCCGTCTATATGTTATCTATTTGTTTCCAATTGCTTTTGTAAATTTTATCAATCAAATAATTTCTGGGTTTTTTTCGATGGACAATAAGCCTTGGGAGACAGGTCGGTTACTGATCAATCGGGGGCCCAAATCGGAGGGCTGCAGCCCGTAAATCCTGGCCACCGCTAAGCTCTGATAATTTCGTTTCTAATAGACTGAGGCTCTAATAATGTAATTTGAGTTCAATGTCCAGCAACGGCATGTGATCAAATAAGTAGCAAACTGAGTGAAAAGTTGGGCCACAAGCCAGCGACCAAAGTCAGGAGAGGTTGCGGTTGGAACAAATAAAAATTTAAAACAAAAAATACAGCTTGCCTAAGGAAATAAATAAGAATGTAGCAGTTTTATTTTATTTTTTAAAATTAATAAGTACAAAATACCGTCAAACAACTAAAAAAATTAAAAACCAGAAAAATGACGTCATTTTGGTTTTATATTGTACCTACTGTCTCTCTCGTTGGACTCTAATGATCTCTGTGTATTATCTCTTTTGATCGGTACGGATTTTGCTCTTACAAATCAAAATTGACCACCAAAACCTAAAGATCCTCTCTGCTTCTCTTGATTTCTTATTCCATTAATCCAAATTGAGTTCTTGCTCCCACTCTGCTATTACTCTAAAAATTGATTTGTTTATCATACATACTCTGCTCTCATCGGCTACACCCACGGTTTCTAATCCTCTCATCGATTTCTTAATACGGGTATTTATGCCATGCAACTTTCAAACTCTGTAGAGAGTATAAAACAGAGATATCCATGAAAAAACAAGAAACAATTAGTCTTCATATTCTTGTTTTGTTCATTCTTGGCGACATTGTTCTCTAAACCAAACCAAAGGAAACAGTGATTAAAAAGAGAAAAAGGCAACTTTTTCTCTTCTCATTATCATTATTACAGAATCTTAAGAGGCATCGTTGTATTTCTGTGTAAGCCCTCTCTCTCTCTCTCTCTTCGTTCCTTACCTTGTTAGTATCTCTTTTTTACCATTTTCCGTGTTTTGGTGAAATAGGGATTTCCCACTAGAACTCTCATTCAAATGGTAGATCCTGGTGATTGTCCAGTGAAAGTTCCAAACGCTATACTTTAGTTATTAAATTAGTTTGTTAAATAGGTTGTTTCAAGAATGAAGAAAAAGTTGTGCACTTTTGATTAATTTTGTGACAAAACTAAATTGCTTCAAGTTTTAAAAAAATGAAATTTTATGGATCCATTGACGTTGATTTGGTCCTGATCTGTAGAGATTACCCGAACATGAAATGGCTATTCTTTTATTACGTTGTTTTGCATATAACTTATCTAGGTCAGAATGTGTATTCTATTTGCATAATTATATTATTTCATGTTTCTAGCCAATCCTTGTTGGAATGACCTTTAAATATTACCTATATACTTTAAGGACTGCCTTTGGGAGAATGAGATAAGTGTGGCATCACTCTTGTGGATTTTCTTTCTTCTCTCCTTATTTCAGCTTCAAGTGAACAATAGGGAACAGAAGAGTCGATTGGGTAAAATAGAACATAAGCTTCAGCTAACACAATTTTGTTGGTAGTTTAATAAGCATTTTAATTGTGATACAAGTTAGTGCCATTATTAGTGGGGTTTGACCTCCCTAATTTTTGCTTAATGACCATTCTTTACAAAGAAACCATCGATTTTTTGGGTGTTCCTTTACTTTGATAGCTCATAAGCTTTTGGTTGCTATACGATTCAGATTTAGGATTTGTCTGTGTTTTGTGCAATGCTTGTTGTAGTAGTGTTGGCTTTAAGTTAGTACATTGGCTTTGATTTCTTTCTTGGTGAATTGAGAGGCTTAAACCATACTTATTCATATGAATTTATGATACCTTTATCTATTTTGTTTTAAGGGGAGTTCTTGGTTTTGGAAAATTGTTTCTTTGTATGTTTATTGTTTGCTGTATGTTCAATTTATGTGTTTTAGACAACTTTTTTTTTGGGGAGGGGGGAGTTCATGCCTTGCAGGATAATAGTCATTTTATTGTACTTGCCTTAGTGATCCTAGTAACCTAATAACCTGCTTTTTCAGTAATAAGTATCTTTTGCTTCCTATCTCTCAATTTTTTATCTTTTTTACTTTGATGCGTTTTCCAATCTTGCTAATGGGAATCTTTTTGACATCTTTCTCTTGTTTTGGTCCTTTTGTGTTGTATGTAACTATATATTTTTTTTCTTTGATTTAAGTTTGTTGATGAATATGGAAGATTGAATATAGATGCATTTTGATAAATTAAGTAATGAGTACTTGAAAGGAGTTGATTTCTTGAATAAGGCATTGGCAAGAACTATTATGGGAAATAAAATTTGTTGTTCTTGTAAGAAATCTTATTATCGGTATTAGTACCATATAAGTGTTGTTTATGAACATTTAATTGTTAAAGATTTTATAAAAGGATAAACATAATGGACCTTCCATGGTGAAGGTTTCACACAAACAAGTGTGAATGGTGATGAAATTAAAGTTGACATACATGATGATATTGGTAGGCTTTTACATGATATTTTTAGGGAGGGGCCAAATGTAGAGGTTAGGAAGTTCTACAAACTTGTAAAAGGAGGACAACAAGAATTATAGGCTACTTGTAAAAACTTTTCTAAGCTTTCATTCACAATTGGATTGTATTTTCTTAAATGCTTTCATGATCTTAGTAATGCAGTATTTAAGGATATTTTGGACTTAATAAAACAAGTATTACTTGAAGCAAAATTACCTAGCTTATTTAATAAAGTTAAAAATCTGATGAAAGATCTAGGCTTTGACCATAAAAAAATTCATGCATATCTTAATGATTGTATTATATTTTGGGACAAACAAGAGAAGGTAGATACTTGTGATGTTTGTGGACTTTTAGATAGAAAAAAAATTAAGAATGCTGAAGGGAATGATGTCACTTATTTGCCTTTAAAGGTCTATAAGGTTCTAGCCAAAATTCTAGGATATTTTCTTTTAAAATCTAGGTTTAAGAACTTTTCATGAACCTAAAAACTGTTGATGATATGGTTTGACATGCAACTAATTAGCCTAAGGATGGTAATACGAGGCATCCTACTAATGGCTAAATTTAAAAAGATTTTGATTTTTGCATCTAGATTTTGTAAAGGATCCTTGAAATGTAAAATTAGGGTTGATTAATGATAGATTCAATCCTTTCAAAACTATGACCATTTCTTATAGTATTGGCCAGTCGTCGTTATTAATGACAACTTGGCACCATGGTTGTATATGAAACCATAATACATAATAACTTCTATGATTATTTTAGACCTTAATTCACCAAGAATAGATATATGTGTTTTTGCAACCATGAACTCAAGAATTGAAAGAGATATGGGATTTCGTTATGAGACATATGATGTGTATTCCTTTCAAATAAATGCATTTTTATTATGGATTGCTTGTGACTTTGTAGTTTATGCAATGTTATTTGGTTAGAGTACTAAAGGGAAGTTAGCATGCCCTAGTTCTCAATATTTGTACCATAATAAGAAAACTCATTATATGGACCATTAGTGATTCCTAAACCTAAACTATGCGTAGGGAATTGATAAAAGGTCTTTTAATGGTTAAGTGGAGTTGAGTATTGCTCTTAATCCCTTAAAGGGAACTAAAATCTTGTCAAAATTGTCTATCTTTAATAATTAATTTGAAAAGAAGCAAATGATAAACTTTGATGACCCATAAAAGAAAAAGTCTATATTCTTTTGTTTATCATATTAAGAAAATAAATCTCTTCATAATTTAAATGTGATTCATATAGAGAAAAATATTTATGATAGTATTCTTGGGATATTATTAGACATTCCTAAAAAGATAGAGGATCATGTAGATGATTGATTTGATTTACAAGTTGTAGGATAAAAAAAAGAGCTTTAACCGATTATCTTTAATGATAGCCATCACATATTCCTATCTAAAGCATGTTTTTTAATGACCTCAAAAGAGAAAATTGTGTTTTTTACCATTTTAAAAGGTGCTAAATTGCTTTAAAGTTTTGCATCTAATATCTCTAGATGTGTCAATGATAAAGAGAAAAATTGTTAGGTATAAAAGTTATGATGCTCATTTTTTAATGCATTATCTTCTTCAAGTTATAGTTAGCAAAACAATTTCAAAGCATATTGCTATAACCTTGATCAAATTGGGATCCTTTTTCAAAGCTATTAATGGACAAAAAGTTATACTTCACAAGTAAATAAATCAATAGTAATATAATGCACAAATACAAGGGTTAATTCCTTAAGGATTTTTCTAATTTATTCAAATCATCTAACTTTGTAGTAAATAAGTTATGTTGTATATATGACAATAGTTAATTTGGTAAAATAAATACAAGTTTTGATGAAGAATTTAACAATCTAAACTATTCAAAAGAGATTGGCAGCTTGTAAAATAAATTTAAATTATAATAGATGATTGTAAGTAAATAGAAAGAGATGAATACTAGAAATATGATTTTATCATACACATTAATTCTATGTCTGTAATAATCATTAGTTAAATTTTAGGGTTTGTTGTCTCTTAGAAGATCATTTCATTGGCATCTAGTTGTAATCAAGTATTTTTAATCATTAAACTATCTTGATGTCTCACTTATTTAATAACTAAAAAGTCATTCAACTTATAAGAATGACAAAAACTAAAATCCTATTTTAGCATGGTGTCTGTATTTATAAGAATTAATTCATTTAAGAGAGCAAATATAACATGTGAATATAGTGTCTTTCTTTGTTGTGTCTTATATAATCTATTAAGTTTATATTGAATATACATAATAGATGATAAAAACTCAATATGGAATTAGGCATAATGAATGAAATTAAAACATTAAGTTGATTAGCACTCAAGTATAAAACAAAGAAATTTTGTGTAAGTTACATCAAATTCTAGTTATGAATTTAGTTTATAAATATCCTGACAAAACAAAACAAGTACATGACATGGTAGAAAAATTAATTTCAAAAGAACCTTTCTCTTTTCCAATTCAACTTCACACCCTTGAGAGCTGACAATTCACCACCTTTTGCTCCCCTTTTTATAGTAGAATATCACCTTTTAACATAATCTTTCTCCTATAATCTTAGCTATCATTCGACTCACTAAAACATGCCCCTAATTTTCAATAGCAATTAAAACTACTATACACATCAATTTTAGTTGTTCTTTCTTGATATGTCCTTATAATTTTAGTACTTTACTTTCTTGATAAGTGTCCTTTAATCCCTAAAATAGTTGTACAATCTCAACTGCTGATCTCTCTCCACAAATCATAACCAATCATCTCACTCAAATCACATTTTAAATCTCGTAATTCCAACAAATTTAACTTGTAATGAAATTTTTACCTTGAATGATTGAATTGGATTGAGCTATAACACAAAAGCTGTAACCTCTTGTCTAAGCTTTTCGTAGGTTCAAAAGTCACATCAATTTGGCATCAACTCTTATATTTTTTTAGTCATTCAAATGGTTGATTACTAGAACTTGATTAAAATGTCTTACAAAATAATTTCCTTTGACTCCTTAGACTCTTTATTCTCTAATTCATGTTATAATTTTTAAAAGTTACTTCTAAAATTACTTACTTGAAAAACACTCACTAAACAAATTAAGTAACCAATTTAACAAAGTATACATTGTAAATAAAATATAAATAATATCACAATTATGATGCTATCACATATATTTTAAGAATTTTAACTCTACATCTTGCTTACGTGGAAGGGGTTGTTACTTGTTAGGTTGATGAGGTAGAGAAACAAGTGTCCCATCTCCAAGAGAAAGTTAAAAGTATGGAAGAACTTTAAAGGAAAGTTAAGAATTTGGAAGAGGAGCTTTGAGTTATTGAGGAAGGTCTACTACTATTGTTATCGAAAATGCACAATAGATTCAATAAATAGCCTCGACCATCTTCTAGACAATTCTCAAATCAATGTTTGAAACTTGGAGGAACAAATTCAAAGATATATATTTGGACATTAACCTTGACTAGTATTAACTCTAGCTGTTGGATTCCTTTCTTAAGAGATTATACAGTGAAGAGTTTAAGTCAAATGAAGAGTGATATTGTTATCCTTATACTTCTTTAGGGTTTGGGTGCAAATCTTAATTATCTTGTAGTGGTCTAAGATCTGAACTTAATGATAAGTTGATTTTGACTTTATTATTTAATGAATTTAGGCCCTTTTCATATTGCTTCATAATTTTTTTTTCTTTAAGCTTTTAAGCCTTGATGTATCATTAAAAAGAATGTATCACACACCTTTATTCGTTGACTTTTAACACACATATATAGGGGTCTCCTCAAAACACATTTTTCTTTCTTTATGTTTCTTAATGATGCTTTTGAGATCTCAAGTGAACAAATAGTTATACTCTTATTATTATAACATGTATGACACACTACAAACATCGTATTTTAAAATCTATGAGTTTTTACTTGAGTTTAGATATTCATTGATACAAAAATCCTTATGGGATCCCCTTAATCATAATGTTGCAATAGCTAACTGTAATAGAACTTAGTTTAAGAAAGACTATCTTAAGGTCCAAGGTCCCCATGCTATGTTGCAGTATGTTGGATGTCATTAGGTTTCCAATACATATGGAGACTTGCTAAAGCATCCTTAATTTCAAAACCATTAACAATTTTTTTTGGAACACATATTTAGTTGTTCTTGTATTTGTAGAGAGGGCTTGTTGCCCTCCTTTTGGGTTATTATCATATACTTTGATCATTTGGTTGTTGACAAGTATTCCCTTTACACTGGGCTCTTTAGAAATTGCTTATCCATGTAAGGATCACACCAACTCAACTAATGTCTGACTCTTAGATTCTACTAATAAGGTTACTAGTTTTAAGTGCTTGCATAATAGTTGTTGTAACCAAAGCCATGTTGCTTCACTTAGGCCAAGTTGTTGCTATACTCTATAAAGGGGATGGGGGTATGTATGCAATCAAGTGGCAAGAAAATAATGAATATGATCTCTTTGGATTGGATGGGGAGCTGAGAATTGTAGAAGTAAAGTATTTGTAGTAGCATGTGTTTCTTTCTCTAAGGTCAACAGGGGAAAAATGTGATTACCCTACTTGTTAAGTGTTCATTGATTTGAAGTAGGTGTTGGTGCCCTTATTAAGGGTGGACAAAGAAAGATGTATAAGGAGACTAATTGATGCACCAAACTTGTTTTGTATAAATGTGTCATAGCCTTTGTTTGATCTGTTGGGAGTGTGCATACTTTTACCTTTAAACTACCAAGTTTCCTTGGGATTCATTTACATTTAGGATATGACTTATCCTTGTGATCCTATTTATTCTCTGGACTCCAAGGAATATGAGGGATAAGAGTATTAGAACTTTAATTTTCATGGTTAGAAGGTTTAATGAGTATTGGGGTCATGGATCAAGCAAGGACTAGTTAAGGAATTGATTATGAAATTAATTCTCATACATTAGCATGAACATTAGTATCAAAATTTATGAATTTTCCTTCTCTAGTAAGTACGTTACGTTGTGGTCATCTTTTAAGATCCTTAAATTTTTATTTGCATCCTTGCAAGTAGATCATTGGACCAAAATTTCAACATTATATATTAGAATATTGAGACTATGAAGGTCTTTCTTTTGGAGGGACTTATAGATAAGTCAAAAAAAGAAGATGAATTTGAAATGTAATGTAGAAGATATTAGCCTAGAGAGTCTTGGTTAGCATATAGAGCTATTTAGCAAATACTCCATTCTACCATCCATGGTTAAAGTGACAAATGAGATAACTCTAGTTTATGAGGAAGGGAATACAATTGGAAGACCTACGTTAATGGATCTTTTTGCTCCTTCTCCTACTATTAATGCTAAAATGTCAAAAGGGAAGGATAATCGTTTGGCCAACTACTTTTAATTATTTTGCTATCAATTGAAGCTTTTGAGGATAAAGGGAAATCTCTTGAAGTGATCAACATTTTTTAGGACTCTTAAGTGGGCAAACAAGTACTAATAGGTGTTGCTCACATTAAGGGCAACACTTGTTGAGTTATGGCTAAAAGGAAAAACTTGCACTCCTGTAAAGGTGGCCTTTTCTAGCACTTAGAGAAGTTGGGCAAAATTCATAATTATTTTGAGATATTGGGCAAAGAAAGGGAAGTCTATGTCATCTTAAGGACAAGGTTAGTAAGTTGATTTTTGTAAAGAAACATGTAGATGCCACTATCTAAGAGTTAAGGAAAAAATTGATGGCTTCCAATGCGTCACTTAAGGCTACTAATTCCAAAGTGTAGAATTTAAAGGAGGAATTAAAGCAAGAAGGTAGCCATTGTCATTAGCTTGAGTGTAATATGCTTGAACAAGCCAAAGATCATAGAACTTAGATCGTTTGACTTAAAATCTATCTTGAGAATATTGCTCCCTTCAAATAGGTTGCCTTAAAGGAGGGAGAGATAGATAACGGGGATCCTTCTATGCCAAGATCCTAAACCAAGTTGTAACTTGTATCTTTGTAATAACTAGGCGAGTTAGGAACACCAATCCATTATACTCAAGTGAATAAAATTGTTCTCAAATGAATAAAGTTTTTATCTTTTGTTTTTGTTATGCCCCTTTTTTACTTTTTTCTTTTTTTTTTTTTTTAGTTTTTTGTCTTAACAAAGTACTATTAGTGCAACGTTATTAATACTCCCGTTTATTGTAAGTTAATAGGTATTGATTTCTCATTGATTGATGAAGCCAGATGTAGGCTACTTGGACGTTAGGATCGGGAGATTGACTTGCACACGCGGAACAGGATGAACAGTAATTACAGTCCTGCGCAAGCTCGGGAAAATGGGTGTAACTTCGTCGATACAGATCGGAATGACCTGATTTGAAAGCCAAATGAACAAAGACTTCTGAATTAACAATTTCTCTGTTTTGAGTTTTCTCAAATAAGCACTGTAGGCAGGATGAAATCGGGGTGGAAATGGATAGATGTAAATGGACAGAATAGAGGAAAAGATAGAACTTTGTTGGTTGCTCTTCCAGGCTCCAAGGAAGTGGATAGGGCACCGATTCTTCTAGATCGATGACTGCAACTCTTCAAGGATGAAAAACCTCCAACTCTTCAAGGATGGAGTGAAAACTCTTCAAGGTTTTCAGGGGTACGAACTCTTCAAAGTTCAGGATAATTGCTTAACGCAAAATTTTTTCATTAATCAAATTCGTCTTCTGAATACATAAAGTAGATGGTCTTTTGTAGCCAAAGAAAAAAACAAATGAAAAGACTCGAGCAAATGAAGAAGCTAAAGAGCATTAACGATCCTAGAAGGCATAAAACATTAAAGAACTTAGAAACTAGAAACTAGGTAAATGTTCAATGTCCTCTTGATCATCCCAAAGTATCTTTTAGGCTTCCAATGTATAAGGAAAGATAAGGACTTTATTGTGGCATGGGCTTGCGAATGAAACTCTTGGTCTTCGGATTCTGTCCCTTCGATATCTCCTCGACTGGTTGAGCGACTTGTCGAGCTCGGATGCGGGCTGATCTCCTTGGTCGAGTAAGCTCATCCTCGATGCGGGCGGCATTATCAATCTAGCCTGCATCATTGGTCCTTCTTTTTATATAACGAGAATGGACTCTCTATTGTTCACTCTGCATAATTTTACTAGTAACATCAAGCATAAGATGAGAGGTGATGGAATCCCTTGGTGGTAAGGAGATATATCTCTTGGTATCACAATCATTTTGGCATTTGTAGCTTCATATGCTCAAGTGTGCAAGATGGTTGTGTGTTAAGATATGTTTCTCATGTTACCCTTATTATTAAGTGATTGTGATACTAAAATAAGTGAAGTTTTCATATGGAGAGAGGTATGGGACTTTATGAGACCCAAATACCCACTATCCTAAATATCAAAAAAATAAGGAAGGCTCATATGCGAGCTCTCAATTTAAGTATTCTTGATTGTCAAGAAGTCTTTGAAAGTTTTCTAAGGTTTCCTGATAGTGTTAGTGAATTTTTGTAGGGGTATGTATGTTTTTCTCATTGTCCTCAAGGTCAATCCACTTGTCTTTAAGTGATATAAGTTAAGGGATAATGGTGACATCCTAAGGTTTCCTTTTGACAATTGTACCAACCCCCAAGTGTGATTTGTTTAAAGAGAGTTGTACATATATTCTTTATATGAGCTAAGGGAATGATTATGATGTCTAGGTGTTTCTTTTCCTTCTATGCATGCAATCAAGTGTACATGAATGATTGAATCCTTGTATTTTTTATGATACTAATTATATGAGATATGTAACTGAGTGGACATAAATGGTTATACCATTGTATTTTGTGATTTTTAATAAGATGAAATTTCTCATTTTTCATACAACTCTATCTTTTGATGTTATTTTTATTCTATATTATTGAATTTTAATCTTTGTGGGATCTCACCTTTAATATTTAGGACTAAGTGAGTTCCATTATCAGAATGTAGGTGCCTAAATGTCCTTCCAATATCTTGTGCCTTAAATAATTTCTTACATAAAGTTGTTTCAAGTGCTTTTATTCATTATCTCACTTTTCTTGTGTCCTTATTTCAAGTTTTTTTTTAATCTTTTTATTTTTTATCTTTTGTCTAGAGTTATTGCTAAGACCTTATTCCTTAACTTTGCAAGTCTTTTGTGCCTAGCTTCATTATCATGTCTTTCTTGTCCATTTTTATGGGTCTATCATGCCCAACGTCATTGCTAACTCTTTCTTATCCATCTTTATGGATCTTTTATACTTGGAGTTATTATGGGTCTTTCTTGGCAAGATGTTTCAATAGGAACTACTTTTGTTAATTGCAATTTTAAGAGAAATGATTGCAATTTTGAGGGAAATCCTTGGAAAGAAATGTTAGAAGTATTAATTTTGCACTTATAAACAAAAAAAATTACAAAACATTACTGATAATAAATTTTTAATTTGGCTAAGCTCCAAATCATAGGAATTGGGGTCTCATTCACTTACTTTAACTTGTGGTTTTTGGGCTAGATGATCTCAATTACCTTATAAGGCCCTTCCCCATTTGGTGTCAACTTGCTCATTACTTTCTTACTCATAATAGGTTCCTACTTATAAAGAACCAAGTCTCTTTTCTTGAAAAGCCATTTCATAATCTGTTTTTTGTGATACTATAACATCTTTTAGTAATTTATTATCATGTTAATAATAAATTATTCTCAGGTTTCTTCAAACTTGCCAAGGCTCTTCCTAAGGTTATCTTCATTGGAATCATCTTAATAATGGTGTCAGTGGCTAAGTTTTACTACTTTTACTAGGACTATAGCTTTGGCTCCGAAGGCTAAGGCAAAAGGTGCCTTACCTATTGTTGTTTGGGGTATAGCTTTATAAACCCACAAAACAAATAGTAGCTTATCTATCCACTATCTTTTTGACTTGTTTAATCTCTTCTTTAATGCCTAGATGATAGATCCATTATTAACTTTTTACTACCCATTAGATTGAGGATATTTGATTGGTATAAACTTTAGATAACTTAGGGAATATCAAACTTGTATATAATAGATCTCCATATGAACTTTTGTATATTAGCCTTTATTGTGGAGGATAAAGGTTTAGCCTCTACCCACTTGGTAAAGTAATTCATTGCTATGATTACAAACTTTCTTCCCCCCATAGCTATTAAGAGTAAGTTGATGAATAACTAGGTGCCTAATAGTTAAGGTAAGTTTGCAAGTCTTTAATAATAGTTGCACTTTCTAGTTAGTTTTATTTAGTCCTTTATCATTGTAAGCCAGTAAAATCCTTATTTTAGTGCTTTGATTGTCATTACTTAACCTCCTATATGATTTCCACAAACCCTTTTATGAATATCTCTAAGTGCATACTGACCCTCATTTCTGATTAGACATTTTAAAAACAGTAAATGGAATAATCTTCTATACAACTTTTCATCGAGAAAGGTGAATTAGGCTACTTTATACTTAATCTTTCTTACTTCTATTTAATCTTTTAAAGGTTCTTCAGAACTAATGTATTTGATGATTTTGTCTATCCATGTGGCAACATTATAGATGAGAATAATATTAACTTTAATCTCATATAGTTGGGTTGCTTTAGTATTTCAATTATAACTAGTTATTTAATTTTTTGTTCCAAGCTGATTGGAAGTAAGATGATTTGTCTACCTTTACATTCTTTTTCCTAGGAAGTTTAACTAATTTAAGTTAAGCTTTTGCTTTGATCAACTCATTTTGGATCTTCTTCACCTTTAGGGATACCTTTCCATATTTTTTTCTTTTGCTTTAGTCTCCTACAACCTTGTCAATAACCAACTATGAGTCACTATGCACTTTTACCCTTTTACCTTTTAATGGTTTGGTAATGTCAAGCCCTGTAGTAATGTCTTATACTCAATTTCATTATTAGACATTACAAATTGAAATTTATAGGCATATTCAAAGACCATGTTTCCAAGACCCAGACAACATTTCTTGCTCCCTTTTCTCTATTAGTGGCCATATCTACATGAATGAGCTAATGAGTTGCTTTAGATATTTTAAAGCCTATACATTCATTGATAAAACAACCAAGGTTTGACCTTTTATCACCTTTCTTGGTTGGAATGACACAACAAACTCTCCTAACTCTATTGGCCATTGTAGCATCCTCCCTACTAAGTTTGATCATTGCAAGATTAACCTCAAGGGTTGATCTATTAGAATAATAATCTTGTAGGCTTAGACTTTATCTATTTTTGAACATTGTAATTCCACTTTTTATAAGACTTTGCTAACATAATAAACCAACTTCTACACAGAATCTTCCTTATGGACAGTCATAGAACTTATCATCAAATCATTGACAACTAGATACAAGAATAACTTTTAGCTCATAACTAGCTTATAGAGGAGCAGGGTGGACGTAAGGTAGGTCTTTAATCAAGCAAATGCTTATTCGCATTCCTCACTCCACTAAAAACTTGGGGCTTTTTTAAGTATCCTAAAGAATTAAAGTTGTTTATTGCTAGATTCAAAAATAAACTTGTTAAGATGAGTTAATATGCTTGATATAACCTAAACCTCTTTAATACCTCTTGGTGACAAGAAGTTCTAAATAGTTATGATTTTTTTAATATTAGTTTTCATTCCCCAATAAGAGACTATAAACCGCAAGAATTTCCCAATTTATATACTAAAGATGCATTTGGTTAGGTTTAACTTTATGTTATACCAATTTAAAGTATCAAAGGTTTCATAAAAGTCAGCTACATGCTTTAAAGAAAACTTACTTTCGACTAGCATATCATCCACATAAACTTCTACATTCTTGTTGATATATTGTTTAAACATTTTGTTGACTAAGTGTTAGTAGGTTACCCCAACAGTTTTTAGCTGAAATGACATTACTTTGTAGTAATAATTGTCATTTTCAGTGATGAAGGCAGTCTTGTCTTGATCTAGCTTATATACTAGGATTTGGTTGCAACCAAACAGAGCATCCATGAATGTTAAAAGCTTATATCTAGAAGTCCTATCAACAATTTGTCAATACACGATAGTAGGTAACTATCCTTAAGATATGCCTTGTTAAGGTTTATAAAATCAACACATATTCTCCATTTACCATTAGTCTTTCGTACTACCATTGCATTGGTCAACAAAGTTGTATAGGTTACTTTTTGGGTAAATTTTATAATAAGCAGTTTGTCAAATCAAAGTAAAGTTTCTTTTCTTCTATTTTATATAAGGAAAATATAAGTCCACATTGAGCCTACGGGATATGACTTCCAAATGTATTCTTGGCATGTCAACTAAATCCTATGCAAACACACCTGCATTACACCTCAATAAACTAATCAATGCCTTTTTTAACCAGGGAGGTCGAGCCTTTCTCCTACTCACATTATTTTTTCTAGATTTGTTAAAGTTAGGAACTTCATCTTGATATGCTTGATGGATAAGATTGTGTCAAAGGCTTTAAGGGTTGGTCTCCCTAAAATTGCATTTTATGAGGATAGAGTCTTAACTAGCAAAAGTTCAAGAGTTGTATCAACCGTTTAAGGGGGAAGACCTAAGGTGGTTGGTAATTCAATTACACATTTTAGTATAATTGGTTTCCTTAGAAAACAATATAACAGATAAGAAACATTCTTTCATATATCCTTTCAGAGTGTTATTTTAACAAAAGTCATGTAAAAGAATAAATCCACTAATCTCCCTGTAACCACCAGCACCCAATACACATCAAACATATTCAAGAATCCTCCAAATAAGCAAGTAATGTGATTAATGTAGGCTCTGACTCCTTTACCTTGGCCTCTAAACTCTCCATACATGTTATATTCTCCTTAAGAGACAATTACAATGTTATTTAAAGATTATTGGCGTTAAAACAATTGGCCTAAAATTATGAACCACATGATCTTGAAAAACCCTTATATTATTATAGATCGCATTATCTTCCTTAGGTTGAATAGGATTTGCCGTCAAATCTGACTCCTCATTACCTATCAAGAAAAGCGATAAATCTCTCATATTGAATGTGGCTAATACATTATATTCACCTTGCAAATCAATTTTGTAGACATTATCATTCACTTTTTCTAACATTTTGAAAGGACCATCTACTTAAGGCATAAGCTTGGACTTCTCTTACTTAAAAATCTCTCTTTTTGAAGATAAATCCACACAAGTTCATCTAGAACAAACTAAATTTGTTTTCTCCCTTTATTGTTCACTTTCTTATAAACTACATTTGTTTTTCTATTTGTTGTTTGACACTCTTATGCAAATTTTTAACTAGTTCAACCTTCTTTTTAACTAAAACTATGAACCATATGATCTTGAATAGCTCCGATATCATTATTATCTCATCGTTTTCCCTAAGTTGAATAGGATTTGCCCTTAGATCTCACTCCTCACTACCCTTCAAGTAAAGCAATATATCTCATATATTGAATGTGACTAATACATTATATTCACCTTGCAAATCAATTTCTTAGGCATTATCATTCACTTTTTCTAGCACCTTGAAAGGACCATCTACTCAAGGCATATGTTTGGACTTCCTTTTACTTAGAAATCTCTCTTTTTGAAGATGAATCCATACAAGTTCGTTTAGAACAAACTAAATTTTTTTTCTCCTTTTATTATTCACTTTCTTATAAGCTACATTTGTTTTTCTATTTGTTGTTTGGCATTTTCATGCAAATTTTTTTTAACTAATTCAGCCTTCTTTTTTCCATCCAAACATACTCAGTTATTAGTTGGAAGTGGTGCTAAATCAAATGGGGTAATGGGATTAAATCCATAGATCACATAAAAAAGACAAAGTTTAGTTGCATTACATACACTTGTATTATATGTAAATTTAACAAAAGTCAAGCAATCATCCAAATTCTTATTAACAATAGTTCTAAGTAAAGAAAAGGGTGTATAGTTTACCACTTCAGTTTACCCATCTATTGCCAAATGACAAGTTATGCTAAAAAGTAGCCTTGTGCTAATATTCTTCCATATGATCTTCCAAAAATAACTCAAGAACAAATCTCATAATGTCTTAAAAGAACAAATCTATCACATGAAAAGTATCATTAGTTTTGTAATAAGGTATAAAGTAAGACATTTTTTAGAACCTATTAATAACTATTATAACCAAATCCTTCCCTCTTTATGTCCTTGGCAACCCAAGTATGAAATCCATACTCACATTAACCCATGACTAATCTAGAATAGGTAATGACATATATATAACCCATAAGCATTCTTTTCCTTTTTTACCTTTTTGCAAGTCATACACCTTTCTATCACATGATACACATCTCTGATCATTCTCAACCAATAAAAATGTTCTTCAACCAACTCTAAAGTCTTTTTTTCACCAAAGTATCCAACTAAACCTCCATCATATGCCTCCCTTACTAAAAGTTTCCTAATAGATCCCTTAGGAATATAAACCTTTCCAAATCTAAACAAGTACCCCTTATACCTATACAAGCTATTAACTACCCCTTTCTCACAAGTTAAGTAAATAAATGTAAAGTTTGGATCATCCAAATATTGACACTTAATTAATTCAAAATCCATTAACTTAATGTTTAAAAATGAGATTAGAGCATACCTTCGTGATAGCATATTTGCCACTACATTTACATTTTCCTCTTTATACTTAATGATATAAGGAAAGACCTTTAAGAACTTCACCAATTTAACATGTCTTCGATTTAGCTTGCTTTGCCTTGTCATACACTTCAAGGATTCATGATTTGTGTGAATAACAAACTCCTTGAGTAATAAGTAATGTTACCAAGTCTCTAAAACTTGAATTAGTGCATAAAATTCTTTATCATATATTGAATAATTTAGACTTGCCCCATTCATCACTAAATTAGGCTATGAAATGTGTATCTTGCATAAAAATAGCCCTAATTCCCAATCTTAAAACATCATACTCCATTTCGAAAGTCCGAAAAATTAAAAAGAGCTAAAATGGGTGTTGTTTATAACTTTTCCTTAATTAGCCCAAAAATCTTCTAAGTAACTTTATTTTACCTAAAGTCACCACCTTTCTTGATACATTTCGTCAAAGGAGTAAGAATAACATTGAATTTATTAACAAACTTCCTATAAAAAGATGGTAGTCTATAAAAACTCCACACTTCTAAAATATTAATAGGTACAAATTACTCCTCAATGGCCTTCACTTTCTCACCATCAACTTCAACTCTATGTTATAACTAAGAAAGATAACTTGTTCTTGGCAGAATTGACATTTTTTTAAATTACTAAATAATTTCTCTTGTTGTAATACTTTAAAGATTTTCCTAAGGAGCTATACATGCTCTTTATAATTCTTACTATAAATTAAAATGTCATAAAAATAATTTGCAACAAATTTGTCAAGAAACTTATGAAGCACATGATTCATTAATCACATGGAAGTACTTAGTGCAATGGACAAGCCAAATGCAATACTAGCCATACGTCACACAATCCATGCTTTGTTTTAAATGTAATTTTCCACTTATCTTCCCCCTTCATCTAAATTTAATGATAAGTTCTCTCCAAATCTATCTTTGAAAATACTTTGAAACCATGCCAATCATTAAGCATATCAATTAGCCTAGGAATAGGGTACCAATATTTCATTATTATTTTATTTATCTCCCAACTATCCACACGCATTTGCATAGTCTTGTCCTTCTTTGACACTAACAAGGTTAGTATCGAACAAAAGCTCATTGATTTCCACACATAACTCTTCTCCAACAACTTGATTACTTGTCATTGTAACTCCTTAGCCTCTTCTAGATTACTTCTATAAACTAACCTATTAGGTAAAGTAGCCACCGATATGAGATGAATTTGATGTTCAATCTCTCTAATTGGTGGCAACCCTTCTAAAATCATTTTAATTTATAGCAAAAAGGATGTTTTCTCATTTGGCATCACTTCCTTCATTATTAGCATTAAAACTAAGCTAAAAATGGACAAGGTTCGTTTTACTTATCCTTTGCTCACAAACAAGCTTTCTTTCTTGACCAAAAGTTTATCTCTTTGCACTTGTTGCAAACTTAAGACTATATTTTTCCCATCCTTAACAAAAAAAAAAATATAGGTGTTTTTAAATCCATCATGTATAGCCCTCTTATCATATTACCATAATCTCCCTTAAAGCAAGTAGCTCACACTTATTGAAACCACATAACACATCAACTCATCCTTATATGATTTTCCAATCATAAATGGCTTTAAAACTTATTGTGTAACCTTACTTCTCCATTATTATTTAACCATTACAGCTTATATGGGTAGGGGTGTTTTGTTGTTGCTAAATTCAACTTTTACACCGAGGTAATAGAAGCAACATTGGTGCATCTCTCTCTATCTATAATCACTCTACACACCTTTTTATTAGTTCTGCGCCTACTATGAAAGACATTTTCATGCTATCTATCATCCATCTTTACTTGTATATATAAGGCACATCGAATTATAGGCAATTATCCCTCATCAGCATAATCTATATTATCTTCTTCCAAACACATGTTTTCTTTTTCTTCTAACTTTGCCTCATCTTCACTCTCTATGTTTCTTTGTGATTCCCAAATAGTTATGACTCTCTTATTTGGACACTCAAAAGCCTTATGCCCATAAACAAGACATTTAAAGCATTTAATGTCTCGAGCCCTTTTTAAAGGCTTTGGATCATCTATTTTCTCTTTTTCCTTAACCAAATCAACTCATTATTTACTATATGCTCCATTTTTTGTCAAGTTTGTACTCCTATTAGAATTAGACTATAGAAGAGTGAAAGTTGAGCTAGTTGCCTTATTGCTAATTTACCATGACACACTTTGAATACTTGTATCACATTTAAGCTGTCTCTCTACCTTAATAGCAAGCTTAATCACATCCTCTAAAAATACAAAAGATTATAACTTCACCATATTTGCAATCTTTCTTTTGAACCTTCCTAAAAACCTTGCAATGATTTGCTCTTAAGGTTTTTATAATTCATATCTTATCATTAGCATTTTAAATTCCTTAACATAATCTTTAATGCACATACTCCTTTGCTACTTGCTAAAGACTTTGCAACCTAATGTATAATTCTTGCTTATAACTTTTATTTGGACACTCTAAAGCAATATGCTCATGGCTAAGACATTTAAAGCATTTAATGGTTAGGCCCTTTTTAGAGGCTTTAGATCACCCTTTTTTTTTTACTTAACCAAATATGCTAGTTATTTATTGTAGGCCCCTATTTTTATCTGCCTTGAACTCTAATTAAAATTAGATTATGGAAGAGTAGAAATTGAGTTGGTTGCCTTGTTGCCAATTTTCCATGATACACTTTGTTTATTCATACCAAACTTAAGCTATCTCTTTACCTTAATAGTAAGCTTAATCACATCCTCTAAAAATACAAAAAATTGTAATTCCACTGTATTTTCAATCTCTCTATTCAGCCTTCCCAAGAACCTCACAATGGCCTACTTTTAAGGTTCTTGTAATTTACATCTCATCATCAGTATTTTAATTTCTTTAACATAAGTTTTAATGCATATACCCCATTGCCTAAGACTTTGCAACCTAATGTATAATTTTTGCCTATAATATTTAGGAACAAAATGTTTTTTACATTAATTTCTTTATAACTCTCCAATTTCTAATCTCCTCTTTGACATCGCTTATTTGTTATGCTTTCAAGTTCTCCCACCATAAATTAGCATAATCTATGAATTCAAGAGTAATAAGATTTGCATTTTTTTTACCTTAGTATAATCTTGGCACTTAAATACCTTTTCCACTCATTACACCTATTCCAAATACTCCTTGGGTGAGTTGGTTTATTTAAATGGTGGAATCTTTATTTTTATGTTGTTTCTTGGATCTCATTATTGCCTCCTTTTTTAACATTATTCTTCCACGCCATCATTTATTCTAGGATGATGTTTATCTCCCACATCATCACAAACAATCCCTCTTATTGCTAAAGGCTCACGCTACCATGAAGGTTGTTGTATAATCATTCTTTCAATAGCTTTAGTCAATCAATTAAGTTGTTTTATTATTTTCTCCTATCTTTATGGGATTCCTATGATTTGAGCTTATTCTAAGTCTTTTTTACATGTTTTCCCTTACCATAATTTAGATTTGGTTGGCTTAGGGTAGAAATCACTCAACTCACATATTTATCTCTATCACTCCCTCACACGTTTCACTCAATATCACAAGCACACATAACCTTGTGCTCTGATGCCAATATGATGTGCCTTAGAGTTAAAGACCTATTTGTATTTATGTTTAAGGAAATTTAAAGTGATGATTGTTTTATTTAAAGTAGTTTATGATTCGATGAAAAGAAACAAAATTAAAAAGAAAAACTAGCAGCCCTCTATTTGATAAGAAATTTGCAACAAACAAGAAGAAACTAATTTAATTCTCTATACCCTTAGATAAAAGAAGGTAGAGTGATAAGAATAAGTTGTTAATTCACCACTAAACAAATAAATTGTTTAGATAAAAATTACGGTAAAATACAAATTACACTTTTGATAATATTCTCCAAGACTTTTCTTCCAAAATGTTTCTTAATCCCTTAAATAGGAAACAAAGCTAAGAAGTAGTTAAAACAGCTGTAAAATAGGAAAATTATGACTACTACTAATTAGTTATAAAATAAACTATAAAATAAAACTTAAAACAGAGGAAATAAGCACATATAAGCAAGGTTTTACTCCTTCATTAAAAGTCCAAACTAACATAAACTAATTAAAATAAGAAGAAATAACCTAGAAATAAACTCTTACACTCACTCTAGTCTAAGCAAGCCCAAGAGAGCAATGTAATCAATATGGGTTCTAACTCATTTGCTTTTCCCTCTAAACTCTTCATACATGTTGCATTCTCCTTAAGAAGTAATTTTAGGATTGTTTGGTGACTCTTGGCCCTTGAATGAGTAATTGGCTTAAAACTATGAACCAGACAATTTTGGGTAGCTCCTATATCACCATGGATCACATTAAAAGCCTTGTTAGTTTGATTAAGAGATGTCTCTCTCAAAGTTTGTCATACTTCCGTTCTTGGGTATAACTCTTTTTTTCAAATTGACACTAGTTTTCTTTTTGTACATACTTTTAAAGCATGTCTCTCTATATGAGTCTTTTAATTTCATCATTGAGGTTGCAACACTCCTCCATATAATGACCATGATCACTATGAAAATCACTAAACTTCCTTGTATCATGGCTTTATAGACCTGAGAAAAGCTATTATGGCTTAAGTTATGGTTAATAGGGTATAATGATAGTGGTTTGGCTTAAGACTATAATTCCTCCTCTAAGAGGTAGGAGGAAAGGAGTAGCTTCATTTTCTAACCTAGCCCTTCCAATGTCCTTTGACCTTTTTGGAGGCCTACAAGCCATCTTTTGCTTGGATATACTTTTCTACTTGAAACATGACTTTTGCAAAGTCCTTTATTGGATTCTTGTCTAATAAGTAGTAAAACAAGATTTCCATAGGCTAATGTAAAAGGTAGTTAAAGTGAAGTCAGAGTTCATGCCTTGTATTTTCAACATCTCCTTATTAAAATTCACTAGGTTATTAGCACTCCCCTATTAGTGCTATTAAGGTTTTTTTTTTTTTCTCGTCTCTTACTAGTAGTAAACTAGGTTGCAAATTGTTAACCCCACATTTGCAATAGATTGGAATGGGAGCTCAGAACACCATCTCTAAGCTAGGCCTTTAAGGGTTATGGAGAAATCCTTACACATGGTAGCTTTAAAAGTTCTGTGTATAGACATGAGGGTATAAAACCTTACTTAATGTTTAGCAAAGTCAATGGTCCTATCATAAGAGTCTAAGGTAGGCATTATGAATTCCTTTTAAGTTTGTGCATCTTGGATCTCTAAGATTAAAGGGGAATCAAAGATTATTTCCTAACAGGGTGGCTCTTAGCCATGTAGAGTAGCAAATTAAAGAATTACCTTTTGGATTTGTTTTGTTACTTCATCTTTACCTTGGACCACTTTTAGGGCATTCTCAATAAAAGTGCATCTTTGTAAAGGGCTTTTATTAACTTCCAACATAGAGGATGCTAAAAAGTGTTCCCATAAGTCCTTTAACAGGGAAAAGGATAATATTCTTCCTTTAAGACATTTGGGGAAATTAGATCGAGATGTTGTAGTTGAGGTAACAAAACAATATTTTTGTTAATGGGGTGCAAGTCTTGAGTGTCCTTAGGAGTTTTGGGAGTGTGATTCTCAAGAAGTCATCTATTTTGGTGAAGAATGGATTCAATAGTCTAGTAAAGAGAGATCCTCCTTTCTTCCAAAAAGGAAGCCATAAAGGCATTTAGTGTCCTAATTTGTTCTTACATAAGGCAAAACTATTTTTTATATAGATGATTGATCATTGCCTAAATTAAAAGAAATGGATGAATTTTCATTATTAGAGAGATTAGGTGGTGTGGTGGGGCCATCACCTATATATTGATGGAGAAAACTTGTAGGTCAAATAGAAGAAGAAGGGTGGTAAAGGGGAAGAGACAAACAATGTCATTCTCATTGATGATTCCTTTATGATTGAGCAAGAACTTAATGGACCTAGATTAAGGAGGGTTTAAGTTTGAATGTTATGGGCAAATCAGATTTATGACCTACAAAACAAATTGAGGCTAAGGGATGCTAGTTTTCAATTCAACATTAGCACTTTGATACTTAAGTCAGTAAATATGTGATTAGGTAGAAGTTGACAAAGTAAGGGAATAATTAATGTG
This sequence comes from Bruguiera sexangula, assembly GCA_020141445.1. NCBI lineage: Eukaryota > Viridiplantae > Streptophyta > Magnoliopsida > Malpighiales > Rhizophoraceae > Bruguiera > Bruguiera sexangula. The sequence goes on from JAHLGP010020636.1 coordinate 4,644,628, forward strand.
TACCTTAGTGATAACATCCACAAGGTATTTATAAACAAGTTCAAGTGTTAACATAAGATTAAAGGAATAATCCAAATACTGCCTAAGGGGGTGACATGTTAATCTTAAGAAACTAGAATTTTCCCTAAGCCAAGCTGAGGAGAGACGTAGCAAGTATTATTAGGTTGGGCTAAGGTCTTATTAGCAACCTACAGGAATTATCCTTATCACACATGTTAACACCAAGAAATTGTGCTACCTAAACTATTCTTTTATACTAGTATCGCAAGTTCACCAAGTGTTTTATGTCGAGGATCTAATTGAGTAAGACATTTATTATGCAATTAAAAGGATTTCTCGAGATTTATTTGATATTGTTAAGAAAAAAATCAAAATGTGCAAGGCTTATTTTGGAGTGAGTCTTACGACTATAGGCAGAATGTAGGAGCTTTTATTAGTATTAAACAATCTTAAAAAAAAAAGGTTGGTTAATTGAGTAGTGATTTAGATTTTGATGGCTCATTTTAGGATTAGATGGATGCTACTAATTAAAGTTAGCAAAAATAAATTTTTGTTTTGTTAGTTGTCATGTGATATAATTACATTTTGAAATTTTGATCTAAATTGTTTGTTTTTTTTACCTTGCATGTATTATAAAATTACCTTATTTATTTTTCATTAGAACTAACTACTTTATTGTGTTGTGACAAGCTATAAAAATGAAGGGACTAGAATACTAAAAGAAACAAAAAAGGAAATTTATTTTAGCAACATCAAATTCTACCATTTTGAAAAACAGGTGATGCGGAAAACCCCAAAAAGACGTGGCTTAGGGACCCAACGCACACAATGAATCAAAGAACAACCAGGAAAGTTAAATCAGAGTTTCATAACACAAACCCTAGACCCAATATTCGAAGGAACATGAACTTAGGGTATTCAAGATGGATATAGACGCCACACTCTAGAAAAGGAAGGAATTGGGAGTGATAAGTCAATTTGAACGCCACAAGAAGAATTACCTCTTGATAAGTTCTTTAGTTCTTAAAAGAACCGAGGGAGAAAAACCCTTGCTGTTTATTTCACTCAAAGTTGTCTTATTTCCAAGCTTACAAGGGGTGTCTATTTATAGGCTTAGATAGCAATCCTAAAGAGGCAAAATTCCTATTTAGGAGAAATCCCTATTTTGGAGGAATTTCGGACTAATTCCAGCATATACAATGAACTCCTATTTAGGAGTGATCCTATTACTTAGTTTGACCTATTAAGTATTCCAATTATATTAACTAGGCTTGGACTCTCTTTAAAACTTGAATTCGCACCATTTGAAGTTTGGTTGGCCTAAATGTTCTGAATCAGCCCATTCAATGCCTCTTTAATCTTTTTGGCCCTAGCTCGTGTTATTGGGCCTTCTGGAATGTGCAATGGACCTCTTGCATCAATTGAAGTTCTAGCTCGTGTTATTGGGCCTTCTGGAATGTGCAATGGACTTTTTGCATCCTTTGAAGCCTTCCACCCTTCATCTCTACGGTTCTCATCAACAGGTAAGAAATAAGAGAAGATTAAAATAATATGGATGAATAGAAATAGAGTTTAAAAAGTGGCTAGCAATAAGATTTGGAGATTAATACTGTTTCAAGCAAGCAAAGTGAGTAGAAACCTCAAAGAGCCCTTCTTGAGGCATGATCAAGTATGTTATAATACTTTTTTTTTTTTTTTGTGATTGTGTTATTTCTTTACTCATTTATGTGCTTATCACTAAGATGTAGATCTTTTTACATAAACATATTTCTAAATGCAATTTAGAGACAATATGGCCTTTGTTTTCAATAACCTATTTCGATTAGCATATGTTATTGATGATAACCTATTTTCCACTTAACTCATAGTATGAGCTATTCTAATATAGATTTAAGGTTTGAAAGAATAAATAATTTGCATACTATCATCACCTAATAATGTATAGCTATAGTGAAAATGGCCAACTCAAATGTGAATTTTGTTTACTCACTTGGTTTGTCAATTAGGGCACTTACCTTATTTAATATTTGTTTTTTTTTTTTTTTTGACTATCTCTCACCTTCTCTAATAAGTTTTTAGATTTTTCCCAAACAAAGGTGAATTCCTTTTAACATTCTATGATGCTAATGTTGGGAGGAGGATTTTTATTTTTCTCTTTTATTGTGTTCAATATTTAAGGTATAAAGTTAAGATATTTGTATTTTGTTGGGTTCAAATATAAGGCAAATTTTCTAGTTTGTGATCAATTCCTGCCATAGGCTTATACAATAAATATTGGATTTCTACTAATATAAATTTGGTTTATATTGGCAATGGATGCTATTTCACAATTTACCTAGATTGTACATTGGATGAATGTTCGTTAAATGTAGGAAAGCAAACCTTGCCATTAATGGGAGACTAATAACAAGGGTAAGAAAATTCTTTGTCCAGGAGACAAATTGTGTTCGCTCAAAGGGATCAACAAGAGCAATAAAATAGTAAAGGGACTTAAGTAGTTTTTGCTTTAACTTTAATGCAAGATTCTTGCTAAATTTGATCTTCATTTATTTAATGCATGCTTACATGGTTAGGTTTAATAAGAAAGAATAAAAATACAAGTCAAGTGCAACATATTGAGGGTGGTGAATGACAATTTCTTCATATGGGAGACTAGCAACAATGACAGTAAAAGTCTATTCTTGGGAGACAAGTTTTGAAAAATCCAAATGAGCAATAACAAAAGCAATAAGGAAACAATAAAGGTACTCAATTTGTTGGTTTGCTAGGTTTTGAATTTGATGAATTCTTTATTTTTTTTTTATTAAATTTTTACATGTTTTAGCTTTATTGTAGTGATGACAAAAGAATGAAGACCGACAACAATGAGTGATGTACAAACAAAAAGATTTAAAGACCACAAGCTTATCTTTCTAAACATGAATAACCAGCCCATTGGCTTTGATGAATATACTTTGAATGAATTTAGCAAATTTCTTAGTACATTGGCTTGGAATACTAATATGTTACCATTGATTCTAATGAATTGGAATAAGATGCCAAATGACATTTTGGGAGTTTGTGCAAGTAATAGGAATTTTTTTCTTTTTGGGTTTTCAACTTATTTTTAATGAAATTTGTAATTTTGACTTGTTAATATAGTAATTTAATCAATGCAAAAGAAATATTTGGTTCTTAAAAATGGTAAAAATGGGTATTAAGTACAATTGGTTTAAGTTGAAAGGCATATAAGTGCAAATTAAAGAGGAACCACTAAACAAAATACAAGATTGACAAAGAAAGATTAAAACATCCTCCAACAAATGTGCCCTTAGAGCAATTTGTTAATTTGCTCAAATATTAGAACTCTAACAAAACATATGTTTATGTTATGTATCTGTGTGTGTGTTTTACATGTTATATATGTGTAAGTTTTTTAGGGTTTATTAATAGCTAGGGTTTTTAGTTATTAATGTAAATATTAATGAAACTATCTCATAGCTCCTTATTGCAAGAGTTATGGAAATTTTCTAGATATAAGACCAATTAATGGAATATTTAAATCTTTTATTTAGTTTTGTTTTTTCACTACTACCTACTTTTTGTCTATTCTTGCTTTGAATAATTTTGATTATACAGTGGTTAATGCAAATTGGATTTTATTGTTCTAATGTATATTTCAGTTGAAATGCATTGCTAAAAAGGAAGAATTGAAAGTTATTTGATAATGATTGCTGCATTTACTAGCACATTCAATTCAATTGAATGCAATTGATTGTTACACCTTTAATTTTGAAGATGTGAACACAAAATTTGCTTAGTATTATTAGATTTCTTTCTTCTTAGATTTTAATTTGCAACTTGTATTTACAAGTTTATTCTTAGGTAGTAATCTCCTTTAGAAGAATGTATCATTATTAATTTTTTATGCTCTTTCTCTCTCTGTCTCACACATACACACACACTCTCTCTCTCTCTTTATATATATATAGGAAATGATAAGAACCAATTTAACGAGTCAACAAATACAAAAGGATATGCACATTACTATTCATAAGAGCTTTGCTTGGATACAACAAGAGATTATAAGAACTATTAATATTATACCCTTTAAATTTTAAGAAGCAACTAATATTTCATTTACATTGAAATTCTTAATTGGTCTATTTTGTTTATATATATTCATTGGATGAATTTTATTTAATAAGATTAGTTGTTTACTTGCTTGTTAAATATTTGATTAACTAAAGCTCTTATTTGGCCCACCTACATGTATATGGCTTAGTGTAAGGGTTAGACAACATGTTTATTGGATATGAAACTTCTTCTTAATTGAAATCTTAACATCTATACAAGGTTTTAAGAAACTGGTCATTAAACCAAATATCTCAAAGGTTTAAGTTTAACTAATTCAATTGAAGTTAAACTAATAAAATCAATATTTAATATTAAATAAATAAAAAGTTGGAAATAATTATGTGTAAAAACTAAAATGTAATAAAATTAATCTTTTAATACCAATACAAAATATGTAAAATGTATGTCAAAATTAAAACAAACAAAATACAAATACTTCATAAACTTTATACATCTCAAAATTCAAAAATAATAACATAATTATAGTTGAATTTCAACATCATCACTCTTCATTTTAACCATAAGGTCATTTTCACTTCCAAAACTATTTGCAACACCAAAGCAATGAATAATATCAAATAAATCCACATCAAGCATATTTGAATCAACCAATGCATCACTTTTGTCCCTTTCTTGATTAATAGCATTAGAGCCAAGATATAGACTCTCTTCATCAAGTGCTCTCTCCAATTCTTCATAATCAAATTCTAAAGGCAATTCCTATTCTTCAATCCAAAAGTTTGTCTTGTCAATACATTCATAATCAATGAGATCATAAAGTTCTCTTATTGGAATGGAGCCTATAAAGTACACATGAAAATATGAATTAATTAAATATTGTAAGTTATAAAAAAGAATTAAAAATATTCACACAAATATTAATTACCTATTCTTTAACCTTAAATTATAAGTAACATAAATGAGATCGTTCATTTTTTATACTTTTATCTATTTCTTCTTTTGTATGAATATGTTCAAACACACTCCAATTCCTTTCACATTCTAAAGAATAAGAAGTTTGGCTAAGGATGCAGATGACAATTTTTTGCAAATTAGGACCATTATGCCTAAATAATCTCCACCACCCATCTACATTAAAAAATAAACAATTATTTGAGTATTGTGACATAAAAATGTATTATACAAATGGATGAAAAATGACACAAATTACTAGGTTAAAGGGTTTTGGTTGAATTACGAGCAGTTTGTCTACCAAAATTTCCTTTATAATTTCAATATATCTTCATTTCTTTCATAACAGCAACATCATCACTACAAATACTTTTAATTTCAAGCAAACTAAAAAGTCACTCATGATCTTAGCTTTCTCATGAAAGTCTTCCTCATATACAAAAGTAAGATTGAGGAAATAAGTTATCACATATTGGTCTTCCATTAGATGTTTATCCCAACATTACTCAATTACACTTATAAATATGCTTAATTCTTTTTATGACCCTATACATGCCTTCATAAACATAACCTTCAGCATTCACAATCATTAAATAATTGTCTCAAAATTTACTATCTAAGATAGTAGCACACACAGCCTTTCCATCCACACTATTTGCAAGTTTACGGCTTGTGAAAAAATTGCTCTTTGCAAAATTTTGTAAGATTTCCTTTTGATCACAGATGCTCTTAAAAGTAATAAATATGGTTGCAAAACAAGTTGGTCCTAAGTGCATAATTTTTGTCTAATCATAATTTTTTTCTCAACGTAGTCAAAAAATATGGATGATTATAGATAAATCTTGTAATGGCAACAGCATGTGATGCAAGATCAATTATATGAGGCATCTTACCGATATCTTTTAAGATGAGGTTTAAGTAAAGAGTAGCACAAAGAGACTATTATATGTGCTTATACCTTTCATGAAGCAATCTTCTAACTACTACATAATTAGATGCATTATCTTTAACAATATGAACAACATTTTAAGACCTAACCTATTCTACAATTTCTGAAAGCAAATTGCACAAACTTTTGGCATTTTTTACAATATTTAAGGCATCTACATATTTTAAAAATGAAATTCTAGTAGAGTAATAAACCAAGAAATTGATTAAGGTTTTATCTCTCTGATCCCTCCAACCATTAGCCATAATTATGCACCCATTTGTACTCCAATTTGTCCTATAAGAAGGACCTTTATATTGAGGACCAATTACAAAACTAGCTTCTAAAGTAGGTTAAAATTAGGGTGTATGTAAAGCATTGAATGGAATACAAGTATTAAAAAATGACCTAGCTTAAGCCATGTTAGCCTTTTTCACAACTTCTTTACTAGCAAGGACATTCCTTAAACTAGGTTGAGTTCTAGGAGTTGTCCTTGAAGCCAAATATGTATCAATTCCATGACTAGCTTTTCTTTTTCCCTAATCTTGCATTAATTTTTTTTCCTTTCAACACATTTATTTCTACCACCTTATCTTCTTTCTCCTTTAACTTAATATCACGAGGATTATCACCAAAGCTATAGTCCCTAGCCTTTTTAGCTTGTTTTTTTCTCTTTAAATGCTTGTTTAAGAGTGTCAAAGATCCTTGTTTAAACATCATATGGAACTTTTTTGCATGGAGCTATTTGACCTTTGATTCCAATAAGATGATGCTTCATTCCATGAATTCCCTCACCCTTGAAAGTACCACTGCAATAAAGACAAGTATAAATGGATTTAGCTTTACCATTGGACCCAAGCTTAACCTTTTTAGAAAAATACGCCCAAGCTAGATCATTCTTTTGACGAAGTGACTGAATACTAGGCATGGATTCAATAGATTGCTTTTCAAATTACTAAGATAGGGTATTATAGCTATCCATCATCCACTCAAAGCACAAAAAAAAAAAAAAATGAAAGATTTCAGTTGATGATTAGACTAAAATGAGATTGGACCATAACAAAGCTATATTAGAAAAAATGACACCAACAAGTTGCCCTTTAACATCATCAATATATTTTGTTTTAAGTTCAAATTTTAAACTTTTATAAAGATGTGGAAGCAAGCAACAAGCACAAAAGGATGAGCAAAAAGTAGATATTAAATTGAAAATTGAAGCAAAGCAAGAAAGTAGCAATAGAAAGAATAATGAGCACATAGAACAGAAAATAACAATACTAATAATAAGAATACATGATGTAATCTACCAAAAAATGAGTATGTTGATCTTCATTTTAAGTAAGAAAAATACCCAAGAGAGGGGAAATTCAGATTCTTCATCTCATTAGAAAGTCATCCATTTGAAGTTGTGAAATTTATGGAATTAATTATGTTGTCATAATCTAATGAGGGAATAACATTGCCTCAGTCTAAGATTGAATAAAGTAATTGGGGCATATGTTGTCCATTGTTTATTCCTAATATAATCTTATTAATCAAACAACATAATAGGAAAGTCTAATTTCTAAATGTATTTGCTTGGCTAGTCTCTAACTTGATTAAGAGGTTGTGTTCTTTAATTGCTTTTAACCCCTTGATTAATATAATTTACCATATGTCACATCTCTAACTGTCTAAAATTTTTTATGGCGCATTTGTTGTTTTATGCAAACCCAAACACAAAATAAAGGAATTTTAGTAAAGATATCCCCACTAATTGAGCTAGAAGCATGAAACAAGTCACTACAAGGTGTTTTCTTGGTGTCATTCTTATTTGTTGTACTAGTTTTCATTCTCAAGTGTTTTAATTAGCTCCTAAACAAGATCATTCAATTGTATTTTTGTAGTGAAAGCATACTAATATTGTAAGAAAATAAAGGGCAGAGTGTACAAGGACAATGGTTTTAAGCTAAGCCATACCAATTCACCAAGGTGCATGATAAATGATCATATGATAGCTTGTGCACACCATCGATCAAATGATATTTGTGTGAATCTTTAGACCAAAATTATCATCCTTTTTTTCTTTTTTTTTTTTTTTTGGTCAAGAAGGCTCATTATGATCTAAACAATAAATCAATGCCATTTATAGTAAAATAAGAGAAAAAGTTTATCAAGCATAAAAATGAACACTAAGCAATAAGGCATGTGTTTATATTAAAATTAGAGAGAAATATGTCGATGAATCATCAAACAAGAGTAAATTATGCAAATCAATCTCTTCAAGTTCAAAGAATGAATCAAATATTATGGCAAGCTCTAAGCAACCACTAAAATAAGTATCAAACACAAACTTGAGAGAATAACATTCATTATCTCTCAATATGTTTTGAGCAATAACTCACACACCATATACACACATTGAAGAAGAAATTTCAAGCGAATCAATGCTAACAATTATGACCTCGATTGACCCCCTCGCCCACCAGAAAATGTCCCCCTACTCATTGAACCAAATTGAGACTCTCGATCGACCCTCCTTGCCCACTAGAACCCTTCTCACTGAAGGACTAGATCGAGGTTCCTTTAAGTTTTTCTCACCCTTTTACAAGAAACAACGTCATTTCAAACAAAATGTTGGTTTTTTTTTAACATTCAACCCAAGAAAATTGGGTCTAATTCTCTGATTCCCAAGTGAATCGGTCAATTCCTTGATTTTTATATCAATTTTTACTATACTCAATTTTTAAGACAAACCTAATTAGATCATAAACCAATTTGTGATTTTTTCAATCAAACTAGCTAGTTCAATTTAGTTCTTAAAACATTACATCTATATCACATTATACCTGCTAATAGAAAAATCAAGACTAATAAAAGCTGATGAGGAAAACCCCAAAAAGACATGGCTTAGGGACCCAACGCACACAAGGAATCAAAGAACAACTAGAAAAGTTAAATCAGAGTTTAATAATACAAACCCTAGACCCAACATTCAAAGGAACATGAACCTAGGGTATTTAAGAAGGATATGGACACCACACTCTAAAAAAGAAAGAAATTGGGAGTGATAAGTCGATTGGAATGCCATAAGAAGAAATACCTCTTGATAAGTTCGTTAGTTCTCAAAAGAACCGAGGGAGAAAAACCCTTGCTTTCTATTTCACTCAAAGTTGTCTAATCTTATGTCTGATATTATAAAGGGTGTCTTTTTAAAGGCTAAGATAACAATCCTAAAGAGGTACAAATTATTACTTAGGACAATTCCTTATTTAGGAGGAATTCCTATCTAGGTACAAATTCTTACATAGAAAATAAACTTCTAATTTGGAGTGACTGCTGTTACTTAGTCCTAACACTTTAAGTACTCCAATGATATTAATAAGGCCTAGACTCTCTTTCAAGTTTGAATTCGCACCATTTGAATCTTAGTTGGCCTGAACGTCCTTAATTAGCCCATTTAGTGCTTTTTTCATCTTTCTAGCTCCAACTCGTGTTATTGGGCCTTCTGGAATGTGCAATGGATCTTTTGCATCGATTAAAGCTCTAGCTCATACTATTGGACCTTCTGGAATGTGCAATGGACCTATTGCATCCATTAAAGCTTCTACTCATCATCTCTACAATTCTCATCATTCCCCCTTTCCTCAAAAGGATTCATCCTCGAATCATCACCTTGTTTATACTTGATCATGTAGGGAAAGGTCTGAATGGATTTGATCCATTTGACATGTATTTTGTTCAACTTTCCTTGTATAAATAGGATAGGAACTGCATAATGACTCATGCTTACCCTCACATATCCTTTCAAAATAAGTTCCTCAACCTACCTTTTAAGCTCCTTTGTCTCCTCGGGATTACTCTTATATATTGACCGATTTAGGGTAGATGCACGAGGGATGAAATCAATTTGATGCTTAATTCCTCTCATAGAAGGCAATCCACTTAGGACATCATCATGGAATACATCTTCAAATTCCTGCAATAGAACAACAACAGTACTAGGCAAAGATGGTTTAAGCTTATTAGTGTTAAAATAAGCCTCTTTGTACAAAAGTATGATCATAAGTTGTTTGGCAAAAATTACTCTTTTGACATCACTTTCTTTTGCATAGAAACTTTCTATTTTCTTCTCTTTCTCTTATGCTCTCACGTTTTCTCCTTTCTTTTCTCTATTTTATGTTCACTCTTATTTTTAATCCTTAATTGATCCTTATAAACTTGTTGAGGTGATAATGGTACAAGAGTCATGGGTTTTTCATTCATTGCAAAGGAATATTGATTCTTGAATCCATCATGCATAACTCACCTGTCAAACTGTCATGGCTTTCCTAATAGAATATGGCCCATATGCATAGGTACAACATTGCATAAAACTTCATTACAATACCTTCCAATAGAAAATGACATGAGCACTTGCTTATTTACCTTAACTTCACCACTCTCATTCAACCATTAAAGCTTATATGGCCTAGGATGCTTCATAATAGGTAAATTCAGTTTCTTAAGCATAGTTATACTAGCAACATTAATGCAACTCCCACCATCAATAATCATACTACATACCTTATCTCTGATGAGACACCTCATCTGAAAGATGTTATCTTATTACACCTCATTTTCTTCCTTTACTTGCACATTTAATGCTCACCTTATGACAAGAGTTACTCCATTAACTAGATACTTCTCTCCATCAGTTTTACCCTCAAATAATGGCATAGAATCAACATCTTTATGGTCATAGGCACGTTTTAATTGCCTTCTTACTTTAAGAGACTCATATTCTTCGTACCTCCTTTGCAACTCTGAAATTGTATTAGCTTGCTCCTTCATCCTCTCTCTCATATCATCAAATCTGGTATTCATGTGCTCAAATTGTTGTTACATAGTGTTGATCATGAATGACATGTCAATAGCTCCCTCCTGAGTAGCACCTTTGTCTTTTGAAGTCATATTATTTCTTTTGATTTATAGCTAAGGTTTGATACCAATTGATTTAGAGCCAAGCTTTGATACCAACTAATGCAGAAAACCCCAAAAAGACATGGCTTAGGGACCCAGCGCACACAACGAATCAAAGAACAACCAAGAAAGTTAAATCAGAGTTTAATAACGGAAACCCTAGACCCAATATTCAAAGGAACATGAACTTAAGGTATTCAAGAAGGATACGGACGCCACACTCTAGAAAAGAAAGAATTGGGAGTGATAAATCGATTTGAACGCCACAAGAAAAAGTACCTCTTGATAAGTTCTTTAGTTCTCAAAAGAACCGAGGGAGAAAAACCCTTGCTTTCTATTTCACTCAAAGTTGTCTAATCTTATGTCTGATGTTACAAGGGGTGCCTTTTTATAGGCTAAGATAACAATCTTAAAGAGGCACAAATTCCTACTTAGGACAATTCCTTATTTAGGAAGAATTCTTATCTAGGTATAAATTCTTACACAGAAAATAAACTCCTAATTTGGAGTAACTGTTATTACTTAGTCCTAACACTTTAAGTACTCTAATGATATTAATAAGATCTGGACTCTCTTTCAAACTTGAATTCGCACCATTGGAAGTTTGGTTGGCCTGAACGTCCTTAATTAGCCCATTTAGTGCTTCTTTCATCTTCCTGGCTCCAGCTCGTTTTATTGGGCTTTCTAGAATGTGCAATGGACCTTTTGCATTGATTAAAGCTTTAGCTCATGCTATTGGGTCTTCTGAAATGTGCAATGGATCTCTTACATCCATTGAAATCTTCTACCTATCATCTTTACGGTTCTCATCAAAGGGTCACCTTCTTCACTAAACATCTTCAAGGCAACTAGAAAAAGAAAACAAGATTAAGTATACAAGCTTTTTTATGAGACTACAAGTCAACAAATTGTAAATAATATGTTTTTCAATAGTCTTAAATATAAAATTGCATATTTTGTTCATAAGTTTTGTTACATTTTTTTCAATTATCTTAAGTAAAAAATTTTGCACTCTATATTAAACTTAGTTACTGGTTATAGTCTCATATAAAAGAGACTCAATCATAAGGGGAAGATAGGAGTGGCCAAACAATAGATATGTTTGTTTTTGTCGTGGGTAAAGAGCATTCTGGACATACTCGACTATATGGAAGGGGTGTGAACCCTATTTCCTTGGAAGGAAAGAAAATTATTAATGATGTTGTGAGAGTTTCTTTAGATTTTATGTGATCCATTCGACAAGAAATTGAAGTTAACATGTAAAAGAAGTTAGAAGCCTGGAAAACTACAATAGCTTAAGAAATTTTTGCTCTGATTAGCTCAACTTACAACAAGCAAATCCCAATCTTAACCTCAATATCAACATGCCTACAATGTGTTTTCTAAGCATTCCTTCACTTGGTAAAGCTCTTAGTACTCCAAATTAGCATAACCTACCAAGGAATTATCAATCTTTAACAAGTACATATAGTCCACATGTCCAAGTATTGCTCTAAGCTTTATTAAACTTATGTTGCTCACTTTTTTTCTACTTTTGTCAATGATTTTGTAATTAAAGTCATTTGGTAATTGAGATTTATGTTCCATATAAATTTTGGTTAAGCCTTTTTAAAATAAAGTCTCATTCATTTTTCTTTTGGTTTAAACATAAAGACATATTTAAAACTAAAATTTCAACACCCTAAAAGTACCACTAATAGAACATAAGGAGTATATAAATGGTTTAATCACATGATTGTTGTTTTTATTCAATATAACACACTACCTACTACTAAATTGTAATTGACTTGTTTAATTGTTAAAACTCATACTTATTTAATTTCTCTAACTATTGGATGTAGAAGATGATGATAATGAATGTTAAATGAAGAGTTTGTGGTCTACTATTGTTAAGTTTATTATAATTTTCTTATTTAGACTTTATGAACATTTTAGATTTTTTTTTTTTAAAACTTGATTATGGATTAGGAAGAACTTTAGTTTAGATTGTTTAAATTATAATATACTTGATTTGTGAGATTTTATTTTAAGTTTATAATATTTTAAAAATTATATATTACTACTTCAAATTAATACAAATATTGATTTTTTTTATTTTTTATAAAATCAATACTTATAAATGAGTATAATTATCACCTAAAAATTAGTAAAAATGCTACCTATTTTGTTCAAAAATTGCAATCTATTTAAAATATGTTTAGTTATGTTGTCAATTTTTTACTATTTTTTCTATTATTTGTTAATCTTATTTTGCTACTTGTTGTCAATTTTGTGTTTTTTGTTGTCTATTTTTGTTTGTTTTATCACTAACAACTATTTTATTATTCTTTGCAAGAAAAATATAAAATTTATTAATAATAAATTACACATGTTATATTATATTTCAAAATAAAGTGAAAATAAGAAAATTATACACCAATAAAAAAGGTTTATAGCTTTTACAAATCATTGTAACAACTTCAATATGACTATTAGTACTCATTATTTTATTATTGTCATAAGATTTGTACAATTTTATTTTGAATTTGGTTCATTTGAAGTAGTTGATACCAAGCAATATTAACTACTTCATGATTCTTTAAAGTATTGTTTCTAGCATTTTCTCCAACATTAACATTCTCATCAGCATATTGTAAAAATAAAAAATAAAAAACACCTAATTATCTTTGCATTTTGAGAAAATTATAAAATACACAATGAATAAAAACAACATATTTTCACTTTTTAAACTCATATGATACCATATGCAAAAGAATCATAAATTTACTTTTAATACCCCAAAAGTATCTTTTAATCGCATTGCATAACGATGAATGCATGTAATTGAACAATTCATTTTGACCTTAAAGTCTTAACCCCTATAGGTAGTCAAATAAGTAATAATGTTATCCATAATAAAGGGTAAAAAGATAAGAAATAATAATGAGAAGAAAATGAATAATAATGTGATTTCCTTAAAACTGTTTATATTACAGCGACGATAAATCAATAACTTAAATATTTAAATGATTAACAAGTAGAGTTAAACAACCTTATAGTATTTGTCTCAAAATTCAAAATTGTGAAATTCAAATGAAAAAAAATAAAAATCTATATTCTTGCAACTTTTAATATATAAACACATAAAAAATAAGAAGAAAATATCAAATTTAGTTAACTTACTATTTGTCTCACTAGAACATTAAATTTTTGGGGATTCAATTTTTTATAATAAAATAAGATAAGGGAGGATTAGTGGGGTGTCAAAATGCAAAGAGAGAGAAAAATATAAAAGAAGATAAAGAGATACCATAAAATAATAGTTTAAGTGATAAAACTAGATTTGAGATAGAGAGTCAAAGAGAAAATGTTAAATTTGATGGAGGGGTAGAATTTGAATTTTTAATTTGCTATTATGAAAATAAGTTAAGGGACAATGATGGAAGATAGAATAAATACTTAATTGTGATTTCATGTTCGCGCTTGTCGATTTTTGACTTTTCTATAAACACAATAGTAAGAAATGTAAAAAGGTTGTTTCTTGCTCCTATTGTTAATAAGAAGATGTGTTTGTAGTTTTCAAGTAAAAAATAAAAATAAGTAATAAGAGTCAAATGTAATATTTAATTTTTTAATTAAAAAGGAGTAAATAATTGAAAACTTTAATCAGGTTAAACAAGTTCTTAGTATTTTCCTATCTACTTATTAGGTCAAAATCGCTACTTCTCTTATATTCAAAACTACTGCTTATTTTGTTCAAAACCACTACCTATTTGGTTTTTAACCATTGCTTATTTTAATCACAACTTTACCTATTTTATTTATTATCACTTCCTATTTTGTTCGCCACTTTTGCCAATTATGCAAAATTACTACTTAAAGAAAATATCCTTTATTATAAAGTATTGTCTGTTCGGAAAAAATTGATGCATAAAATCCTCGTTTATTTGTGAAAAATTGTACCGTACTAGTTACTCAAGAAATCACTGCGTAAAACTTTCAAAATAAAATTTGCAAAAATATTGTCACTGCCAATAAGAACCGTTGTCTAAGTACATTGTGCAGTGACTTTAATTTCGTTGCAATAACATTGAAAAATTGTTGTCTAAGCTCTACTAATAATATACAACGGTCGAAACATCACTGCATTAGCCGCTGCCTAAACTCTTAAACGAGATTGTGGTAGCCATTAGCTCAAAGCTTGAGTTGCAGAGATTTGCGCGCGGGACATATATGCATGCATCTAATTCTTAATAAAAGATGATGCTAAGACCACTAATTAGAGATGACAAAATATAACAGTTGGCGCACAATCATTGCTCAAGTTCCCGGCGATATAATGCTAAACATGTAGACCGTGGATTATTAGATTTGACTTCTTGATGAACAATGTCTCAATAGAATACATGTGTCATCAAGCCTAACAAAAGTGATTTGTACAACCACTCACTACAAAATTTAATCACAAAATTACTTAAATTTAATTTTTTAACTTTAAATTTAAATTTTGATCTTAAATTTTTATAAATTAAAAAAAAATTTTTTAAAAAAAAGATAAAAAGCCGCTGCACCTAGCCAGGCCTAGAAGTTTTTCCTGTGCAGTGGACGTGCATGCATAGTGTCCTTATTGTTATATTTATATATATTTATAAAAACTGACTTCATTTTATTCAGCAAGAAATAATAATAAAACTGGCTTGTAGCGACGCAACGGCGTTACCCTTTTTTTTTTTTGGGTTCTCCTTAATTAGGAAACTAATTATCATTTATTCCAATTTCTATATTGACCGGCAAATTTCTTTTTTCGGTGTTTGGAGGTCAGGACTCCTTTTCTTTGGGCCAATATTCAAACAGACTAATCTACAGGACCGATGCTTGGCGAGAAAAACCAAAGTCATAGGATGTTGTTTTGAAGATTCCTTGATAATTTATTTGACATTATATTGTCGCAGGGTAATACAATCTATGACTAAGTATTATTATAAAATTTTAATTTAGTTGATAACTTGATATATTTTTTATATTAATTTAAATTTAAATTTAAATTTGTATATTATTATTTATTTTTAATAAATAAAAATTTATATTAAAAGTATGAAGTTAAATTTTAAATTTAATAATATTAAAATTAAGTGTAAAGAAAACTTATTTGAACATAATAATATCTAAATATTAATTTTTATAAGATAAATTAAATAAAAATATTAAAAAATAAACTTTAATTTTAATACATAAATATTATAATTAAGATACTTGAAATATACTTTTTGTTTGGTTTTATCTATTATAAAACAACAAAGACAGAGGACTAAGTAATTAATGGGGTACAGCTATATATGGACGTGCAAGACTTCACAATTTGGATCTTAAATCACCACTTAAAAGCAAGACATCATAAAATAGGCAAGAACATTAATTTTATCCAACATATTTAAACATTTTTAAAACTGTATTTATTTTATCTTTTATAATTTATTTAACACATTAGTTCTATTAATTATATATATATATATATATATTATAATAATTAATTAAAAATAATAGTAGATAAAATTTTACATTGTCATCATGTAAAAATTAAAAAAATTTAAAAACATTAAAAGTTTGTTAAAATATTATAATTATATTTTTCTCTTTTTTAAATATTTAACAAACTCTCCCTTCTTAGTATTATAATTTCTTCAAAATGTTATTGACTATAACAAGAATGAAAAATTAATAACTTATAAAAATAATTAAAGTTTTTTATATATTAATACAAGTAAATGAAAAATATTTCTACAACATATCATACAATTTATTAAAATAATATTTAAAAAAAGGTGTTTGCTAAATATTAAAAGAGAAAAAAACATATAATTATAATATTTTGAATTTTTTTATTTTTAAAAGAAATTAAAATCAATGTTATGTTAATAATTTTAATAATATTTCAATGATATGAAACTATATTTATCATATAGTATATTTGTAATTATTGCATAACAATATTTAATGAAAAATTTTGATATAAATTAAATTTAATTAATAGAATTAATTTATTAATTGAATTTTAAAAAATAAATATAATTATAAATATGTTCAAATATGATGAAATTAATATTTTTGTTTTATAAAATATGAAAGATAGATTTTCTTTGAATAATAAAAGAAAAAGTTTAAACTTTCTAGTTGACTTGCCCCATAAAGCCTGGCAAATTTTGAGGCAGTAATCTCTCCCACAAAAGGTATTTTTATGAGGATTCTTTTGTTGATGGGTCTACACTCATTATTGCAGGCCATCTTCTCTCTCTCTGCACTGCATATCTCTCAAGTTGTGTGAAGGCCTATGTGCTCTCCAGAGGATGGGTGAAATGAAAACGGGTCACTGGCTTTGGTTTCTACCCGATGTCTTTTGGTGGGGGATATTAATAACTTTTTCATACTAAGAAGATGGAGCATTATTGCTTTTAAAAGTTATTTAGGCCTTTCGAATGTGAGTAATCGTTAAAGTGGGGAATAGGGACTCCACTCAAAACCCTCTACTAACGCTCTTAATATATAGATTGTTTTGGGATGCAATCCAAGTATATGTGCGCCGGGATAGTGCATCGCATCCTCGACTTCCATTCTTGACGTCCTCGACTTCCATTCTTGACGTCTATGGCCCCAAAAACTGTACTACCTTTGAAATTGTGAGAAATTCCTCCACCAGTCACAAAAAACCACCGAATCTTTATAAAATTTATTTTCAAACAACTCGATATTCCTTGATTTCACAATCGTATTAGAATCCAAATCCAAAAGCTTATGGACTTTTGAATTTTTAACATGACCCACAAACACATTTTTTAATGATCTTGGACTCAATTTAATCCTTTTTAATCTAGGACCCTACGAAATGTCAAACATTCGCATACTCCAATGTAACTCAGGTTTAATTTTCTTTTATGTTATAGTTCATATGGAGAAATCTTAAACCTTTTAGAGCATATTTTACTGTGTACATGAAAAGCTATTAAAATAGCTTTATCCCCGTAGACTTAATGACAACTGACTTTTAATATCAAGACATTTGTCATGTCTACTAATATTCTATCGGCCTATTTTTATAATGTCATTTTTTTCGTAGAATTATACAAATTTTGTAGAAAAATATTCACCCCCTCTATCCCTTTGTAATTTCTTAATTCTTTTTGTCTTTTTTATTTAAAATGATATTTTATAACATTTAAATATATTAGAAACTTGATCTCTACTTTTCACCAAATAAATATATGCATATTTAGAGGAATCATTTATAAATGTAATAAAATATTTATTTCATCCATTAGTCAATACATCATTTAATTCACAAATATCAGAAGGTGCGAAGTCTTACAAATTTATATGTCTATATTTTAGGAAAAGATTTCTTAGTCATTTTGGCTTGAATGCATATTTCAAATTTTTCCTTATTATCACGATTACAAGAAATTAATCCATGTTTAGCCATAAACTTAAAAATTTATAATTAACATGCACTAAATGTTCATGCTATAAACTAGAAGAAGAAATTTGTTCGCACCTTGGATTTTCAATAAAAATCACATCTTGATTCATGGCATTGGTTGAAATAGAGATTATAATTGCTTCATTTCTTAATTCCATCGCAATTTTTACTTTAAAATTGTGACAAAAAGAAAAGAGGAATCAAGTCGGCTTTTGTCGTGAGTAATCATTGTCTTTAAATTAATGTTTTTCCCCCTCTCAAATTGTTGTAGATGAATCACTTAAAATTTACAAAGCTTTAAGTTTTCAGGCAACAATTCCTCCAAAACTCCTTATAGAATTTCTTTAGTTATAAGAAAAGAACTTAAATAATATTTCAAGAATTAATAATTATAAGAGCAAAATGAATATTTTATATATAGAATTTAAGGAACTATATATTATAAATTAGAATTCAATATTTAAATAATTACACATTATATTTTTACAATTTGAAAAAAAAAATTATATTCTATAAATTTAAATGTAGAATTACATCTTTTACAATTAAAAATTACATTTTTATAATTAAAAAAGTAGTTTACTTTGAATAAAAATTTATTAATTCTAGAAAAACCTATCCGGGATGAGAAGTCATTATTTTTCAAAAGAAACCGAATAAAACTGTACATCCTTTTGTATACGCACAATTTTTTTTATATAATATAACTCTTCAATAAGAATACAACCCTTCTAGATACACATAATTCTTTATAATATACAAAACTCTTCCATTGCAACTTATAATTCATTTTTTTTTTCTCATCAAACAAGCAAACGTAACTATCTATATATTTTCTCGAATAGAAACCAGAGGACACAGATGCATTCACCTCTCCCACCAGATGCACCACCACCGGGGCCACCAGATAATGGATGTTAAAATACGCATCTGTTGACGTGCCCAAGTCACACGTCCAAGCATGATATTGGTGATCTAAATTTTCGTTGCTAATATAAGCTCCCGAATTTTCGAATGTACAGTCTGCAATTTCTCTGCTGCTATGGTCTTATCCCAAGCTGCTGTCCTGGCTAGACTCCATCCAGGCCTCCACCATTCGCCTGACAGCTTTGATTGTGTGCATTGTCCATGTGCCTCAACATGATTATTCTCCTGTCTTGTTCGTCCTTTTGTATGTATTCGCCTACACAAGGGATGTGGATTAACGTGTTTGAAGTTCCAATCTAGCGTTACTTCTTTTTTACAATTGTGCTTTATTACTTGCACAGGAATGGATATGCTATTCACCGTGCGCATAATACTATGGTATACCGGTGAATTGGAAGGAATATCCAATCTAATTGTTGCGCCCAAGGGGATACTTCTGTACTGCATGTGGCTGGAGCCGGAAAGAGTTCGCTCAAAGAAATAGAAAAACAACACTGCTGCTACAAAATGACATGAAACCATCAAGGTTTTCAGCTCATGTGCAATACAGTGGCAAGGAAACAAGCCTAAGACTAGGCTGGGTTGCCTTCATTAAGCCTAGGAATTCTTTTATTATCGTAGTTGTTTATGCCCACTTTCCCTTGCAAAGCCCGCAAAAACACAGCAACACAAGTGAGCTATGCCCCTCAGTTCAATTAATCGGAGGTATGTGATGAAAGTCATATTGTATTAGTTCAAATTAACAAGGAAGTTGATATTTTGCAAGATTTTGGAGGACCAATGACAAGAACAAAGTCAAAGAAATAAAGTCAAAGAAAATAAAGGAAACTTTCAACAACTTGTTGTGTGATATTTACTATCAGAAAGTTGTTAGATACGTGTTAAAGATGATGAAGGTTTCATTAGGGCTTGTAGATGTATCATCTGTGAGAAATTTGAGAACTATTACCTTAGAAAAGAAGTTGGATTTGAGAGTTCATATTTAGGCATTTAAATGAGTTATTTTCATGAGTTATGTTGTATCTACTCATGTTATTAAGGTTGATAAAGAGAAAATTAAGGCAATTTAAGAATGGCTTGCACCTAAGAGTGTGAGTAATGTGAGGAGTTTCCATGGTTTGGCTAACTTTTATAAAAAGTTCATTAAGAATTTGAGTACTATAACTGCATTATTGAGTGAGGTGTTTAAAAAGAGTGTGTGTTTCAAGTGGAGTAAGGAACAACAAGATACCTTTGATCTGCTAAGTCTAAGTTGTATAATGCACCACTTCTTATTTTGCCTGATTTTTCTAAAATTTTTGAAATTAAATGTGATGTATCAGACATTGAGATTGGGGGAGTTCTCATGTAAGAGAAACAACTTATTGTATTTTTTAGTAAAAAGTTGAGTGGGGCAACATTGAATTATCTAACTTATAATAAAAAAATGTATGCACTTGTTAGGACTTTAGAAACGTGGCAGTATTACCTTTGGCCCAAAGAGTTTGTAATTTATACTAATCATGAGTTTTTAAAATACTTGAAGGGGTAAAGTAAGTTCAATAGGAGACATACGAAATGGTTTGAATTTATTGAAACTTTTCTTTATATAATTCAATACAAATCAAGTAAGGAAAATATTGTTACTGACACATTGTCATGTAGGTACATATTAATTAGCACTTTGAGCATTAAGTTGCTGGGGTTTGAGCACATTATTGATTTGTATACTAATGATACTGACTTTAGTAACGTATATACTCCATGTGAAAAAGCTGCCTTTGGTAAGTTTTATAAATATGAGGGGTATTTGTTTAGAGTAAATAAGTTTTGTATTCTTTAAGGGTCTATGAGAGTATTACTCGTGAGAGAAACTCATAGGGGTAGTTTAATGAGATACTTTGGTATTCAAAAGACTTTTGATATTTTAAATGAACATTGCTTTTGGCCACATATAAAAAGGGATGTTGAAATAACCTGTGCCAAATGTATTACTTGTAAACAAGATAAGTTTAGGGTTTTGCCCCATGGTAAGTATATACCCTTAGAAATTCCTTGTGAACCTTAGACCAATATTTCTACAAATTTTATTCTTAGGTTACCTAAGTCCAAGAAGGGTTGAAATTGTATTCTTATTGTATTTGATAGATTTTCAAAGATGGCGCATTTCATTACTTGCACCAAAATAGATGATGTCACACACGTTGCAAACTTATTTTTTAAAGAGATTGTTCGCCTACATGAAGTGCCGAGGAGTATTGTGTCAAACTGTGATGCAAAATTTTTAAGCTGTTTTTGGAAAATATTATGGGGTAAGTTTAGAACAAATTTGTTGTTTTCTACAACTTGTCATCCACAAATCAATGGATAGACTGAGGTAATAAATTATACTCTTGGTACATTGTTGCGTATTGTTATTGGTAAATCGATGGACATACTAAGGTAGTAAATCAAACTCTTGGTACATTATTGCGTGTTATTATTGGTAAGAACTCTAGAACTTAGAAAGAATATTTACCTTTTTTGGAGTTTGCCTATAATCATGTTGTTCATAGTGTCACAGGTTATTCTCCTTTCGAGTTTGTTTATGATTTTAATCCATTATTTCCTTTGAATTTAGTACCATTACTTATATAGGACAGAGTTAATTTAAATGAGAAAAAGAAGGCTGAAGTGGTTAGGCAACTTCATGAGAAAGTTAGGCTTAACATCAAGAGAAAAACCAAATAATATGAAACACAAGCCAACAAATGTCGTAGGCATATCACTTTTAAACCTAGTAATTAGGTTTAAGTACATTTGCGAAAAGATAGATTTCTTATGCAAAGGAAATTAAAGTTGCAACTAAGAGGTGATAGTCCTTTTCAACTGGTGGCAAGAGTCAATGATAATACATATAAACTTAACTTGTCAGATAAGTATAATGTGAGTGAAATATTTAATATTTCTGACCTTTCTCCTTTTGTCTTTAATGATGTAAGTGCTGATTTGAGGACAAATTATTTTGAGAAGAGTAGGAATGATGAGAGTCATATTGTACCTGCTGAAATTAACAAGAGAGTTGATATTTTGCAAAAACTTCAAGGACCAATAACAAAGACAAAGTCAAAGAAAATAAAAAAACTTCTCAATAACTTGTTGTGTGACATTTATTATCAGGAAGTTACTAAATATGAGTTAAGGATGATGAAAACTTCATCAGGACTTGCAAATGTGTTATTTGTAGAAGAATTTGAGAAATATGACCTTGGAAAGGAAGTTGAATTTGGGAGTTCATATTTGGGCATTTAAATAGGTTATTTTTATGAGTTTTTATTATTATTTAGTAGATTGGATGAATTTTTTTAATAAATTCATCTTATTAGTTAAGGTTTTTGAAGGTTAGTATATAAAAAGTGTGACTAGAGGAAAATACGGCAGATTGGACAAATTTCCTTAATAAGTTTATCTTATTAGTTAGAATTTTTTGGGGGTTAGGATTTGGAGCTGAATTAATGTTAAAAACATGAACCACATAAAGATCAAACACAAAGTCAGAATGGTTGCGACTGTAAATTTTGATGCAGACCGGAAATTTGAAATCCATTATCTCTTTTGACTCTTCTCTATGGACGGCTGCAATAAAATCCCAAAGCAAATATTCTCAGTGCTCAAACGGCCACAAATGGCAAACCTACAAAACGTAAACGTTAACAGCAAACTTCAGGAGCTTATCTCGAATTCACATTCTCGCCATCAACTATCACCCTTTCTTTTAACATTCCAGGGTGTTAAATCGCCTAAAGATAAAATGCGGACATATAGGCATATCATCAATCTCAGAAACAAACTCAACTCACATTGCTCTACAGGTTATACGATCAAAAAAAAACGAAAACAACAAGCTACACAGAATCAGTGAAAGGCCGCGTATACTTGAAGAAGGTAGAAACGCAATAATATAATTGACACCCGAAACATTATAATGGTTTCAAGAAACGCAAAGAGAAAGAAGGAAAGACCTTGATTTAAAACCAGAAAAAGAAAACGCCATTTATTTGAAATCAGAGAAAAAGAAGAACAAGAATGCCTTGCAGGAAATGGGCAAAAGACCCACACCCACAAACCGAAATCATTGGAAAGCCGTGTCTCACAAATGGGTGCTTCCGACCCCATTTGTTGAACGACGACGCCGAGCTCTCGAACTTAAAACTCGGATTGGCGGCCCATGTTTAAAGGGCGACTTGGGTTGGACGGAGCACTTGCTGTTCCTTCCAAAACAATCGTGTCTTTATTAGCAAGTTTTTCTTAAGAAAGAAGAATAAAGTCATCGAACACTCGGATGCCAAAACTAAGAAACATCAACAACTATGTACCAACCAAAATAAAAATACAATTAGAATGAAAAAAAAAAAAATTCTTTCTATTACCATATATCTCCTCCTTCCCCTCTCTCTCTCTCTTCCTGTAGAAATCAAGTAACCGCTAATGGGTCTAATGACTAACCTAAGTAAGAAGATCAAAATTCTTATGAAATAAATTTTTTAAGAAAAAAATAAAAAAATAAAAAATAGAGAATTAGTCCTTCAACATCGAAGGGCCCTCCCCCTCTCCTCTCTTTCTGTACTTGAAAATACCTAGGAAAATTTCTTTATTTATTTTTATTTTTATTGATGAAAGGGACCGATATTAATGAAAGGGCACGAAACGGCCGTAACATCCTTGAAGTACAACAGAGAATGCGACCTCCTCTTTTCCTGCGCTAAGGGTCACGCTTGCACCATCTGGTTACAACGGCGCCGTTTGGTCCTGCGATGTCTCGAGCACATCTTCCTTCTGCTTCCCCACTGTTCTTTTCCTATTTTATCTTATTTGAAACCAAATTGCATATCTAAAGCTCTTTTCCTTCGTTTTTTCTTCGAAAAAAAGAGAAAAAAAAAATAGAATGATGCGGGTTGTGTTTGGAAAATTTTGATCGGGGATTCAATGCAGTTGATAATCGACAAGTGTGGATTAGAGACGAAGGTTCGGAATGTTCGGACGGGAACCCAGTTGTTCACTTTCAATTTCAATTCGCCGGCTATGGCTATAGACCTCTCTTGGACAGATTTGGGTCAGTTTGATATTCTTATTCAAACTGGGTTTAAAATTTTCAAAATTTTAATCAAATTAATATAAAAATAAAATAAATTAAATTGTTATTAGTATTAGTTGTAGATAAATTTAATTAATTTAACAGTTTGAATTATACATATTAGGATAATTTAATCCTTTTATATTATCCATTTGTATGATAATCAAAATTTTAAATATTTGAATATTAATTTTTTAAGTATAAAAAATAAATAATTAATTTTTTAAAAAAATAAATAATAAATAATTGAAAATACGGTAAAAAATAATGTGACTAATGTATTGAACGTGAGAGACTTATATACTGTGAAAAATAATTAAATATTTTTTGTATGATCTATATTTTTATAAAATAAATTTTTATAATTAATGATTATAAGGTAGTTCAATTTAGTTTTAATGATTTTCAAACTTTTCAAATTATAACCAAACTCTCCAATGTAATTTGTCTAAATTACAAATCATATCAGAACCATTCTCAATGATTTTGATTTAGTTTTAATCAAGTTTGTCGAGTTAAGTAGATTGAGCAATTTGATGAACACCCCCAATTATCACCATTGGCCCCTTCACGCAACTAGCCTCCACAATTCACTTCAAACGCATTACCAGAGATTTTGGTAACATAGTTCTTTATTCATTTATCTTCCTTTTATCATGCTGTCGAATTTTTCCTGGAACTTCTGTTATGTTGTTTCTTAAAACTAAATTGTGTGCAACCGTGTTGGTGGAGGATGGAATGCATCATGGGCACTGTATGTTTCCATCCGTTACTATTTGCCACACTGTTGGAGAGAGACAGAGGGAGGGCAAAGATTTTTTTTTTTTATAAAAAAATTGATTTTATTGAATTTTTATTTTTTTCTAATTTTGAATTAAATACAATGTGGCATCCCACATAATCTTTTTCTTTTTTTTTTTGTTTTCGGCACTTATGTAAATTAACAGAATCTATTAGCATGTGTTAATGACAAGTTAAATTTGTTATAAAAGAATTTTATGGTTAATAAATTGTTATTTTTAAAACATGAGACTAAATTTGTTAAAACACTCAAAATTAAAGATTTATTATATATTATTATTATTTTTTAAATTTTTTTATTGAAGAAGAACACAGATTAATGAGTTTTCAATTGCAAAATTTAACAACGGGGAACGTGCTGGGCACTTAGGCTAAATATGTCTCATGGTTTAGCCTTTGTCTTTAACCATAAACTCTAGTACAGATTACTTAAATTTTTAATGTCAAATTAAAGGTTCAAACTTAAATCCCTACAAAGTCAAAAACTTTTATTAAGAACTAAGAGCTTTTGTCTACTAAACATTGCAGTGGGGATGATGCAAACTTAAAATTGAAAGGTGTTACCTTAATCTTAATGAACATGATATAAAAGAATTGAAAAATACAAAATATCTCTTGAAAAAAATATTCTTACCAATGCCTACCTTGTTTTTATATAAAATGAAATAAATTTGATTTGGCTAACTTTATTTTAAGTTGTTTGTTTTGCACAATTATGTTGGTTTTACAAACTTTTTTTTTTTGTTTGAGAATTCAATGCAAGTCTACATTATATTATTATAGTTATTAGATGTATATTTATATTTTTTAATTACAACTATAAGCTCAAGACTTAAATGATATAATTAATAATTATAATAATATGATTTTTGACTTGCCTTTAGAATATCAAACAAACCTACATCTCTCTCTCTCTCTTTTTTTTCTTTTTTAAATCTTTTGGATGACTAATGTCTACATATGAGAAATTCAACTATCTGCTAAATGGGGCCATTGCACCCCATAGGCACTACTTTCGGAAGAGGCTGGTTGAGGAGAAGAATGCCATGAAATTCAGGGCTTGCTTGTCACATTGCATACGTATGGTTGGCTTGCCAATTAGCTACCTAGTTCACTTCATGGTAGACATATGAGATGCAAACCGATTAATCCCATTACAAGAAATTTCTACATTTCCAGATAAGGTTAGCATAAGGGTGAGTATTAGGGACTCCTTATTGGATGGCCTCCATAGCCATGAGTGAATCCATCTCCAACCACAATTTAGAGACTCCAAACTACCAAGCTAGGTCTAGCCCTTGGAATATGCTTGATTACTCTACTATAAATACTTGGTAAACCTTTACGATCTAAAAAAAGCCTCCCAGTTATATACCACAATGGTCATGGATGACACCTTTTACATTAGGTAAGCTTGGGTTGCGTTAGAGACTCTATTAGTGCTTAACTCGATCTATTCAAGTGAAAGCAGCCTCCACCTCACCATCTTGGTAGTTTGTATTATGGTAGTTACACCAAGATCTCTAGGCAAGTATTCTTGAGAAAAATCCTTAGCTAGGCACAAGATGAAAGTGGCTAAATAGGAACCCTACATAGTTGTAGAATAAATTATTTTGTTTTGCCATTTTTGAATCCACTAACAGTAGCAAAAACATATGGCCACAACCTACTTGATTGGATGCGTAGATCTTCTCTAAGGTTCATGGATAGCCAATCTTGGACCTAATAGTAGACAAAAGGACTCCTTTGGGATGGCTTAAGGATGCCTTTTTGGAGTCCAAAGTGTTGTAGCCAACTGACAGTTCCTTAGGGCATGTAGGGTATTTAACTTTAGAGTGGCATAATTGATAGTAGTTGGATTTTGCAAAGCTTTGTTGCCACCTTTCATGATTGGTTATAATCCAATCATGACTAACTTGGCAAAGAAAACAACATATCCACTATGGGCATTTAATTTTCCAAATATTTTGAAATCAATAACTTCTCCTAGTCAATAAAGGTGTAACTAACAAGGCATCATATGTCCTTTTAATTGAAAGGACCCTATTAGTTAAGGCTCTCCAAGTTAACAAATCTAGATTATCTACCATGTACCTTAAGGTAAATGATGTTAGTAAATTAAAAATGTTCCTTGCTAGCAAAGTTTGTAGTTAAGCCAATCCCATCCTAGTGTAAGGTCCAAGAAATATGCCCCCAAAATGAGGTGTTCATCATTTAGGATAAGGAAAAAATCACGAGCCTTTAAAACCTTAAAGATCACCCATTTGTTTACTCAAAATCAAGTTATTTGGCCATCTCCAATATGCCACCTAAATTCTTTCCTCATAAACTCATTACTACATGACCTACCACACCATGAAGCAAAAGCCACTTTTTCTTTTCGATCTTATTGCAACTAGTTGAACAATATTTCCTGCCAAAGAGCTCAAGCCCATAAGATGCATGGTTCAATCATGAATTGCCAATTCAATTTTGCTAGCATAGTTGTATTGGTAGTCCTAATTTCTCAGATCTTAAGACCACCTATCCATATGCAAGGAGTTGAAAAAGACTATAATTGAATTACATTCATTATTAGTGATTCTAAATAGGCATATGGTTTCTTCTATTCAGTTACCTATTTCTAATAAGAAAATTTTACCTTATGTTTTGCAAGCTCTAATGCTAGAATTGAAACCATTACTAGCTCATTTGAAGTATAAGTATTTAAGAGAGAATGACAGCCTACTAGTTATTATTGCTAGAGATATGATGCATGTGTAGAAAGAAAAGTTAATTTGTGTGCTAAGGGAGTATAAGATGACAATTGGTTGGACAATTACAGACATTAGGGGAATAAGTCATGTCATGTGCATACACCAAATATTATTGGAAGAAGGAGTAAAACTACTAGGGAAGCTCAACGTCGATTGAATATCTTTATGATGGAGGTAATGAAAAAAAAAAAAAGATTCTGAAACACCTTGATATTGGCATCATATATCCAATATTGGATAACAAATGAGTAAGTCCAATATAGGTGATCTTAAAGAAATCTAGTGTCACGATGGTTCTAAATAGGGTGGAGAATGTGTATTGATTACAGAAAGTTGAACTTTATGACTGGCAAAGATCATTTCACTCTTCCTTTTATTGATAAAAAATTAGAAAGATTACTTGGTCATTCTCATTATTTCTTTTTTGATGGTTTTTTGGATTATAATTAGATCATGGTTGCACTAAAAGTTAGGAGAAGACAACTTTCACATGTCCATTCAGTATGTTTGCTTATCATTGGATGCCATGTGGACTTTGCAATGCTCCAAACACATTTTAGAGATGTATGGTTAGTATGTTTTTTTATCATATAGAAATTATCATAAAAGTATTTATGAATGAATTTAGTGTTTATGATGATTTCTTTGATAAATGCTTAGATAACGTTACACTGATCTTGAAGAGATATTTAGAAACTAACTTGATTCTAAATCAAGAAAAATGTCATTATATGGTTGAACAAGGTATAATTTTAGCACATGTTATTTTAACTAAGGGAATTGAAGTGGATAAGTTTAAGGTAGATATTATTTTTGCTTTACCTTACCATACAAATATGCGGGAGGTTAGATCTTTTCATGGCTGTGCAAGTTTCCTTTATAGATTTACCAAAGATTTTTCGATGATAGCATTACCCTTGTGTGAGTTGTTGCAAAAGGATGTGTCATTTCAATTTGATAAAGAGTGTAAGGACGTGTTTGACATGTTGAAGGAGCTTTTAATCTTTACACCAATAGTGCAACCACCAAATTGGGAGATGTCATTTGAAATTATATGCAATGTAAGCAATTATAC
This sequence comes from Bruguiera sexangula, assembly GCA_020141445.1. Taxonomy (NCBI): domain Eukaryota; kingdom Viridiplantae; phylum Streptophyta; class Magnoliopsida; order Malpighiales; family Rhizophoraceae; genus Bruguiera; species Bruguiera sexangula. The sequence continues at coordinate 4,673,626 of JAHLGP010020636.1, forward strand.
TATAGGAGTTGTTTTAGGATAAAGAGTTGGCAAAGCCACTTATGCCATTTACTATGACAAAAAAAGAATTTATATCTATTATTTTTTCTTTAGAAAAATTTCAATCTTATTTGTTTGGCATTAAAGTGATAATTTATCTAATCATGCAACTTTTAAGTATTTGCTTTGAAAGAAGAGATGAAATTGCAATTTATTAAGTGAATTTTATTATTGTAGAGTTTACTTTGGAGATCAAGGATAAAAAAGGAACAGAAAACCTCATGGCAAATCATTTAAGCAAATTGCAAGAATGTTTTCCTGATAATAATTGTTTTTTGATGATAAGACCTTACTTTGGTATGTGCATATTGTTAATTACTTAGTTGATAGAGAATTACTTGATAACTTTTTTAGAGCTTAAAGGATAAGTTTAAGAAAGATGCAAAATTTTATGTGTAAGATAATTTATATTTATGGAGATTTTGTGTCGATTAGGTAATAAGAAGGTGTGTGCTTGAAAGTGAATTTTTATTCTAACCTTTTACCACTCTTATACTTGTAAGGGACATTTTAGACTAAGAAGATAGCTTGTAAGACTTTAGATTGTGGACTCTTTAGGCCAACTTTATTTAAGGATGCTTATATGTTCTATAAGTCTTGTGAGAATTGCTAACAAACAAGTAATATATCTCATAGAGATTAAATGCCATAAACCTTTATTTTAATTGTTGAAATTGTTTATGTTTAGGGCATTAATTTCATATGACCATTCCTAGTTTGTTTTGGTAATATTTATATTCTTTTGGTTGTTGATTATGTTTGTAAATGAGTGGAAGGTAAAGCCACCAAGATTGATCATTCTAAAGTTATTACAGATTTTATGAAAACTAACATTTTTGTAAAGTTTAGGATGCTAAAGGCTATGATCAGTGACATAGCACCCATTTTTGCAATAAGATAGTACTATAAAGGTATCAAGTCACACATAAGCTTGCTACAACTTGCTACCCCCAAACAAGTGGTCAAGTTGAAGTGTCTAACAAAGAGATCAAATCCATTCTTTAACAGATAGTTAACCTAAATCAAAAAAATTGGAATTTATAGCTAGATGATGCATAGTGGGCCTATATGATTGTATACAAAATGCCTATAAGAATGTTATCCTACTAGTTAGTTTACAATATCTATGCCATTTTCTAGTAGAATTAGAACATAGAGCTTATTGGCCAATCAAACAATGCAACATAAAGATGGATGAGGTGGGTGAACAAAGGAAGTTGTTATTGTAAGAGCTTATAGAGATAAGAAACAATGCATATGAGGGTACTAAAATCTATAAAGAGAAAATGAAGTCTTTTTATGATCAAAAGATTTCGAGGAAAAACTTTGTTGTTACATAGAAAGTCTTCTACCATTTAATGCTTAAGTTATTTCTAGGTAAGTTGCACTCTTGGTAGGTCGATCTTTTTGTTATTACTAGTGGTTTTGCTTATAAGCAATTAAGATAAGGAGCTTAAAGACATACAAGGTATTTAAGGTAAATGGACATAGGCTTAAACCTTTTTATGAAGGTTTTTAGGTGTAAAATGTTGAGGTGATGGAGTTGGAAGATCCAATCTATATGGACTGAGGAAGCATGTCGTTAGGCTAACAATGTTGAACAAAAGGCTATTTAGGGGGCAATCCAAGAATAAATCAAATTTGATTTCTTTACTCTTTTTTTTATTTATATTTCAAATAACTTTTCATTAAATTTGGCCTTACAATGGGAATAATGTAAATTTTAAGTGTAGGGGAAAGGTTTAGGTAAGATTTTTTTTTTTTAAGTTTTCATGAAATAATGATTATACATTGGTTATATTTTAGAATGCTTTATGATGCCTAAGTACAAAATGGGTTTATTTTTATAATATATTACCTAGCTAACAATAAAAGTAAGTATACTTGACTTTTCAATACTCAATTGAAATAATATTTTTTGAGAAATTGTGTGAATTTTTCTATGAAGCATAATTAAGAAGTGTGTAGTTTGTCATGAAATTGTTTTTCTTAAACTAGTCCTAAACTTCAATTTAAGTAAATAGGGTTAAAAACATGGAAAGTTTAATTCTACTATACTGTTAAAGTTGCCTAATAATTAGAGGTCTCTTACTAAAAGAGTTGACCCTCACATTAAACAATGACTTGAGTATGAGTGTGCAAAGAACCTTGATCTACATTTCCCAATTTCTAGGTATGTCTTAAGGAAGAATATATGTTCTTTATTATAATAAGAGACACCCTAGTTTGCTACTCAGTTTGTAGTAGTAAAGAGGAATGGTTGATAACTAAACTATACATGACTTGGTTGTGTTAGTTGTAAGATTTATATTAACTAATTGAGGGCAATTATAGATGGAGAAGATGAGAAATGAGTATGCTTGCTATTATTTTATTTGACATTACTACATTTTTAAGTTAGGGGCGTATGTTAGTTAAGAATTGAATATAATGAGCTTGTGCATTGCAGTGCTATTTTGATTTATAACTAATGTATAGTTTACTATTCTTTTAAGTTAACTTTATTTTACGATGTGCAAAAGTTAAGTGTGGGGTAATTTGATGAGTGAGAATATATTATATTTATTTCCTTTTATATTTAGTTATTTTTAATGAGTTTTATACCTATTTAAATTGATTAAAATATATTTTGTAATTTAGGTATATTTTGGAGCAGTTTTGAGAATATATACTTATAGCAAGAAAATTTTCAACTTTTTATTATTTTGATTTTTGTTGCTTGTTTCAAGTTTTTCGCTAACTCAAAGTTCTAGATTGGAAACATGGTCTTCAATGAAATTGTATTAAACATCTCAAAATTTCCAAATTGAGGTCAAAAGTACAAATCTAAGTTTGTTTGGGCCTTAAAATGTTGCTTCATAAATGGGGCAAAAAACTAAAGTCTAGTCTTAATTAGAGTAGGATTCCTATCTGAGTGCTATATATTTAAATGGATATAATTTGAGTTTCAAACATCCAAATTAGGCAATTCAAAAGCCCAAATTGAAGTAAACATTTATGCTTATAATTGTTATGATGAGACTTAGACCTATATTGTTTATTTAATTGTTCAAAAATAGTGGAGAATTTGCTATAGAATCGGTTAGGGGTTAGACTAAGTTAGTCTCGATTTTTAGCTCATAACTTGAGCTCTAGACCTTTATCTTAAGCAAGGCCTGATGTGTTGGAAAGTTAAAGAGGACAATAACTTTTATAAAGAAGTCAAACCTTAATTTTAATTGTATCTAGTCTGAAATCAGTTTAAAAGCCAATATAAAAATTCTGGAAAATTAAAGAAACAAGATTAAGATATCTTTAAAATTTTTGGAGATTTTTTTTAGTCTTTAGGTTTATTAGTGGTTGCTATGTACATTTTTAGGATATAAATAACCATCTTTTGCGAGTAGAAAGGGGGGAGGGTAGACAAATAGAGAATAAAACAATTACTCTAAAAGAAATTCAGTTTTCTCATATATAGTTAGACTCTTTAATAGTTTTAGGGGATTTCAAAACTTTTGATATTTCAATAGTATAAATTACTCTAGTATGTTGTTTTATTTTCTTATGGAATTATTTAAGTTATTCTAATTTAATGGTTGAATGATTATTTGTTTAATTAATTTAGTTAGGCTTGCTAAATTGATTAAACAAATATCAATTGCTAGAATTAGGAATTGTGATCTATTTTTACCCTCTTACTAATTACTGAGTAACAAATAATAATAGGGACTTATGGAAAAGCTTTTATCTTATTGTTTTGAATAACTCAATGCAGGTTAAATGATCCAAGTTTGTGTGATTGTTACTTGTAACCTATTTTCCTAATTCTTAAGGTTGTTAGTATATTACTTTAAAAAGCTTATTCTAATGATATAATGGTTAAAGTCAAAGTAAAGAGTTTGTTTTGCTTAGTAAATATCTAAGAGAAGATTCAAGTAACAAAACTTGTCATTATCCAAGGAAGATAATTCCCTTAGAGTTAAGACAACATCGTTAATGATCAAAATCATTAAATATCATAGTTTTGAATCAACTTTGAATTGGACTTTTATTATTTGATCTTTCTATAATTTATTTTGTTTGATCAGTTTATTTATTTTATTTGTTACAAAATCAGAATTCAACTTTTTCCTTAATTGCATTAATATCTTTAATTTTTAGTTAATCAGTAATGAATTGATTGCACTTCTTATAGGATTGACATTTACTCATACTATCTACTATTTTATAAGAGAGAGCAAGATATTAAATTTTTGATACTTTAACGACAACTACTAGTTTTTATTAGTTGACAAATGTAGGAATTAACAAGGTTGGCATGTTGGGCTAGTACCCTTTTGAGGGTTGTGTGGCATGGCTTGTTAGTAAGCATTAGTATTAGTGAGGGTAATGAGGTGCCTTTGTAAGGTGCACTTATAAAGGTTGGAGTTGCTCATCTAGTTATATAGGTGACAAAGTGATGTTGTTATTGCATGTCCTAACACTTAAAGAATAGTGAAAGGAGTTTTAAACTTATCCTTTTCTATTGTTAAGTTGCATGAAAAGTTACTTAAAGTTTAAAAGACTTTGGGTTAATCAATTGATGTGGGAGACTAGGCTTAAATGACATATGGGCCTTAAGCCCATGTTATGGTGTCATTATCACTTCACCCTTTCCTCCTCTAAGCCATGGTTTCATAAGGAAGATAGAGCTTCGTGTCTTTCACTTATTTGGTATTTGTTTGAAATTTTTCAAATGGCTCCCCTTATTACTTTCTTGAGACATTGTTCCTTGGTAGATCTATATCATTTTAACCTTTAAATGGTTCCTTTTGAGTTGACATCTCTTAAGTACACATGTAAGACTTCCCTATTTAATGATCAAATATAGTTTAGTTTATGATCCAAAAATTTTTAAAGCTTTTCTTGCTTCAATTCTCTCCTGTCCTTTATGCCCTTTTGCTCTCTCTTTGTTTCATTATTATCATTGTTATGTCGAGTGGTCAATGCAAATTTGAGGAGATAGAGGAGCCTAAGATGGTGATAGTTCTTTTTTGCGTAAGTCCACTAAAAAGGAAGTCTTACAAATGAAGGCAAGTTTAAGGAAGTAAGGGCTCAAGATGCTTGAGTTCTTATAGAGGTGTTGAAGGTTAAAGACACTAAAGATCAAATGTCTGCGCCCTCTTATGGCTTGCCACATTGTGGTGTTGAGAAGAAGAATAATAAACCCTCATAGGTTTTCTTCGTTAGTTATTGTAATAATCTAGACTAGGTTAACCTTAATAGAATTTGCATCATCCATCCTTATGAATGTGAAAGTGCATATTAGATCCTTTAAGCTACATAACTATTTTTATTGCTTAGAAAAAGGGCTATTTTTATGCATTCTTAAAGTTTTCTAAAGAAATTTTTAACATTTACATATCACCTTAAGATAGCTTCTTCCCTATGGTTAGAGCAACCTATACATCATAAAGGATGCAAGTTGAGTCTTAGACTTCTTATAACCCATAACATCTTACTATACATGCATAACTTCAAGAGTTTTAAAAATGGTGGGGTAGAGTTGTACAATATCTGTTGTTGCACTAAAGAGGGGATCAAACTCAAGAAGACTTAAAATTGGTTAAAGTATTGAACTCAATTTATCTATATCAAAGATTTAGGTGATATCCTCTATTCACTTACTTGGATTATGAGGGTTGAGATTGGTGACTAACCTACTTTTGATGGCTTGGAGTGGGCTACTATAAAATGCCTTTAAGTCATAGATATTTGCAAGAAATCCCTTAGAGTTATTTTCAGTCCAATTCCTCAGGGCTTTTTACCTAGGTGGTGTATTCGAGGGATTAGGTTGCCTTTAGTTCCAAGGTTGCTAAAGGGAGAGATGGTAAGGGGGTTCAACCACTATGAGTGCCTCCACTCCTAACTTATCTACCTCTTAATATGCTATACAGCCTTATCCTTCCTTTAGGATGGCCAACTCGGTTCTTTTAACATATTCTTTAAAAGAGAATAGGGTTGCTTTTAAGGCTGAGGCTTGCCATTAAAAGAAGTATAAGTCTTCCATGTTAGATAACTATAAGAAGCTAAGCAAGTGCTTTATCCAAGGAATTAAAAGAGAAGCTATGAGTTGCTTGGGAGAGCCTACCTATAAACTGAAAGGTTGTAAATTGTGAAAATGCTTAGGTGCTTATTAAGGCCTTTCCTTATGCCATTATCAATACTTTTAACACTAAGTGAGAGGAAGTTCTTATGTTATGTCTTAAGTGAGACTTGGCCCTACTTTGAGATTACATACTTCATCCTTTATCTTTAGTAGGCAATGCTCATGGTAGTTAGAAGGAAAATGACTGAGTTAACCCTCCTTTACGAGTTGATATCGTAAGCAACTCTTGGGGAGAAATAAAATAGACTTTATTGTAGTTTTCCTTTTGTATTCCTTTTGGGCTATAATGTACTGTATGTAAATGTGGAGATGTTTATAATATAATTTCCTTTTTAAACTTATAGGTTACTTATCATATGCCTTTTGGCTGCATGTTAAGAAGTTATGTCATTTTGTACTTTTGGATTTATTTTTAGATTCTCAATCTTCTTTATATCATTGCGATCATTTCTTTTTGCTTCCTAAATTTTAGTCCAAACACCATGCCACTTTGAATTTTCATTATAACCATTTTGCATTTATTGGTGACTACGATTTGTCACAATCTCATTGGTTGGTGTTCTCTATATAAGAGCAAAGCCTATAAAGGCCTACTACTTCTCATTTTCATTAATCTTTAAGAATGTTTGCTTCTTTCTTATGGAGGTTTTCTAGTACTTTGGTGTTTTTTAGACATTTTATCAAAAAATTTATAAGTACAATGGTTTTTTGTTGGGATGATCCTTACCCATCTATTTGTCACCACAACTAAGCTCTTAAGGGCCAATCCAAAGGTTTGTAGACCGTATGACGTTCATAATTGCATTGGTTGCAACTTTGCCCCCATGACTTTATAGTATTGGCAGGTAGATACTTTGTTAGGTGCCTTTTTTAGATTTTAAAGAGATTGCATTAGCTATTCCTTACTTTAATGAAAGAGTTGGCTATCCACCTCTGAGTTATATTACTTCGTATGTGTTGTAATTTAATATCGAGTTGACTTTTCCCCTTTATCATGTGATTCAAGAGTTTTTTTAAGTTGATGGGAATATTCCCTTGTCAATTAATTCTTAACTCTACTACCTTCGACAAGCTTATTGGTCTTAGGTATAAGGTGTTATGTTGTCACCATTAAGGGCCATGTTGGCCCATATGTACAAGATAATTAAGGTAACAAATAAAAGAGATTAAGGTTTCTATTGTCTTCAAAGATAAGGTGCTATTGATCTGGGGGCATATACCCCCTGATGAGAAGTAGAAGGATAATTTCTTTCTCATTTAGCACTTAAAGAGAAATAGTGTTTATTCCAAGTCATGGAAGTTTGTCAAGAATGAAAGGCAAGCCCCTTCACTAGGACCACATGAGAGGGCAAGTTTAAGGACATTACTTAACTTAGTCTTTTCTTTTAAGGTGCTTCTTGAGAAGACTTTTATTCCCTTTCTTCTTTAGATAATTAGGTAGAGTGCTAGCAAATATATAAAGATGATATGTCCATTGTTCATGAATCCATTCCTTGCTTTAGCTCAAATGGTTATGGTGGAGTAGGAATCCGTAAGATATTGGTCATGTGGCTAGCCAATCCTATCTTGGTCGTGGCTTTGGAATAGATACAAGTTGATCAATACACTCTTCCTCATTCATCTTATGGTATGCTATTGCTGCTTATCCTTCCTTTAAGTATTGTTAACCATTTTTATTTGTGTTCTTTTGCAACTAGTCTTCCTAAGCCTTTTTTGCTTCTCAAAGAACAATTAATTCTCACAATAATCAAGTGAAGAACCTCATTTTGTGGGCTTTGATGATGTATGGCATTATAGAACTTGAGGTTACCAACACAAAGCATCCTTTGGATGATGCCAACTCGAACCATTTTTCAAGCATGCCTATTTGGAGTACAATCATTTATTGCTTAAGAAGTAGTCATAAGTTATTCCAAGCTATTCATTAATTAAGTCTCAAAATGATAACTTGACCCCCTTAGGTCAAGTTGCTACCAAGGCCTAGACTGAGGAGGAAAGGGATTATGACTTGTCTAAAAATGAAGACTTAAAGCATCCTTCCTTTGCGCTACTTACCTCTTAAGATAAGGGTAAACAAGTTGTTATGATTTCTAACTTGAAAGACAATGTTCCTAATGGCAATAATATCTTCAATGCCTTAGTTCCTTAGTTTGTCATGGATTTTTCTATTATAATTCTCAACTTTGAATGCACTCTTAACCATTTAAGGATGTTAAATGACTAGTTAACTTAGATAAGGTAGTTGCATAAAAAGCAAGATGAAGCTATTGAAGCATATACATAGCTTGACGCATGAGTTATGGAATTAGTGATGTTAAAGAGTTGTATTAAACCCTCAGTTGTCAAGTTGAAGGCAAAGTTAGAGAAAGCTTAATAGTATGTCGTAGAGTAGCACTTGCTGGTGCTCACCATAGGGACCCAAATTAAGGATATGGATAAAAAAGCTAGGTAAGGAAAAGATATTTTGATTGCTCTTACACATTTACTTCTCTAAGTAAGATTTCAAGTGTTTCCTTTTACACTTAAGGCTTTGAAACACTTTTCTGGCAAGCAATAACCTGCTTGTATATTGCTTTCCACCCATCCGATTTATGAGTTCCCCATGTTTATTTATTCTACATATTTAACTACAACTTCTTAATTGTACTCCCTTTTGTTCATTAAAATGCAGGGCACACATTATATGTAATTTTACATGATAGTAGTCTTTTCTTAGCTTTCCATGCTTCAGGTCATAAGTCATGTTCCTTTTTATGTTATCAGTGACTTGTTTGAGGAAGCCATGTTTGGATAAGGCACAAGTTGTGCTATTTTGGAGTTCCATTTATTTTGACTTGTGAAGTTATCTATGTTAATTGCTCTTTGGCTTTGTTACTCCAAATGCTTATGTGAGTTGCATGGGACAAAGAGTGTTGACTCAAAGAGCTTATTAGTAGAAAGTCAACCTTTAAGCATTTTTTAAATGTAATATTCCAAAAGTTCATATGGGTCCCTTAGATCGTATAACATTGATTTAAGGGGTATATTAGTTAGGATTTAACCTTTAACTATTTTTTAATTTAAATATGCAATGGGCTCATATAGGTCCCTTTGGTCATAGGGGATTGACTAAAAAGGTGTATTAATAAAGAGCCAGCCTTGAACCTTTTTTTACTTTTAATACTCTAAGGGCTTATATGAGTGGCTTAGGCTATAAAGTATTAACTTGAAGGGCATAGAGAGCTAGTCTTTAAACCATCCTTTTATTTTAATAATTCAAGTGCTTGTGTGAGGCCTTTAAGCCATATAACATTGACCCAAAAGAAGTATTAGTAAGGAGTTAACCATTTTTTAATTTTAATACTCCATTACACAGCTAACAGACATTATTGTGATGGAACCTCTTTTATTAGTATAATGTAGTTTGGCAAGGTACATATACCTTTGATTAAAAGAAAACAAAATGCAATGGGTTACTAGAAATAAAATTTCAAACTAATGGAGTTCTATACTCGTGGAATTAGGGATCCATCTAGTTTCTAGAGCCTATATCTTTTGAGTTAGATGACTTTTGTTACTTTGTATAGAACTCCTTAGTTGGGATTTAACTTGCTAGTTCCATCGTTACTCTTGCCTAATTCCTACTTTTAGAAATTGAGGTCAATTTTTTTAAACAAGTGCTCCTTGACTTACTTGTTATGATATTGAGTCATCTTTTGCTAATAAGCTATTATATTCACGAGGGCTTGTTCCCTAAGTTCCTCTAAGGTGTCAAGATTAATTCATAGCTCTTTACCATGAATGTCTTCTTAAAAGCTCTTGAAGTGGTAGCTCAATTTTACCACTTTCGTAGGCACTATTTCTTCTAATCCAAATGCTAAGGTGAAAAGGGTTTCTCCTATAGTCATTCCTAGAATGTTGTGGTATGCCTATAAAATACCAAGTAGCTTGTTTGCTCAATGCCTCTTAGATTCATTCTAATCTCATTTTTAAGGGCTTGGATAATAAATCTATTTGTGACTCCCAATTGTCCATTGGATAATAAGGGTTGTTTGATAACTACAAATTTCAAATGGATGGCTAACTCACTATAGAAGTTTCTTTCCATTATCAAATTGCTTTCCATTATCTATAATGATGATCTATAGAATGCCAAATCTACTATAGAAGTTTCAAACAGACTTCCAAACATTTGCCTTAGTTACAATTGCCAATGGTTTGACTTTCGCCTATTTGGGGAAGTAGTCTATTGCTACTACTATGAATCACTTACCTTCAGTAACTTTAGGAAGAGAACTCACCAAGTTGAGATCAATTATGTGGCAAGTAGTTGAAGTAAACTTGCAAAATGCTAGCAACTATTACATTTTTTCACAAGCTCTAAAGAGTCTTCTTTTATTATAAGGTAATAAAAGCCTTGCCTTAAAACTTTGGAGGTCATGACCAATTTTCCAGCATAATTGTCACATATTCCTTTATGTATCTCTTTAAGCAAATTATTTCCCCCCTCCTTTGCAAGGCACTTTAACAGCAAGAGGCCTAAGGATCTCTTATATAATTTTTCTTTTAAAAGGGTGTATTAGGCCATTTTGCATTTGATGCACTTACTTTTTTCTTTTCTTCTAGTAGCTCTGTAGTTCAGAGATATTTAATAGTTGGGTTTATCTAAAATGGTCCAAATTGCATTATTGCTACATCAATGATTATTGCCTCATGGCTTAGCTACTTCACAATTTTAATTAAAACATATTTATCCACTTGTAAATTCCCAAATGGTTAATACTTTGATAGCTTGTTTGCTTATGTGTTGTTTACTACTAGAATTTTGATGAGCTTAACCCACATATCAACTTTTTTAAGGTCTACCCAAATTTCTTTGACTTTATACAGATATTTAGTCATAGTTTCTTCCTTTGTTTCAAATTTTTCTTACACTAAATCCATAATGAGCTTTGAGTTGTTATATATTTTAAACTTTTTTATCTTTAAAGCTTTTGCCATTTTTAAGTTAGCTATGAGTGCTTCATATTCTACTTTATTATTGATGTTGGAAATTGGAATTTTGGTACATATTTTAAGACCACACTCACCAATCTCTACAATATAATGTTAGCCTTACTTCCTTCCATGCTAGATGATCTGCCAACATTTATTAAGCTATTGTAGGTTAATGACTTTTCTTGCTTCAAAATTGGCACACTTATTAATAAAATCAACCAAGGGTAGACCTTTTATTACTTTTTAAGGTTAGAACTAGATATTGAATTCTTCAAGGTCCACTAACCACTATACTAGTCTTATTGCAATATTTGGCTTTTGTGGGACTAGTTTTAATGATTGGTCTATAAGGATAATAATTTTATGAGCTTGAAAGTAGGGCCCCATTTTGCATACTAAGGTGATTAGAGTAAGTGCCATTTTATCTATTTTGGAATATCTTATTTCAATGCCTTAGAGGACCTTATTGACATGATACACTAGCCTTTAAATTAGGCCTCCTTAAACTAGAACTAAGCTAATTGTTAACAAGCTTGCTTTAATTATATAAATAGCATCTCTTTTGGGATTGGCTTGTAGAGGAGGTAAAGTGAGGCTAGATACTTTTCCAAGTCATCAAAGGCTTTTTATAGTCCTCATTCTAGGTGAATCTTAATCCTTTTTTAGGAATTAGATGAATTGCAAGCGTTTATCCTCAAACATAGATATAAATTTGTTGAGGTGGGCTAGTATGTTTGTAAGCTTTCACACTTCTTTGATACTTTTAAGGATGGTAAGTTCAAGATTGTTTCAATTTTCTCTTAGTTTGCCTTAATTCCTCGGTTAGAGATAATGAAACATAAGGATATGCTAACTTGTACCCTAAACACACACTTTATGGGATTCAACTTCATGTTATACCTATTCAAGGTGTGAAAGGCTCCTTATAAGTCTACTACATGGTTTAAGGAAGCTCTGCTCTTGACCAACATATCATTTATGTACACTTATACTTTTTGGCCAATTTATAGTTTAAATATTTTGTTAACCAACTCTTGATAGATAGTACATCCACCTTGCATGAAGAAGGATGTTTTCTCTTTGTACCTGAGGGAGGCATTTATGAAGGTCATCAACTCATGCCTTGAATTGCCATCAAAGAGTTGATCAATAGGGGGCAAGAGGCAACTTTCTTTTAGGCATGCTTTGTTTGAGTCAATAAAGTTGACAAACATTCTCCATTTACATGTTCTTAACCATGACCATGCTAGTTAACCAATTGGGGTAGTCAACCTCCTTGATAAGGTTAGTTTAGAGTACTTTATCAACTTCCTCCTAAATGGTTGCCTATCTTTTAAAGGCAAAATTATGCCTTTTTGGTTTCACTGGCTTGTAAGTCAAGTCAACGCTGAGTCTATGAATAGTGAGCTTAGGGTTTATCCCAAGTATATTGGCTTAGATCCATACAAACACAAATGCATGATTCCTCTAGAACATAATGATTGCTTCTTTTGTTTTTCTAGTTAATCATTCCACAATTTGCATTATTTTTTTCAAATTCTTTAGGTTGACAGGAACTTAGACTAATCCTTCCACCGGTATTCATTATTCTTTAAATTTTAGACTATAATCTAGTTTGCAACATCAATTTTAACTTGTTTGCTTTTTTCCTTAACCTAAGCAACTTAAACTTTATAGGCTTGCTTCTTATCTCCTTTAACTTCCCCCATTTTAAATGAGGTGGGCAATTTCATTTTTAGGTGTTTAATGGACCTTATAGCGTCAAAAGCTCTTAAGGTTAGGCATCCTAAAATCGCATTACAGGAAGTTGTGGTTTTGACTACCTTAAATTCCAAAACAAACTCCAATGAACGATGACTTCCCAAGCATAAATGGGAGTTCAATTAATTGTATAGGACCATAAGTTCTCTAAATAAGCCATAAAGGAATAAGTTTATGGGTTTAAGCATTTTTTCACATAAACCCCATTTTGGTAAAAGCATCGAAGTACAGAATGTCCACAGAATTTCTTGTGTCTAGCAAGACTAACTAAATGTTGAATTCATCAAACCCTGCTTTGATAACCAATGGATATTATACTCTTCTCTAGTCATCATTTGTGAAGGTGATTGATGTGTTTGTTTCATAGGGCTACTTGCCTTGCAAACTCATTTATCATTTTTGCATAACACTTTCAGCTTGTGAAGTTGGTTCGCATGAAAATGCTCCATACTATCTCATTAATGACTCTTTTGTTAGGTTAAACAGGAGGTAGGTTAATCTCATTACTTTGCTAATTAATAGAACACCCCACTCTTAGGCTTCGCTTAAGAGTTGCCTCCTAATTTTCATCTTAGTTTTCTTGGTGAAAATACTTTCGCAACATTCCTTGTCTAATCAACTTTTCCATTTCATTTTTCACTCGTTTGCACTCATCATGATTAGTCTTACCTTATGAAGGAGGACTTAAGTAGATTTGACGATCTAATAAGATGCTTGTCTTTGATTTCCATAAGAATGTTCTCCTTTAAGGTTGTTGGTTAACCATAATGTCTATATTTGAACTTAGGTTGGGACTCCTCTTTCTCACGTTGTAAGGTAGAGTTCTACTTTGTATCTTGTACTTTGGCCTCTTACAAGAGTTCTCCCTCATTGGCACATATGTCTATCAATCATCGTCTTTTTTAGAGCTAAATGTGTCATCGATAAGAATTAACCACTACTTACTACATATTTTCTTTGAGATTTGTGGGTGGTTTCTTTAGCAAGGAATAGGTGAATAGTGTGGTGTTCTCCTTAAGCCAACCACAAAGGTAGATAGAGTGAAGTTGCATTTCAATCCTTAGACATTTAGGGTTTCCATATTGAAGCAGGATACATAGTTATGTCGTAATTCCTCTTATCTTTTTTGGAATTCAATAAGAACTATTGGGCTTTCTTACAAGTTTTGCTTGTGATGGAGTAAGTCATGAATAGTTTTTTGAATTATTTCAAATTAGAAATGGAGCATGGGGAAGCTCTATATACCACGTTTGGGCTGGGCCTTTTGGAGTAGTTATAATGGTTCATATATCATAACATTTAATGCACCATGAAGCAACATCAGAGTGAAAAATCTATTAAAGTGATTTACAAGATTTGCAACTCTGTCAAAAATTTCTAAGTTAAGTAGTTTAAAGTTTTTTTGAATTAGGGCATTCTAAATGTCTTTTTACAAAGGTATATCAAAAGTATCCCTAAAAAATTTAAAGGCTTGTCCCTTTCTTGTTTTACAGCAAAGTAACTTCATGCACAAACTATTTAAGTTACTTGGCCATCTTGCCATCACTAAAGGTTTCTTATTGGTTTTTTAGTTAAAGTTGTTACCTTTGTTATCATGTCATTGGTGAGGGGCTTATAGGTCTTATGTATTTGAAGGCCATTTAGGAATGGTCATGAGCCTTCTTAAGTGGCAAGAAAGAGTTTTTGGTCAATGACTCACTTAGGGGAGGTAGGAGCAATTTCCCTAACATCAACATCTCCCATTAGAGTGGTGTTTATGCATCTTTCGATTTTTAGGGTATGGTTCTTAGCCTCTCTTAGGGTTTCTACATTTGGGACAATTGCTAATTGCCTCTTTTTTTTTGGTAAGATGGATTTTGGAATTTATGGTGGGGGGGCTTCTCTATGTTTGAATCAAGATTGTGATCATTATAGTGAGAGCTTGAACTTAATTTTTTATTGTTTTCAACTAGTTCTTAATTGTTATGGATTGGTTATTAATGATATAAGGCTAAAGGAGACTAACAAAAATGGTGTATTATGGTGTTGTTAGGTTAGATCATTAATCATCATAAAGCTTTTAGAGGCTTGCAGATATCATAAAGGAAAAAGAAGAACATGACAATGTTTTTGAGAAAAAAGGGAAGAGTACACAACATATCGTTCTCACAAATAGCATAAAATGATGGAGAATTCTTTGATTAAGGGTTGAGTACCTATAAAACAAGGGAAAGATTATAAGGCACTGGGATGTGGTTAAGGCTATAAACGAGTCAAGCTAAGTTTGATTGTAAGGCACTAAGGTGTGGTTAAGGCTATAAACGAGTCAAGCTAAGTTTTGCTATGCTCAAGTTTAGATCATTTAATAAATAAATTTAAAAATAAGGCTTAGCATCAATGTCCTTTAACAGCAAGCCAAACTTGAGTCAAACCTACTGTTATTAAGCCAAACTTTTGAACTTTTAACAAATAGTTTCTTTAATTTTATAATATTAACAAAATAATTAGAATTGAAAAAATTATTATTATACATAAAATTAAAACAATAACAAATTTTTACTTTAATAAAACTAACCAATTAATAATATTAATGTGTATAAAAATTAGTTTAATAAAAATTATTTTTATTAAATTAAAAATGAATTTTTTAGTTATTATAAAGATAAACATTTAAATGAGCTATTTATAAGTCTGAACAAGTCAAACTTGCCTTTACTTATACTTGAATTGTTTATTAAATAAGCTTTTAAATGAGATTTGGGTATTGCTTGTTTAGTTAAAGGAATAAAATTAAGTGAGTTTTTATCAAGCAAAGGCACTGAACTTTTATTGAACATGTCAACTTCTTTATAACCTTAAGTGTCGCCCAACATCAACACTTTGATACCTAAGTTGGATAAAATTCTAAAGAATAGAGAAAAGAGTGATAGCTTGGAGAAGAAGAGACTACTTAGACATTGTGAGGTCGAGTATTTATATGCCTCTTGGACAATACTTATTAGCTTACAAAGCAAGGACTAATTAATTTGGTATGTCTGGATAGTACCTTTTGTAGGGTAAAGTTTGTAGCCTATTGGCAAACATTAGTAGTAGCGAGAATAGTGGTGCAACCCCCTTACATTGCAAAGGTTAGAGGTGCTCATCCAACTACATAAGTGTCAAAGTGTTGGAGAACCTAGTTTCATCCTTGTTCAACCTTGATACCTTGGAAGAAAAAAACAAAGTTGGTCTACAAAGGAATAAGAAAAGGCTAGAAGTAGTTTCAATGTTCTTTTTTGTTATTATCAATCTCTAGTTGCATTGTAATGCTTTAACTAGATTGTAATTTGTACTTAGTTATATTAGACATGTTACATGGTCATTATTGGACTTATTTTTGTTGTAATATTGATATGTAAACCACTTATTAGTAGGATTATGTAAAGACAAGCTGTTGTGATCAATTTACTTAGCTTAATGAACAAAAAAGAATGGGAAAAATGTTTTTACTTAATCGTTACAAGTACATTTATAATATACAAATCTCTTATAAAAGGAGTATTATGAAATAAAAAATAAAATTATTTTGAATATCCAAATAATTTGTTGCAAGCAATTCTCTTTTGTTTCTCTTTGCCTTTTGCCTTTTATCTCTTGTGTGCTCTCTTCTCTGCCTTGCTTAACAACAATCATATCAAAGCATTTAAAGGGTCTCAAAGGCCTATGTTTTAAGCTTGAGTGAGAAAAAATCAAGAGCAAAACTTGCCATAAGACCATAAATTCCTTAAGAAAGTTAGAATGACTTCTATCTCCTATCTAACCTTAGTATGTCTTAATTTTCTTAGGAGAAAACAACCAAATTTGGGCAGTTAAAATAAAAGCTTACCTAAGGTCACTAAATCTCTAAAAGATAATTAAAAATGGAGATCAAGTTGCAATTCTTCCCAATAACCCACTAGTAACCCTAATTAAACACCATAGTGGAGAAACAACAAAGGTGTATAAAGCTCTCACTTGCATATATTCTAGAGTGATAGATGTCATTTTCACCAAAATTATGGTACATAAAAGGGCTAAAAAGGCTCTAGACAAGTTGAGGGAGTAAGTTTATGACAATGATAAGAGTAGAAGTATTCAAGTTTTGAATATAAGGAGAGAATTTGAATCTCTTAAGATAAAGACAATAAATTAGTAAAACAATTTGTTGATAGACTTATAAAAACTATTAATGAAATTAGGTTACTCAAAAAGGAGTTGATTGATCAAAAGATAGTGAAAAAGGTGCTTGTATGTTGCCTGCGAAATATGAATCCAAGATATCTTCCTACAAAGATTCTAAAGATTTAAGCAATTTTACATTTATAAAACTTATAAATGTATTGCAAGTTCTTAAGTTAACAAGGGTCATTAGGTGATGTGATGCCAATGAAATTACTATGTTAGCCAAAGGCAAAAAGAAATAACAAATAAGAGCTAAGAAGTCTACTAGTAAGACGAAGGATAAAAAGAAAAGATGGAAAAAGCAGTAAGGAGGAGGAGAAGAAGAAAAAGAATTATTCACCTTGTAAGCATTATAAAAGGATTGGACACTTAGAAAGCTACTGTTGATTTAGGCCTAATATACAATACTGAATTTGTAAGAAGTCAGCACATATGGCCAAGGTTTACAAAAATAAAGGAGCTTAGCAGAATGCTTCACAGCAAACTCAAGTTGTTGGAGATCAATGGCAAGAGGAGCACTTGTTTATAGCCACTTGCAATGTAGCTGATGGAAAAACAAAAGCTTTGTTGGTAGACAGTAGATGCACACACCATACGACAAATGATGCTAACAAGTTCAAAGTTTTTGACCACACTTACTCATTTAAGGTAAAGATTGGAAATGGAAGTTATATTCAAGTGAGAGGGAGAGTGCTTGTGTCAAAGGAGATTCCATCAGGTATTAAAACTATCTATGATGTTCTTTATGTACTAGACATAAATCAAAATTTGCTGATTGTGGAATAGCTGCTAGAAAAGAATTATGAATTGTTATTTAGAGATAAAACATGGAAGATTTTGGATTCCTTGGTATGAGATAATTGCAGTTAAAATGAAAAACAAAAATTTCATAATAGATTGGATTCTTATCCATACTGCATAAGTTCATGCTTGTGATGAGTCAAGTCTATGGCATAGAAGGCTATGTCACTGTAACTATATTTCCATAGATCTCTTACATAAAGAGTAACTAGCTCTTGGCATGCCTATAATAACTAGAAATACCTCAGTATGTAAAGTCTGTCAATATGAAAAGTAGTCTAAGCTACTTTTTCCAACAAACCAAGCTTGGAAAGCAACTAAGAAACTCCAATTATTGCATACAGATACATGTGATTTCATGATTTGTCCATCCCTTAGTGGCAACAGATAGTTCTCTTATTTGTTGATGTTATAACTAGGATGTGTTGGATTTACTTTTTATATCACAAATCTAATGTGTCTGATGTGTTCAATAAGTTCAAGATATGGATTAAGAATCAATATGGCTACATAATCAAGATGCTCAAATCAGACAATGAGAAAGAATATACCTTTGACAGGTTTAATACATTTTACATAGACTTTGGAGTTCATCATTAGTTAATAGCCACCTATGTTCCTCAGTAAAATGGTGTCTCTGAGAGAAAGAATAAGGTAATTATGGGAATAGTTAGATGCTTGCTATTTGGAAAAGGCTTACCCAAGAAATTTTAGGTAGAAGTTGTCAATACAGCTATATACTTACAAAATAGGCTTCCTATTAAAACTTTGAAAGGGAAAACTACCTATAAGTTTTGGACTAGTGACAAACTTTCATTGTAGCATTTAAATTTGTTTGGTTGTATTTGTTATAACTTGATTCCATATGTTAAAAGAAATAAGTTGGATCACATATTAAAACCAATGCTAAATCCTATAGGATCTATAACTTGAAAACTGAGATGGTTTTCATAAGTAGAAATGTCAAATCTGACGAGTAACTGGAGATTGGAACAGTTATCAACTTAATATGCAATGAGAGAATAGTAATACAACTCTAGAACCGCAGCTAATTAATGAAATTGCAACAAAAGAAATTGCATACTTTAGTAATAAGCCAATAAGAGGTACAAGATCTTTTGAAGATGTGATGAAAGAAGTCGCATTATTGTCCTTGAACCTAGAACCTATCATAAAGCCTTAAAGTCTGATTCTAGGCTGAATGCAACAGAAGAGAAATTAAACATGATAGAGAAGAACAAGACTTAGGAGCTGGTGGATAGGTCAAGTCATAGGCATATCATTGGAGTAAAATGGGTCTTTTTGACTAAGTTGAATGCAGATGGATCAATTAATAGGTTAAAGACCAGATTGGTTGCAAAATGTCACTCACAAATGTATAGAGTAGATTACTTAGAAACATTTGCACCAGGAGTAAGATTCGACACTATAAGATTGCTATTAGCCCTTGTTACACATAAGCGTTGGAAGGTATTTCAATTAGACGTGAAGTTTGCTTTCTTAAACGGTTCATTATAGGAAGAGATCTTTGTGGAGCAGCTAAAAGAATTTTGGAGAAAAAGGGATGAAAATAAAATTTTCTCGCTCAAAAAGGCTATTTATGGCTTGAAACAAGCCCAAAAGTTTTGGTATAAGAGACTTGATGAATACCTAGAACAATTGAAATTTAAGAAAAGTAAAAGTGAAGCTAAATTGTATGTCAAAATAGCTCTTGCTGATCTGATTGTGGTAATTGTGTATGTGAATGATTTACTTGGAATAAGTGGGAACACTGAATTGATTAAAAAATTCAAACTGAATCTCTATAAGGTCTTTGAAATGACAGACCTTGGAGAACTATCTTACTTCCCTTCCCCCAGGTATTTCATGAAGTTGCAGAACATTCCTTTTCCCATCCTCATTTGGACATTCCCCTGTATGTTTCTCTAGTGCTTTATTTCTGGAGAGCAATGGAAACTATTGGAGATGCAACAACAAAAAAAGAGAAATTGCAGATCACTGAGTGGATAAAAGGGGAAACTAAGAAAAAGATGAAAACAACAAACAGATCTACACACACAGATGCACACACTAGGAGCAGATACCGAAACCAATATTGCAGTGATGAAGAAAAGAAAACTGTCTGTCTTGTAAGAGAACTTGCATTGAGATTCAAAATCTCAGTGGCACAAAGTGGAAGGCATGTAACATGCAAGCGAAGGACTTAAGGTGAACCATAAGGTGCATTCCTCAACCGTGGCCTCTTATTTAGGCCTTGATGCGCGTATTGCAATGTAGCCAATATAATCTAAACAACACATTTTGGAAATTCAAGAGGACAAGAGTAAGGTCTGGCCATTTGATAAGCACCTTGTGAAGATGAAAGGACATCTCACCAACTTCAATGATGACATTGCTCACAAGTCCCATTGAGCAAAGCCTGCAGAAAATCATGTTCTGGCTTCATTTAGAGCACGGTTGGAATCTCAGATTGAACGAGTACATATAAACCCATATAATTGGTTCCTAGAATCAAGAATAGATGCACAGATCATCTCAAAAGCAATTGTGAGAAGTTAAGCATAAAGGGATGGTGGAATCCCTGAAGTTCGCACAAACAGGGAGCTCAACAAGTAGGAACATATTTAAATTTGAAACTAAACAGATTTTAACTCCATCTATACATCAGACCTCATGTTCAGCATTGTCGGTTCTAAATCTGGACAAAAGAGCACGGTTCCGGTAGCTTCGTAAAACTAGCCAAACTCCCATGATATGAATCGTTTAAATATGAAACTAAAGCAGAGGAAAATACTTTATCCTTCTTTAGTTCTTTCTCGATCAGAGGAGATAGGATAAAAATCATCGAGTTTATAAGGAAAGAACAAAAGGAAATCAGTTCAAATCCATGATTGCAACGAACTAATCATCAATGTCCTCATCAAATGTAGAACTAAAATGCCTTTTAAAGGCATTGTCCCGGCAGCCAATTTTGCTGCTAAAGGACAAGGACCTAAAATGCCCTTTAAAGGCATTATCAGGAGCCAACTCTAAGTTGATTTATTTATGAACTTTATGTTAGTGCTGGTAGGGATTATGTATTTATTGTTATTGATAGATTTTTAAAGATAACACATTTTATCTCATACTATAAAACTGATGATATAAACAACGTAACTAAATTGTCCTTTAGAGAGGTGGTACATTTACATGACATGCTTTCAAGTATTGTTTTAGATCATGATATAAAGTTCTTGAAATTATGTATAATTTTAATCATTCAACTCTTTTAGACTTAATACCTTTACCTATTAATTAGTATGCTAGTTTAAATGGTGAACGCAAGGCTAAAATGGCGAAGAAGTTGCATGAAAAGGTGTGGCGACAAATATGTAAAATGAATTGAGTGATATGCATTTCATTTCAACAAAGGGTGAAAGAATACGGTGTTTGAAACTGGTGATTGAGTTTAGATACACATGTGGAAGGAAGGATTCCTAACTTATAGGCATTCAAAGTTACAGCCTAGAGGAGATGGTCCATTTTATATGGTGGTACAAATTAATAATAATGCTTATAAGGTAGATTTTACCAATGAGTACAATATGAGTGTAACATTTAATATTTTGATCTTTCTCCTTTTGATATAGGTAATAATTTGAGGATTAATCCTTCTAAAAAGAGGAAGAATGATGAGATCCATAGAGGAACCAATGTATAAAGGACTTTTAAAGATCCATTGAGCATTCACAAAGGACTAATGATATGTTTAAAAGTTAAAAGAATGAAAGAGGCACTTAGTATATTGATTAAAGAAATTTGGGACAAAGAAACTAATTTAAACTTGAAGGGTGGCCAAGCATACCTTAGTATAAGCCAAGACTTTATTAATTATAGTATGCTAAATGGGCCTATATGTTAAGTGACTATAAGAGTTTTTATAATAATTCCAAAAAAATAAGTGTAGATTTGTTGTTAGTCTATTTAGAAAGTTTGTCCTTATCTCTAACATTGTTAATTCAACCTACAAATAAACTTAACTTTATTGTTAAAGAAGATAAATCATTAAGTGAAATAAAAGTAAGAAATTTTTCCTCTAATTCTTTTAAGAATTACAAAACTTATTAAGAATTAATTCTTCTTATGGAGTTTAACTCGACATATCACTTTCAAGTTTGTTCTTTTTTTAGTGTAGCATTTATATCCTTTTTTATACCTTAAGTTCATATTTTTTTAAACATTAGATCTAGGTCTTACGTGATTAAAATTTGCTTTAACTTTTTTTGAGTTCTTCTTCGATTTCTTACATGTGTTAGGTCTTTAAGTCACATCTTTTAAAGTTCACATTATGTTGGGTAAAAGGCCTTTCCTTTAGAAAAACTAGTCATCTCTAAATTCCTTTTGAGGGAGGTTCACTCCATTACGTTTAGTTGCCAATAAAGGATTGCATTCGTTGCAAATGCATTATAAGATAATAGCTGTTAAAGAGGTAAAGACATATAAAAAGCGTCTTTTGAGCTTTGGATGTTTAGGTCAACTCTAACAAACCTAGTTGTGTTAAAAAGGGCTAATGTGGGGGTGAAATGCACCTATATTGCTAAGAATGCTATCAAAATGGCAATAAAGGAGTCAACTTAGTTGGCTAGTGAGTCAAAGTTATCTAAGGTGACAATAATTGGTCTAACGATTATAGGTGTGGTTTACACTCTTCATAAGTTTGTCAAGTTGTTAATGGGTTAGTTGCCAAGGGGGTTAAATGTTACACAAATGGATGGGGTTGTTGGTTTGGTTACGATGCTTAGTCTTGGGATTGCTAAGAATCTTTGTGCTTCATAGTGTATCCTTAAAAGAATGTAGATTGGGAGAGGCAAACAATGTGTTTTTTTCTATAGACGATGTCAATTGATAAGAAGTTTACCAAGGAGGACATATAGCAATGTCTTGTGGTACCAAGTTGTGCTAAAGGTACAATAATGCTAATTTATAACAAAGTCTTACATAGTAGCAAATAACTAAAGGTCGAAGGAAGACTCCTTTATTAACACTCTGACAATTAAGTCAATGAAGGGCATAAGAGGTTCTTAAGTTGATTAGGCCATAAAGTCAATTCCTTACTATAGTATAAACTGGGTGTATTTATACCTTATCGAGATGCAATGTGAGTGAATTTTAATATTAATGTAATAGATACTAAGGTTATAGCCCAGTAGCCTAGGTTAGGCAAGATTTAGGATCTTAACATAGTGTTATAGATCTAAGAAAAGGAAGCCTTAATACTTGGACTGAAAGAATAAAGCCTCTTAGGCTTGACCCTAGATAGGGGGTCTAATGGTCAATCTTAGATCTCCTTATTAGTGGAGTTTCTTTCCTTCAATCCTATATATAACCATAAAAAGTAGAATTCCTAAAACCAAAGTGTTAGGCAATGTTGATTAAAAGAGGGCAATGTTGATTAAAAGAGGCCAATGATGATCTAATTCATCATTCTTTTATAACTAATTTTAGTAGTTTTATTATAGCTAAAAGGCTTAACAATTTCTCAAGAAAGTCAAATAGTATAAGCTTTAAAGTCATCTTGTATAGGTTGATACCAAAGATTACTTGAAATAAGAATTATCACATTGAAAATTTTGCAACTTGTTTATATCAACACACTAGTCCAATTATAAAGTCTACACCATTACATAGAAATGTAGGCCAATATGATGGAAAAGTACAAGGAAATTGTAGTTGTTACCACATGATAAACATCAATTAAAGAGATCATGGTCATCCATAATTATTAAAAGATAGATGCCTTAATGGTTTTTTTTTTTTTTTTTTGTTATGAGGATCCTTGTCAAAATATATTTATAAAAGATTTATCAGTTCTTTTTCAAATTGTTAGAAGTTGAAGTATTTCCATCTTGTTAAACAAAAGCTTTTCTAAAAATGTTTTCATCAACTTTATGAAATGTGAAATTTTTTCCTAGAATTCACTTTCATATAACAATTTTTACCAAAAAAATAACGCTATTTTTTCTTTTTTCAAGTTATAATGTTTTCTTTTTTGACTGCTCTACTTCTAAATATAATAAGGAAGACTTGCCTTCTATCTTATAAAAGTTTAGTTTTTAAGAAAGGTTTAGAGAGATTAAGAATAAATTACTTTCTTGAATAGAATAAAGAACCTTAATAATAACATTCTTTAATTAGAGGATCCTTTGTCAAAATATATTCATAAAAGATTTATTAGTTCTTTTTTAGATTGTTAGAAATTGAAGTATTGTCATCTTATTTACAATAAGCTTTTCTAAAAATGTTTGCATTGACTTTATGAAATGTGAAATTTTTTTCCTAGAATTCACTTTCATATAACATTTTTTGCCAAAAAAAAAAGCTATTTTCTCTTTTTTTTTTTCAGGTTGTAATATTTTCTTCTTTGATTGCTCTACTTCCAAACATAATGAGGAAGACTTGTTTTCTATCTTATAAAAGTTTAGTTTTTAAGAGAGGGTTAAAGAGATTGAGAAAGAATCACTTTCTAGAATATAATGAAGAACCTCAATAACAACATTCTTTGTCAAGAGGATCCTCGTCAAAATATATTCATAAAAGATTTATTAGTTCTTTTTCATATTGTTAGAAGTTGAAGAATTACCACCATGTTTAATAGAAGTTTTTTTAAAAATGTTTTCATTAACTTTATGAAACATGAAATTTTTTCCTAGAATTCACTTTCATATAGAATTTTTTGCCAATAAAAAAACACACTAATTTCTCTTTTCTTAGGTTGTAATGTTTTCTTCTATGACTGCTCTACTTCCAAACATAGTGAGAAAGACTTGCCTTTTAGCTTATAAAAGTTTAGTTTTTAAGAAAAACTTAGAGAGATTGAGAACGAATCTCTTTCTAGAATAGAATAAAGAATCTCAATAACAACATTCACTCAATATAACTTTATCCTTTTTCTTTAGTTATCTGCCCATTTATTGGAAAGACATTCTTAGCCTTTAATATGATTTGGCATACATAGAGCATGCAGTCATTCAAGGTATTTAACAAACTTAATGCCTTCAATGAGGCAAGTAAATGTCAATATGTCTCTTTTTATTTAGTTTATCAAAAATCTTAATTCAATTCTTGCTCTCTTTTGAGTCATGTCATAGTTTTCTTTTTATTTTTTATTTTTTATTTTTTATTTTTTTACTTTCATTTCTTATTAGCTTTCTTTTCGTTTACTTCTTGATTTCATTATAACTAGTCATCTATTTGCACTATGCTAGAATTTGATTTTGACTATTATTAATTTAGTAAAAAACCAATATAGGAATATTATAAATTTGACCATTATTTTGATATGTGCAAGAAAATAATTTGTTAGCTTACAAACATGATTTAAGATGAAGAATTGCACTTTTTCTACAATAAAATGACATGAAAATCCATAAAAAAATGTGGAAAAATAAGAACATATAAGTGCAAGTTGAAAACTAACGTTGAAGTATACTCACCAAAATTTTAGAAGGTGCAAAAAAGAAATTATGGCCCTCTAATGACATCAATCTTAAAAAAAAAGGGATTATAATCTATAAAATAAAAATAATAAAAAAATATCAAAACTCAATATCTAGCATAGGTGCAATTGAAGTTGCAAGACTTTTATGGATTCTTTTGTGCCCTTTTACTTTCAATTAAAAATGCGTAAATCCATTGTGTGTATGCAAGAAAATATTAAGTGCAACTTATTGAATATCTAGAAAGGCATACTCATAAAACAAATTCATTAGTCATATAGTATCTTTATTGATCATCCAACTTAAATCAATTAAACCAAATATCTATAAACACATAAGTACAACAATTGTATTGTAATTTCCCATTGACGACTAACAAAGCTATAAAGTTTGCAAAAAGAAGTGAATGAGATCAAGATTAATTTTCTTTTCATTTTGTTATTAAAAAATAAAAACAATCTAATATATACATGTGTATATTGATGAAATTATAAGCAATTAGTATTTAGTTGTCAATAGTTTGACAAAAGACAATTTGTTTTTAAGTATAAAGCTCATAAAAGTTCTTATCCTAAACAAAGCAAGAATCATTCCAACAACATTTTCCTCTCATCCAAAATTTCTTCCCATATTACGCATTCTTCCTCATAAATATACATTCATCAATAAAAGAAAATGCTTAGCCAACATATGTTGTACTCTTTTGCCTTATGTTAACAAGAATTAAAAGAAACCACATAAAAATTTTGGATCACCTAGAAAGACCATTCAATGAAAGAAAGATTTAATTGAGATAAAATCTAAAGTCAAGCAGATCAAAAGAGGAGGAAAGAGAAAGAAAATTCATCTCTTCTAACACTATAAAACTCATATCTACAATGTAGGTTATTCTCTTGAAAGTTCCTAATTTATTGAGTTGATTCTTTGGTTTTTGAAATAATAGTTGTGTTTGTGTGGCTAAAGATTAAGAGTTTGACTCATGATGAAAATGATTTAACTTGTGAATGTTAAAAAGTCTAAATACATCAATAATATTATTAAACTTCTTTAAACCTATTTGAACCCACTAATAATAAGTTATTTTTGGGTTAATAATAAGTTTGACTCTTGATGAATGTGAACAATGAAAGGTTTTTTTTTTTTTTTAAGTTTAACTACATAAAAAAGCAATGACATATGTACCAAAAATATGCAATTCATCTAATATTTCATATGCTATTTTATTTTTTTATTTTAAATTTAATAATTCTTTTATCAAATTATGTCACATTAGCACGAGAATGTAAAGACAATAATATGTATATGTGTATATAAAAAAAATTATAAGCAATAAGCACTTAGTTGTTAATACTTGAATACAAAACAGTTTGTTGTTATGTATAGAGCTCACCCAGGTACTCATTTTAGACATAACAAGGATCTTTCCATTAACATTTTCCTCTCACCAAGAATTTCTTCCTATATCACACATTTTTCCTTACAAATATACATTCATCAATAAAAGAAGATGCTTAGCCAATATTTATTGTCCTCTTTTTCCTAAGTTAAGAAAAAAATAAAAAAAAACACCAAATAAAATTTTGAATCACCTAGAAAGACTATTCAATGAAACAAAGAATGATTCTTCTTGGTAAGCTATTATTGCTTAAATTCTGTCAATTAAAATTTAGTTAAAACAAATAAGGACAAATATAAAAGATTTAATTGAGATAAAATCTAAAGTTAAGCATACTGAGAGAGAAGGAAAAAATGAAGAAAGGAAATTTACCTTTACTAATACCACCAAACTTATATCTCTAATGTAGATTATTCTCTTGGTAATTCCTAATTTATTAAGTTGATTTTTTTATTTTTGAAATAATAATTGCTTCTTATGGCTAATGGTCAAGAGTTTGACTCATGAAGAAAATGATTAATATTTTGGTCTATATTTATAAATGACATTATTAAACTTTTTTAAAACTATTTAAACTTATTAATAATAAACTATTTTTGGATTAATAATATGTTTGACTCTTGAAGAAAGTGAGCAATGATTTTTTTTTTTTGAACTTTACTATGTAGCAATATAATAAAAAGACAATAAAAAATGCATAATTTATCAAACAACTCATATTTTATTTTATTTATTTCAAAATTTTTTTTTACCGAATCATGTTACATTGGCATTTTTTTTAAATTGAATAGTCTAAATTCATAAATAACATTATTGAATTTTTTTAATCTATTTAAATCCAATAACAATAAGTTCTTTATACACTAATATCATGAGTATAATTTTAAAAAAATTAAAAATTGATGATGCTGGAATGAGGTAATAAAAAAAAGAAAAAGAAAAATGTCATTTAATAATTAATCTTTTATCGTAAAATTAGTGTATATATTTATATACGCGCGCGCGCGTCCAAAGGAGGGGAGAGGAAAGGGCTTACTCAAATGGTCTTTTCTTTGTATTTTGTCGGCCATATTCTTTTCCTTCTTTTTTTTTGGGTTTTTATCTTATCTTTTCTTCTTCTAATATATTTAAGTTATTTTATTTATTTATATTTGATTATGACTTGTGCGACTAAAAAGTTGTGATCTTTTTTAGGAAGATGTAAAAATATAATAAAAAATTAAAAAATTTTATAATCACCTTTTTTGTTTTCAAGTTAATTGAAATTTTTCTTAATTTATCTAAACTTAATATATAAAAATAATTATAACTTTTTTATTTTTTAACAAATTTAACATCACCTTTAAAATGTTATGACTTATGCGTTATCAAATATTTTTTAATAAAAAACACACTATTAAATAATAAAGACAAAAATATTAATTATAAATATACAGTGACTTAAATATGGATTAATGAATGATGTAGACCAAAAAAGCCAAATAAAAAAAAAAAAGTCAACTAGGATGGTCATGCCAAATCATTTTTAATTTGGGCGATTGGTCTTTGTAAATATTTAATCCAGCCCATTATTTTTATTTAAAGATTTATAATTAATCAAACAAAATAATAATAATTAAATTTAAATAATAAAAACAAAAGAATAAAACCCTAGATTAATTTGAAGAAAGCTATTGTGTTCTTGTCTCTGAGGCTTCACTCCAAAAACCAAGGATGTTTGGACACAAATACAACGAAAAGGATACAATACGACACAAATACAACTCTATATAAGTCTAAGCAAATGATTTATTATATTATTTATAAATATAAACACATAATGCGATCTTCATTTTCAAGTGTAACAAAAATTTTTGTCTAAGTTTAAATTTTATTTTACGAATTACAAAATTATTTTAATCGTGTCAACGACGTGTCTAGTCGTGCTTCTGGCAGAAACAGAACTCCAAATTGCATTAATCCACCGCCTCTCTTCCATCCACCACCCCATCATCAGCCGCTTACTCCGCCGCTTTCGCCCCTTTAATCGTTGTTGTCCTTGCCCGAGTTGGTTGCTTGATCCACCCTCTTCGACACCATCTGCGCCCCCATTCACATCGACCTCACCCCATTTTCTCTAGCGCCCTCGACGGACTTCCTTATCTTGGGCTCGTCATCAATACCAATGCTGGCCTTAACCCCGTCGACCTCGCCAGTGTCATCTGTACCTTCCTTGAAGATGTCACAGATTGGGCTATTGGGTTGTAAATTGCTATCTAAGAAGCGTTTCGGATAGCGACCGGTACATTCGAGTTGGGTCGTAGCCCCCAAAAGGATATTATCCTCTTGGCTCGCAGGTCTGATGATAAATTAGAACAACAGTTTTGTTCTTTTCTTTAGTTATTATTATTTTATTATTTTCATTAGCTGTAAATTTTTAAATAAAGATAATGAGTTGAGCTTGGTATTTAAGAGGACCAATCAGCCATTTGGCCTAAGCATCTCAGTTGACATTTTTGTTTTTGGTACCCGTTACCCACCAATCTACATCAAGATAACACGTATGTACAATTAACAATTTTTGTCTTTATTATTTAATGATGTGTTATTTTTGTTAAAAAATAATATATAAAATATAAATTTTTATATCTTAAAAATAATACTTGATCTATTACAAAATAAAACATTAATTTTTTTATATTTTAATCCATTTATTTATGTTGCAATAAAATACAAACATAATATTTCAAATAATTATTTTATCATTCTAACAATTAAAATATAATATTAATTTAATTAAATATTATAATTTTATTATATTAATAATAACAAAAGTAAATGAAATAGACCCTGGCTTCTATTTTATACGTTACTTCAACGTTGGATGTCACACGTGTAAACAACAATTTCGAGGTTCTAATAATGTCGCTTCATTTCATTCAGACCCACACTGCAGTAGAATTAACAACAATTTGGAAAGGGCATATGTGTAATTTAATACTAATGTTCCAAATCGTAATTAAATTATTCCCCCTTTGACAAGTGTGTCCTGCACTGCAATACAAAAGGCCAAATCCCTTCCTACGACCAAAAAATCAGGAATACGGTCGTTCGTAACAAACACCCCAATGAGCGAGTCTGGCAGAGACAAAATAAATAAAAAAAAATAAAATAATAAGAAAAATCTACTACCGAATATTACAGTTTAGCAACAGGAGAGTTCGCTTATTACCAAATTAAAAGTTCTAAATTTAAATTTTTATTAAAATATTTAATATGATTAAATATATCTCGCAATATTATCTTTATTTATTTTTTCATGTATTAAAAAAAAAAAAGTAATAGTTGCTCGGTCTTTAACCATAAGTTTACCCATGGTTAACCGGCGAAGACTTGGGGGCATTGGTCTAAATAAACTAACTGTTGTCAAACTTATCTGGTTCGGATTTGCGAACTTGAGGTTTGGGCCATTTCCTTGATTTCTGGACTAAAATTAACTCGCACTTCCCTGTTTGACTATCTTTGCGTGATATGAGTACGGCTCATCAGAGCCCCCCCCCTAAAATCACGTTCTTCTATTCAGGGATCATCCAAATCTTAAGTGAGGAGATTCAGTGTTTTTTAATTTATTAACTGAACTTATTCCTTATTTTTTTGGGTTTTCTCTAAACAGCGACAACACAAAACAGCAAAATCCCGAAAGAGGAGAAGAAGACTAGAGGGCGTCCATTAGCCGAGCCATCACTATTAAACATATACATAAAAAAAAAATAATAAAAGGTTTCAACTTTCTAGAGTTTGAAGTGTGAAAAACAAAGGAGTTATAATAAAAAATTGAAGGAGAATGACAACAAGAGGCAAGTATAATATAAAATATTCGGTAAATTAATATGTAAAAAAGAAGCAGGGTTGTCGTGGAAGCCTAGAAGGAAAATGAGGTGATGGAGTGATACAAATTCAACTGAGATTTGTCAGAGGTAAGTAGTGGGGACTCTTGTAATCCGGAAGGAAAGCCACCCAACACTTCTCTCCCTCTCTCATTGTGCCTTCTGCTCTCAGAAACCGGGCTGACATCCAGAAGAAAGAAGGCCCCTTCTTTTGTCTTTTTTCTTTGTACCAAAAATTTCACTCATCCCTTGTTTCTTGCCACCATCTCTCTGCCTTTGCTGTCTAGTGTCCGGTCTAGTTCTTTTCACCAAGCTTTGCAACAAGTACCAAGTTCTGCATCTCCTTGACAATGTTTGTGCTTTCTGAGTTTTTTTTTTTTTAATTTTTTTTTTCTTTTAGAGTTGTGAGCGTGTTTGTAAATTGCAGCATTTGGTTTCGGAAGCTAAAGTTTTGGATCCAATTTCTTTCGTTGTTACATTGTAAGTTTCCGTTATTTTTTGCAGTAAACTTTTTGGAATTTTCTTTTGGGAATAATTGAGTCATTACCCCCCCGAATGATATGTTTTTGGTTTCTATAATATTTTTAGAGTTTTGAATCCAAAATTCTGTTATACTTCTAGAAGTGAGCAATTAAACAGGGAATAGTTTTTAACTTTTCTGTTACTTTGTCTCTCTCTCTCTCTCTGTTTTTCTTTCTTTTTTTTTTGGTTTTACAAATTTCGGGTACTGCTCAAATTTTTAAAAATACATAATAATTGCTGGACAGAAGCAATGATTAGAAATTTTGGGGTTACAAGCATCCACAAAGAACAAATTAAAATTGCAGAGAAATGATTGGATTCACAATTATGGCATGCCTGCGCGGGTGGAATGGTACAAATGACGCCGGTGAACTCTGAGGTTTTCCACTTTCCTCGGGGTTGTGCAGAACACGCCCAAGAGAAGGTAGATTTTGGCCGTTATCATATTGCTCCCTTCATTCTGTGCAGGGTATCTGCCACTAAGTACATGGCAGATCCTTAAACCGATGAGGTTTATGCTAAAATTACGTTAATTCCTTTGGCTACTAGTGACCTTGGGTTTGTAAATGGTTGTGTTCATGATTGTGATAACGGGTTGGGTAGAGGGGTTAATGGGATTGAGTCTCAAGAGAAGTCTGCTTCTTTTGCCAAGAAATTGACCCAATCTGATGCTAATAATGGTGGCGGGTTCTCTGCGCCACGTTATTGTGCAGAAACTATATTCCCGAGATTGTACTTTGGTGCTGGGCCTCCTGTGCAGACCATTGTTGCGAAGGATGTGCACGGTAGCACTTGGAAGTTTAGGCACATATATGGAGGGACACCACGTCGCCATTTGCTGACTGCTGGATGGAGTAATTATGTGAACCAGAAGAAACTTGTGGCTGGGGATTCTATTGTGTTTTTGAGGGAAAAGAATGGGGATCTTCTCTTGGGAGTTAGGCGTGCTAAGAGAGGGATTGGTAATGGAGACAAGTCTTCATCTGGGTGGAACTCATTTGTCAGGTACTCTGCCTTTATCAGGGATGCTGATAGTAAATTGATCGGGAGTAATGGAAATGCAGATACAAAGGGGAAAGTTAGGGCCGAGTCTATTATTGAGGCAACAACTCGTGCTGCCAATAGGCAGCCCTTTGAGGTTGATTACTACCCAAGTGCAATCACTCTGGAGTTTTGCATTAGGGCTTCAGCTCTGAGGGATGCAATGCAGATTCAATGGTTTCCTGGAATGAGGTTCAAAATGGCTTTTGAGCCTGAAGATTCGTCTTGGATTAGCTGGTTCATGGGAACCATATCTTTAGTTCAGGTTGCTGACCCCATTTGCTGGTCTAATTCTCCATGGGGGCTTCTCCAGGTGCATTGTTTCCCACTTTTCGTCTGGATTATAGTGATATAAATTCTCAGATTGAGCACATGTAATTTACTCTCTGGACTGAGTTCATCATTTGTATTCTTACTCGGTTTATTTTCTTTCTGCTCCAACATCCAAAGATAGATGACTCTGTTGCTGTGGGTTACCTTTTCACTTTATATCCAATATTAAATCATTTTGAGCAAGATTAGTTCGCCAATCTTGTGAGATCAGCAATTCTGGTTGTGATTATAGCATGCGCATCAGTAAACACATTAGTTCAAGAATGCAGGGCTTCTTTTGGACTTTAGTTGCTCGAGTCTAAACGTAACTTCTTTCCAACTTCTTGTTTGCAAACATCTTCCAGGTAGCATAGGATGAGCCAGATTTGCTCCAGAATGTGAAGTGTGTGAGCCCATGGCTGGTTGAACTGGTATCAAACATGTCAGCCATTCAACTTTCACCATCTTCACCTCCAAGGAAGAAGTTGAGAGTTCCACAACCCTCAGACTTTTCCTCAATTGATGAATCTCCAGTGCCGTCATCTAATGGAAACCCTTTTGGATCATACAGTCCCTTGTGCTGTATTTCAGACAACATTCCGCCAGGCATGCTCAATTTGGATTATCTTCATCAGATCTCCACTTCAATAAACTGCACATGGGTCTAACCATTCTGGCAGATGCAGGCAGTGACAACATAGAAAGTTAAGAGAAACTGGAACTTCCTTTAAATTGTACAGTTAGCAGCAAATGCTTTGTTCTGATTTGTACTTCACTCTCTCTCTTCGTTGGGTGTTTTTTGGCGGAAAGCCCATTCATCCAATTTTGGATTATTTTCAAGCTCACCGTTTTGTAATAAAGTTGTAACTTCCGTCTAAAAGAACACAGTTTAGTTTCAGCTGTACGAGTTAGTGCTGCTGCATCCCAATATGCAAATGCCTGTCTAAATTTGTCGAGGAATTACTAGCTTTTTTGTGCGCATGACTTACATGTGTCTGAACCACAGTGTTTTTATAGTAAAACTAAATATAAACTTTCAAATAACATTTTGGAATGAATAACATAAATTCACTAAGACATTATACTTGAACGATGAATTTAAAAAGAGATTTCCAAGAGAACTTATATAGTGACTGACAAGAGAACCCTAAAAGGAATGTAAGAATTCATACGAGAAATCAGAAAGTAAAAAAGTTTTGATTCATTTTGCGGTTTCCAAATAAATTTCTTTTTCGATTTTCAAGTAAGAACTGGGCAAGAAGAAATAGCAATGTATTATAGATGGAAGTATTTTTTTGTGGGTGTACCAAAAAGTGTTTTGGAATTGAAATTAAAATATAACTCGATAGATAACAATGTCCGTAAAGTTAGTTTTTGGTAGTAATATACCTGTTTACAGTTACACTACAAGAACATTAATTTATGAATATAGAGATAATTATTCTATTATACTTCTAACGAGAAAAAAAAAAAAAACAAAATGAAAGGGAACACTAGTTTCACTCGGTTCACGATTCTTGTTGCTAAATCTATAATTTGCTGT
>JAHLGP010020636.1:4718126-4741715 GCA_020141445.1 Bruguiera sexangula
GCCACGCATAAAACGAGATGTTGAGAGGATATGTGAGAAATGCATAACATGCAAACAAGCTAAATTTAGAGTTTTACCCCATGGCTTGTATACCCCTTTACCCATACCTAGCCATCCCTGGGTTGATTTATCTATGGACTTTGTACTGGGATTGCCACGAACAAAACAGGGTAGGGATTCTGTATTTGTTGTTGTTGATAGATTTTCAAAGATGGCACACTTCATCCCATGCCGTAAAACTGATGATGCAAATAATGTGGTTGACTTGTTCTTTAGAGAAGTAGTGCGTTTGCATGACATGTCATGGAACATTATTTCAGACCGGGATACAAAGTTCTTAAGCTACTTCTGGAAGACTTTGTGGGGTAAGTTAGGTACTAAGCTATTTTTTTCAACTACTTGTCATCCACAAACTGATGGGCAGACTGAGGTGGTTAATCGAACTCTTTCTACTCTTTTACGTGCTATTATTCGAACGAATTTGAAAACATGGGAAGATTGTTTACCACATGTCGAGTTTGCATATAATAGGAGTGTTCATTCTACTACTAGCTACTCTTCATTTGAAATTGTATATGGTTTTAATCCATTGACTCCTCTGGATTTGGTACCTATACCTGTCAATGAGTATGCCAACGTTGATGGTGAACGCAAAGCTAACATAATAAAAAAATTGCATGAGAAGGTGCGACAACATATTGAAAAACGAACTGAGCAATACGCATCCCATGTCAACAAGGGACGAAAGAAGGTGATGTTTGAACCTGGTGATTGGGTTTGGGTGCATATGCGCAAGGAATGATTCCTAGCTCAGAGGCGTTCAAAGCTACAACCTAGAGGAGATGGTCCCTTCCAAGTTCTAGCACGAATTAATGACAATACTTATAAGTTAGACCTTCTTGGTAAGTATAATGTGAGCGCAACATTTAACGTTTCTGACCTTTCCCCTTTTGATGTAGGTGATGATTCGAGGGCGAATCCTTTTGAGGAGGGGGGGAATGATGAGAACTGTGGAGATGATGGGTGGAAGGCTTCAAAGGATGCAAAAAGTCCATCACACATTCAAGAAGACCCAATAACACAAGCTAGAGTTTCAATTGATACAAGAGGTTCATTGCACATTTCAGAAGGCCCAATAACACGAGCTAGAAATTCAATGGATGCAAGAGGTCCATTGTACATTCCATAAGACTCAATAACACGAGCTATTGGGCCAGAAAGATTAAAGAAGTATTAAATGGGCTGATTCTGGACATTCAGACCAACTAGGTTTCAAATGGTGCGAATTCAAGTTTTAAAGAGAGCCCAGACTTAATTAATATAATTGGACTACTTAATGGGTCAAACTAAGTGATAGCATTCACTCCTAAATAGGAGTTCATTGTATGTGCTGAAATTAGTCCGAAATTCTTCCAAAATAGAGATTTCTCCTAAATAGGAATTTTAACCCTTTAAAATTGTTATCTAAATTTATAAATAGCCACCCCTTGTAAGTTTTGGAAATCAGACAACTTTGAGTGAAATAGAAAGTAAGGGTTTTTTTCCCTCGGTTCTTTTAAGAACTAAAGAACTTATCAAGAGGTACTTCTTCTTGTGGTATTCAAATTGACTTATTACTTCTAATTCCTTCCTTTTCTGAAGTGTGATATCCATATCTTTCTTGAATACTCTAGGTTCATGTTTTTTCGAATATTGGGTTTAGAATTTGTATTATTAAATTCTGATTTAACTTTCCTGATTGTTTTTTGATTCATTGTGTGCGTTGAGTCCCTAAGTCATATTTTTTTGGGGTTTTTCGCATCAATTTGGTTAACTGGCAAGAGGTGTGTCGGCCTAAAGGGGAAAGGGGGTTTAGGAATTCGTATGGTTGAGACATGTAAACAAGGTTTTCTTGACTAACTCAATCAGAGATTTCTTACTGAACCCGAAAGCCTTTGGGTGCAAGTTTTGCGCAGAAAATATTGCTAGGGGCTTTTAGAAGTTTAATTACAAAAGGCTGGCATCTAATACTTGGCGAGGGATGCTGAGATCTAAAGACGTGTTGGGAAAAAGGTTACGGTGGAAGGTAAGGATTCACTCTTAGGTGAATTTTTTGAAAGATAATTGACATTCACTTACCCCACCAATAAATTTCGCTACTCGCCAACCTCAAAGTTCATAATTGAATATTATAGTGGCACAATTATGGGATCCTGGGGATGGATGGAACTGGACGTACATTAGAAATTTGCTACCTATTTATATTATAGACAAATTGTCAGCACAGTTTATGAGACCTGAAGCGGATTATCATGACAGCCTAAGTTGGGGAGTTGCATCTTCGGGAGCAATCTCAGTGAAGTTTGCATACTCCTCGATGGAACCAAGGACAGTTGGGAACCAATGGAAGCCAGAGCTTGCTCATTTGTGGACAATTAAGGTTTCAAAAATAATAAGGTGCTTCTGATGGCAGGTATCTCAGGAATCCATTATGAAAAATTTTGAAAGATGAAGACGAGGATTGCTACATTCTAATATATGTTCTTTATGTCACCAACAAGCAGAGGGCATTTTACATGTATTATGTGATTGTAATGTAGTCTCTTGACTATTGAATAAGGTGATACTGCCAACTGCGAGAACCTAGTTCTTCTAAGAGAACCCTTATCGAGGAACTTGAGGGAGAACATTGAGCGGCTAAAATGGAAGGAGTGGCCTGTGGCTTTTATGGTTGTGTGTTGGTGGGTGTGGAAATAGCACAATGAACAGGTGCTGGGAAGAAAGAGAGACACTCATACTTATTGAGTGGCTCATGTTATAGTACAAGGAGTGTGTATTAAAAGATGAATTAATTCTGTAAAAGCTGACAACTGCCGGCGGAGAACAAGTGTTGGCTAGTTGGGCTCCACCACCTACGAATTAGGTGAA
Source organism: Bruguiera sexangula (assembly GCA_020141445.1). Classification (NCBI taxonomy): domain Eukaryota; kingdom Viridiplantae; phylum Streptophyta; class Magnoliopsida; order Malpighiales; family Rhizophoraceae; genus Bruguiera; species Bruguiera sexangula. Next base: position 4,721,034 of record JAHLGP010020636.1, read on the forward strand.
ATTGAACACGGATAAGGCAACTCATAGTAATATAGGGCTGGCTAGGACAAGGGGTGCTAAGGGACTTCAGAGGTATATATGGGTTGGGGGTTTTACAATCCATATAGGATTTTGTAGCTCCTTTGTAGCGGAGTTGTGGGAGCTTTTACCAGGTTTGGAACTGGTCTAGAATTCTAGTGTTAAGAAATTGTGGATTGAAGTAGATTCAATGGTTATGGTAGTGGTGTTTCAGATAGGAGTTATGTTTTTAACACCCATTATTGAACCTTGTTAAAGGTTGTTGGGAATCACTTTCCAAGAATTGGGTTACATGTGTCTCTTGTGTGTTTTGCGAAGGAAAATAGGGTTGCTGATTGAATGGCTTCTTATGCTTTCTCTATGAATAGAGGGTTTCGTACACCATTGCTTCCTCTGGATGATGTTAAACCTTTATTGGTTCATGATGTTATTGGAGTGCAGTGTTTTGGAAACATTTTCAAAATAAAAATAAGATATATCTATTAATTTATTTGATAATTATAAAAAATATAATTTTATAAAAATATACGTTAAAAGATTTTGTTTATTGACACTAAAAAATTTTTTTTTAACAAATTAACTTTAAAATTATATATATATATATATAAAAATATAAAAAAATTTTGGTTTTATTAAAAAGAATAAAATATAAATAGAAATATATTATTTTTTTAAAAAATAATTTTAAATAATATATAAAATTAAGTGTATTTTATTTTATTTTATAAAGAAATTTGTTATAATTTAATTATATTATTACGAAAAAAAATTATTTTAAAAAAATGACATTCAATATATAATTTAAAATAAATTTCTTAATTTTGTTTTGATAATTTTAAAGTAAAATTATGATAAATGGAATGTTAAAAAAAAATTTGAATGACACTTAAGAGAGATTCTCTAAATTTTAAATGGATTAAGTTTATATTTTGAAATAGCATTGTTTACATGATTTTTACACAAATATATATACACGAATGATGGTTTTCATGGACATTGATGGTTTACATAATAGTTATACGTATAAGGGACATTGACTTCTGTTGTAAGGGAAGGGGCATTATGTCCATTGGGGCAAGGAATTGGAAAGTCATTTCTGGGCATCAGTTAAACTAAAACACAAGGCATGGTGGTTGTTGGGATTAGAATTCAGATTGTGCTTCCTCGTATATATTGTCATATGAGACAAACTAGGATTAGAATCCCATTTCCAATTGTTGGCAAAAGACACTTTGACCACTAGATCATTCATATAGTGAAAATTTATTATTTGATGATAATATTTGTTAAAAATTACAACTAGAAAGGAGATGTGTCTCCTTGGTTTGGGCAAATAAGGCTTTCATGATAGGCTTAATAGCCACTAGTCTAATGGCAGTTGGTGGTTATTGTTAATAAAACAAGTCAATTATTATTTAAAAAAAATTAAAAAGGTATCCATGCATGGTGATTATTCATAGATGCACACGACTTTGCTTTTGTTTGCTTGGTGGTTACATGTATATATATGTGACTTTTAGTTTTGATCTGTCACATGAACAAAAAATTGTCCTAAATTCAAAAAAGCTACGACGAAGGAATTGATTAAATCCTCGGTTATGAAGGCGTGCCGCCGTCCATGCAAAATCTTGTAAAGCAAACGACTTTAGGGTCATAAACTTGGGCTTATACACAGATCATTTCTAAGGAAGTTATGACCAGCAACCATTGAGCAAATTGTGCATAACAGTTCCAAAAGGCATATATAATTATGAAGATGCAAATCACTGGTTAGGAATCACATGCATGGACAAGCATGCATACGTTGACTTCCTTTTTGTGCTTGCTAGGAAGGAATTGTTAATTCTTTAAAAGATCTGCAATAATGTTCGGGGATGATGACGCTTAATTGATGTCAAAATTTGTGTTGTTCGACTTAGAACACAAGTTCTTTCGGACAAGTAACTTGCATGAAAAGTCATGCATGGAAACTCTATGACCCAAGTAACTACCAGCAGTTGGTAAACAAATAAAGCGACTCATACCATACCATATATATATGTTAAAGTTCACACGTTGGTCATTAACTAGGGAAGACAAGTTAGCAAGGAATTATAATGCCAATCATTCCATTGTGACTAGTCACCCAAGCAAAAGATTTGTTATATAACCTTTTATTGCGAACTCCGTATCTTAGTGCCAAATTCACGTCCCTTCCAATCAGTTATGGCGCATCAATTCTTTTCCTACGTAAAAACCATGGAAAAGAAGGTATATAGTGGCAAGAGAATGAATATAGATGCAATGAATTCCAATAGCCACCAAACCATTGCACTTAAATGGTTGCAATTTAGACAAAGACAATAAATAAGTCTTTGATATTATTAAAGGGCCTTGTGTTTGTTGTTCATGCAAAATCAAGAGATGTTGAATTACAAAAGAATAATTCATGCCCATTTGTGAATGGACGGCTGGTACAGTTGAAAAAGGAATTGCAAATTAGAATTATAAATTATAAGTTTACAATTTAGAAGGAAAACATTGTCTCCTTCAATATTTAAAACCAAAATTTGAGAGTTTGCAATTTGCGAAGCCATTATTCTCATTAAAGGAGTTGTCTTTAATGGTTGGAAAGGTGCATGTACCTTTCACATAACATGGCCAAGTGAGTGTGATGTGGAAAACCCAAAAAAAAAATGTGACTTAGGGACCCAACGCACGAAAGGAATCAAACAACAACTAGAAAAGTTAAATCAGAGTTTAATAACACAAACCCTAGACCTAACATTCGAATGAACACAAACCTAGGGTATTTAAGAAGGATGTGGATGTCATACTCTAGAAAATAAAGAAAATGAGAGTGATAAGTCGATTGGAACGTCACAAGAAGAAATGCTTCTTGATAAGTTCTTTAATTCTCAAAAGAACCAAGGGAGAAAAACCCTTATTTTCTATTTCACTCAAAGTTGTCTAATCAGTTGGTATCATACAATAGATCAAACAATTTATTAGACAACTTTGAGTGAAATAGAAAATAAGGGTTTTTCTCCCTCAGTTCTTTTAAGAACTAACAAACTTATCAAGAGGTATTTCTTCTTGTAACGTTCCAATCGACTTATCACTTCCAATTTCTTTCTTTTCTAGAGTATGACATCTATGTCCTTCTTAAATACCCTAGGTTTGTATTCATTCAAATGTTAGGTCTAGGGTTTGTGTTATTAAATTCTGATTTAACTTTTCTAGTTGTTTTTTAATTCCTTGTGTGTGTTGGGTCCCTAAACCATGTCTTTTTGGGGTTTTCTGCATCAGTTGGTATCAAAGTCTAACTCTAAATCAGATTGAATCCACTCACTTTTCAATTTTTTACCTTATAATTTATTTATTTATGAAAGATGTTATCTCATTGCACCTCATTTTCTTCTTTCACTTGCACATTTAATGCTTGCCTTATTATGAGAGCTACTTCATTAACCGGATACTCCTCTCCATTACTTTCACCCTCTGATGATGACACAAAATCATCATTTGATTCACTTTCAGTTTCAACATCACCATTACTTCTCAAGATCATTGAGATGCAATGTGACCCCTGCCTAAACAGTTAAAACATTTAACATCTTTATTTCTACTTGATTAGGGGTAAGAATTACTTGTCTCTTTACTAAAACCCACATTATTATACTTTGATAGCTCGACTTTGGACTTGTAATTGGCCATCTCATCCCTTTCACTCCAATTTGGCTTCCAAGATGAAGTAAAACTTGAGTTCTGCCTAAACCGTGTGGAACCCTTTCATTTGAACCATGTCTTATAATTCCACATAGTGTTGCAATTTAACCATGTTTGCTATGTCCCTATTTAGCTCTTGCAGAATTGAGCCATGGTTGCTTCTTTATCTTCTTCTACATTCACCTTAATCATGGTAATTTTTATCTCCTTGTGATAGTTCTTCACATTTTTTGTGCCTCGAGTGAGCTCTTGCAGTTTTTGGTACAACTCCTTGTAATAGTGATTAAGAATAAACCTTCACCTCATAATAGCCTTCATCTCCTCTCATGTATTACTAGGCCGCTCATAATTCCTCTTTTAGTCAAAACAAATTAATCCTACCAAATAATAGTATAATCAATAAATTTAACTGTAACAAGTTTTACCTTTTTCTCCTCCAAATAGTTGTGACAGTCAAAAACCAATTCAACCTTCTTTTCCCATTCTAGGTATATATCAAGATCATTTTTACCTTGGAACGAAGGAATTATCATTTTAATATTGCCCAAATTATGGTCATAAGTGTTTTGTCTCTTAAATTCTCTTTGATCCCTTCTATTATTTACAGTTCTAACCACAGTATTTTGATCATCAAATTCATCATCTTCTACATCATCTTCATGGTCATAGGCACATTTCAATTGTCTTTTTACTTTAAGAGCCTCATATTCCTCATGCCTCCTTTGCAACTTTATTATAGTATTAGCTTGCTTCTCCATCCTCTCCCTAATATCATCAAATTTGGTATTTATTCACTCAAATTGTTATTGCATAATTTTGATCATAAAGGACACATCACCAGCTCCTTCCTAAACTGCACCTTTGTCTTTGGATGTCATAATATTACTTCTACACAAAATAATAAGATATCTCACAAAACATTCTCTCACGTGTTTCACTCAAAAAAAGGTGTCACACTCACTCGTGTTTACACTCTTTATGGTTTTTTCTTTATATGAACTTTCACTCTTACCTTTTACCACTCAAATATCTCCTTTCAACTCTATAAAGAACTAAACAATGTAAATCAAGAGTCTTGATTTAAAACAAAATAAGATAAATGATATAAAATTAAACAAATTTGAGAACACAGAATCAAAAAATAAAAAAGGATATCAAGGTAAATGAATTTAATGAACTAAATTCACAAAAATCAGGATATGGGTAGTTAAATCTAGAAGACAAACTTGGGTAACAAGATAAGAATATTGATGGCAGAATTAGAGTTGAGAAAGAAAAATTTATTATTATTGTAACCAATATGACTAAACTGTTAACTTTATGAATAACTTAAATTTGATGTTTTCTTTCTTTTGTTCTTCTTCCTTTTTTTCTTTTCTCTTCTTTTTTTTCGTTGATCCTCTTTTTTTTTTTTCACCCAACATAAAATAATAGTATAATACTTAGATATAACAATTGGAATTGAAATTAACATGTTTATGAGCTTAAATAAACAAGCAAAGAGATAAGGATTACAAACAAATAGATTTGTGCATTTGAATGGTAATGCACATAATAGACAAACTAAACATAAATAAATAAATCACAAGGTAGAAAATTGAAGAGTGAGTGAATTCAACCTGATTTAAAGTCAGGTTCTGATGCCAACTGATGCAAAAAAAACCCTAAAAAGATGTGGCTTAGGGACCCGACACACATAAGGAATCAAAAAACAATTAGGAAAGCTAAATCAAAATTTAATAACATAAACCCTACACCTAACATTCAAAGGAACACAAACCTAGGGTATTTAAGATAGATATGGACGCCACACTCCAGAAAAGAAAGAAATTAGGAGTGATAAGTTAATTGGAATGCCACAAGAAAAAATATCTCTTGATAAGTTCGTTAGTTCTTAAAAGAACCAAGAGAAAAAAACTGTTACTTTCTATTTCTCTCATTTATCTCAAAGTTGTCTAATCTATTGTCTGATGTAATTTTTCAGAACTTACAAGGGGTGCCTATTTATAGGCTAAGATATCAATCCTAAAGAGACCCAAATTCCTACTTAGGACAATTCCTTATTTAAAAGGAATTCCTATCTAGGTACAAATTGTTACATAGAAAATAAACCCCTAATTTGGAGTAACTGTTATTACTTAGTCCTAACACTTTAAGTACTCTAATGATATTAATAAGGCATGGATTCTTTTTCAAGTTTGAATTCGCACCATTTAAAGATTGTTTGGACTGAACGTCCTTAATTAACCCATTTAGTGCTTCTTTCATCTTTCTGGTTCTAGTATGTGTTGTTGGGTCTCTTAAAATGTGCAATGGACTCCTATTTAGGAGTGATTGTTATTTTAACTTATAAATAGACACCTCTTGTAAGTTTTGGAGATCAGACAATTTTAAGTGAAATAGAAAGTAAGGGTTTTTCTCCCTCAGTTCTTTTAAGAACTAAAAAACTTATGAAGAGGTATTTCTTCTTGTGACGTTCAAATTGACTTATTATTCCCAATTCCTTTCTTTTTTGGAGTGTGGTGTTTATATCTTTTTTGAATACCCTAAGTTCATGTTCTTTCGAATATTGGGTATAAGGTTTGTGTTATTAAACTCTAATTTAACTTTCTTGGTTGTTCTTTGATTCCTTATGTGCATTGGGTCCCTAAGCCACATCTTTTTGAGTTTTTCTGCATCGGAGTGTCAAACTTAAGTTAGTTCAAGTTCAAATAGGTGTACAAATGTTGGGTTTTGAATTAAGTAGCACTAACTATAATCAACTTTTAATGTCTTATGTTTAAAAGACATGGAAAAGAGTTATATGCAATAAATTTTGAAATCATGATCTTTTTAATGAAAGGATGAGATGTTAACTACTTGATATAAAGTGTATGAATGTTAATTGATTAATTAAAGATATTAAATAATTGATAAGAATCTTGTTAAATAAAATATAAGAGGGATAGGTCAAATTAATACATACAAATTAGTCATGACAGAAACTTAATTTAACACTTGATACAATATTAAGTTTTAAGTTTAATAACTTAAAATATATCATCAATATAATTGAATTATTATACTTAATTATTTTCATCACAAAGGTATATAATAATAGGTACCTATAGTAAATTGGGAGGATGAGTTTATAAGATTCTAATAAACTTATAAGGATACTTTATAATAGGAACTTCAGTTTGTTTATAAGAATGTAGAATGTTTAAACCGTTCCAAGTTAAAGATTTTAACTTTAAAATATTCATAAAAAAGATATAAACACAATGACTTTTAATGTGTCAATTCATTAATAAAAGAAGTATAACGTTGTACAATCATTTATTTGAATTGGTTTTATAATTTGCCAATAAAAATAGTTAGTTTAAAACTTGTCTACTATATTATTTGGACTTATTGTAATGCGTTTTCTAGTATATAAATGTTCAATTTATAAAACACCTTTACTTATACATTTGACTTTCAAAATTATAGATGATCAATTATATTTTTAATATTTTGAAAATGGTGTGGGATTATTAGAACATTTTAAAAATGAAAATAAGACATATCCCTTGGTTTACTTAATAGTTATAAAAAATATTTTTTTATAAAAAGACATGTTAAAAAGATCGTATTTATTAGTACTAAAAGATTTTTTTTTTACCAAATGACTCTTAAACCATTATATATATGGTGGTTCTCTTTTTATCAAAAAGAGAAAAACATATATCATTTCTTAACAAAATAATTTTAAATAATATACAAATATTTTAAAATTTTAATTTTAATAATATAAACTGTAATTAAGGGTATTTTATTTATCTTACGAGGTAATTCGTAGTAACTTAATTGTATTATTATAATGGTGAATTTTGCTTTAAAAAAAGTGATATTGAATACATGATTTGAAGTAATTCTTTCAATTTTATTATAGCCTTATTTTTGGTCTAATATGCAGTAAACCCACTTAATTGTTATGTAGTTTTATTTGCTTTTATGTTTTAGCCTCTATGTAAAAAAAATATAAGGAACGGTTTTCTAGGATGTGTGATATCATGATTGGTATTTTAAATAATAGAAAAGTTTAGAATTCAAGTTTTAAAAAGGAAAGTTTAGATTTAATTATAAAAACCTTAAAACAAACTTATGAAATTGAATGAACTCTACAAATTGTCAAAAGCCTACTTTGTAATTGTAATGAAAAGAACAAACTTAATTATATCATAGTACCATCAAATATTATGAAACTTTATTACAATCTTTTTATTATTATTATTTTTTTAAAATACATGCTCGTCTCATATTACTTTTTAACATAACAATCATCAAGTTGAATAGTGTTGTTGTATCAAATTATATTATAATGTAGGAATTTATTTTGAATAATTAGATATGCTTGGGTTTTTTGAAAATGTGGAATTGGGGATATTTTAGACAAATGAGTATACACAAAAGCAATGTATTTTCAGCACACTTTGAGCTCCTCAAATCAAACATTCATGAAAATCTTAAATTACCCAATTCTAGTAATCTTAGATAATTATGTGATTAATTTGAGATTACCATCACTTGATAATATTAATTTATATTTAGCATAGTTTTACCCTTTATATATTTTAATGTGTAAAATCAAAGTAAATACAAAGAATAATAATTACTATGAATTATATTTATTATGGATAAAATTGTTGTAAATTTAGATAAAAATGTATTTTATATTTATTGGTTAATAGTATAAGAAATTTAACACAAAAACACATGATTACATGATACTTTAAATTAATTGTTTAAATTACAAATATAAATAGCAATAACTACATTTAGATATATTTTTATAAGTAATATATAAATAATATTTTAAATTATAGTATTATATGATTACATGATACTTGTTCCAACATATAATATAAATAAAATTACATCCTTTTTAATCTAGTGTAGGTAATTTTTATTTCTATTAATTGTCGTGTAATATAAAATTAAGAAATTGACAATATAACATAAAGTATTGAATATTTTTTAAAGAAAAATATAAATATTGATATTTAAATTATAATATTACAATTCTATAACATCTGCAACCACAAAAAAAAAAAAAAACCAAGATTCCAATTTTTTAAAAAAACTCGAAAGGCAATAATATTAGAGTCTATTACTATATTGTCACATTTCACATACACTTTCAATTATCTTATATTTCCAAAATTCAATAATGTTGATAATATTAATCTCAGTCCTTCCACTTCTAAGGCTACATAAAGTAAAGTTTCTCATAATATACATGTTGAGAATGTTCTCCAATTGAATCAGCTTAATGGCTTTTGCAAGATAAGGAAAGGCTATAAGGTTTAAGCTGGGACCCAGTATTAGCATCGCAATGCCTCCATCATATTAAAGAGCTCTTGGAGAAGATAAGGAAAGTAGCTGGGCAGTAAGTAAAGAGTAAAAAAATTACTTGAGCTCCTGAGAATTGAATGTATTTGCAAGCTTCTTAGTGGGTTCTTATTGGTTCAAGGGCCTGGAGTGTGTCCAAAAACAACGTCTCTCATTAAAATAAGATGATGAATGCAGGAGCCGACAAGAGTTATAGGACCGATAATAGAGGATGCCCTTGTAGGGGTGGCGGCACTTATATACAGTATGCGTTAGCCCTGCAAGTAGAGACGCGACCTTTTACTTGGGAGCGTAGTAGGGTCTCCAATTGCGGGTTGGTGCTAAACCAAGCTAATTAGGTTTGGACTTGAAGAAAAGTCCAGGACTCATACTAACAAGGTCCTTATCAATATATTTCTTTTCGAGGACCCTTCTAGTCTTAGTGGTGTTTCTTCGATGAAAGCATACTTTGTGTCTGATTGATACCATGTATTATGAAGGGCACGATGAATTAGCATACACTTTGATCAAGCGGGACATATTTTAAAAAATGTCTCCACAGAACCCCAAATCAATATTGCAAGTGGAACAATGTAGATAGTTAACCCTTGTGTCTTTGACATTTGCTGCCAATTGACTTGCAAATGACAAGAAACTAACCAATAACAATCAGACAACAATGAAAGGGAAGGCTCGAAGAATATACCTATTGTTCATGTCGAAGCATGAGATCGATTGTAAAATGAAATGGAGTGAAGGATATGCAACTGTGCATGTCCAATCAAACCAACTCAATCAATTTTCTGGATGCTATTCATAAAAGTTTAAGATCTAAGATGGAGGTTCATAAAAAAAGAAAAGAAAAATATGACTACTGTGAACTGGTGTATGTTATAGGCCTGTACTGTAATGTTCGGCAAAAAGAACAAAAAGGAAAGAACACGGAAAAACAGAGAGCCAACTGTCAAGTTAGTGTTGTTTAACAAGCATTTGAATACTTTCAAGAGGTGATCACATGAGGCCGAGGTCAGTCCCTCCCATGGGATGCCCATGATGGTTAACTGCCCCTTAACTTCTGTCAACCTCGATGCTGTGATGTCTAGCATATTATTTGTGTCTGAGATCCAAGAATGCCGTTGACATTATCTATGGGTCAAACTACCCTAGAGATCAGATTTCCAACATGGGAATTGGAAGAACCCAAAGCTGTCTTTATTATCTTGTAATGACGTATACAATAACGAATGTGCACGGAAAAGGAACTTAGAACATGGACTTCTTTTTTTGTGAGGTACAAACGAAATGCAGTATTTTTAAACACTAAGGTAGTAAAATCAAGAAAAATTACTTGGTGGATGGAGGAATTAATTGTAGTAGAGCCCGAGCCCCATGCCGTCGTTGATATTGTAGTCCTTGTGGGAAATATGGTCTTTGTAGATGGTGTACCACTTTTGGATCCGAATCTTCTCAGCCCGGGTGCCCGTCTGTGCCGCCACCAGCTTATTCCTCGTTGCCCTTCACTCTCTCCTTCTTCCCCAATCGATCGTTCAACACCACTTACTATCATTTTATCACTCTGTGTCAATATATTGTCTTCGGTTAGTTGTTCGACGTCAATTGGTAAAAGTAAAACCAGGCCTTAACCCTTCAATTGAATCTAATATCAATATATTTGGAGAAACTAAGAGAAAATTTACTCTTCTTGTAACAGAAAAATTTTTATTTATAACTTCTCAAAATAAAATAAAATAAAAAATAATAAAAAAATATATAATTATCATAATTGTAGACAAAAAATATTTAAATATCAATATTTTGCTACTCTAAACGGTCAATTTCTTTCCGATCATCTCTTAATTTATATATTCAACTCCTATTCAATTAGAAGATAACCACTATATTTTCATATTTATCATATCTAATTTCTTAATAAACCACTTTCTCCCATTGCATAATTTTAGTTAGGTAATTTGAATAGAAAACATTCATCTTTTTTTTTTCTTTTGAGTTAATTAGAAAATGTTCATCCTTCCTCAACAACAATTATTAATTCTATCAAATATTTATAACTAGATTCTTTAATAACAAACTTATTGGGATATGCAAAAAAAATTAGTTTTAAAATTTTATAATTTTTTACAATTAAATCTTCAACTTTTTGCATCTTAATTTGAATCTTATAAATTTTTATTTTATTTCAAATTAGTTTTTTTTAAATAGTAAGCAATTATACTGTTAATAATTTTTATTTGATCAATTTACAATTTTAATAACTTTAATTTTTAAAAAAAGATATAATTTAAAAATAATTTAAAAATATAAAATTTAAAAAAATATATAAAAAAGTTAGAATTTAATTATAAAAATTTATAATTAATTTTTTTTTAATTATCTCCAAACTTATTAATAGCAACCTTTTGTTATCCCTACCTATTCTTAACTTACTCCTCTCCACGAACTACCAGAACTATGCAACATTATCCAAAATGAAATAAAATTAGTATATTGATTAATATATTTTTTTGTATTAAACATATCGGTTAAATATATGTTTTCATAGATTATTTGTTTTAATCGAATTAACTCATGTTTTCTCTTTTATCTTTGTTGGATAGACATGAGTAAGTAGTTGAAATTTTTTGAGGGGATTGAAACATTGTGATGTTTCAAAAGTGAGGTATCACATCCCCACAAAATCATATCTTTCCTTTCTTAGATTTTATTTTACCATTTAGATATTTCTATTTCATAGGATTAGGTTATGTCTACAAGATATTTTGCTGGAAAATAGTTACAATTGGTGCTAGATTTATTTAGCAAAATGATTGTAATATAACCCTCATTATGTCTGGTATATGTTAAAGTTGTGTGATACTATTTGCATATGATAGACCATAGTAATTTGATAACCAAGTAATTGGTAAGCAATTATATTTTTATATTTTTTAATTTCAAAACCACTAATTACTACTATTATAATAGCCATAATTGGATTTTTGGAGTTTAAATATGTTTTTTTTTTTCTTTTTTACAATCATCATTGTGTTATGTCTTATATATGTTCTTTAATGTACAATAATTTTGTCAATTAAACTTAAGAAATAAGACAATATACTTTGTAGGCTTCTTTATCCAACTAACATGGAAAGTGACAACAATGCACTTAGGATTTTCTTGGATGTAGACGTCCTATGATCGTAAAAGAATTCAAGTATTTTGCATATATTAATAAGCAAAATTTTGAGAAATGGAAATGCAATACAATGGATTTATAAGAAAATTTCACCAATGACATACAATAAATTATAGGTAATTTACCTAATTCATCACTAAACTTATCATTCATTTTAATTTTTATCACCCAACTTTAATTTTGTTACATTTAAACCATTATATTTTAATTTTATTTCAATTTAATCATTTTATAATTCTATAAGATTAAATTTTTATAATTCATCCCTAAATAATACATTTTTATGTAATTTAGTCCAATACATTTAATTTTATTCAATTAATATATTCATATACAAAAATTATTTTCATCATTTCAAACTACATAATGTAACAATGAAATGATACATTTTAATTTTGTTTTAATTTCATCACTTTGAATTCTATGAGATTAAATTTTTAAAATTCATTTGTTGAAGAACACATTTTTATGTAATTAAATCCAATATATTTACTTTTATTCAATTAACATACTCATATATTAAAATTCTTTATATCATTTCAAATTATACAATGTAATGACAAAACGATAATTTATAAAAATAAAAAAAATGTATCTATATGTTTTTGTTTTTACTTTTTAGAATTATGAAGTTTTAAAGGGATACTTTTTTATTAATATTTAAGTGAACTTATAAATTTTGTCTTTTTTAATTATCTTCATAACTATTGTTCTAAGTAATTTGGAATGAACTAAATAATTTTACTATAAAAAATATTAATTAAACAAAAGTAAATATAATTTGAACTAAATTATATGAAAATATGTTCTTTAATTGATAAATTATAAAAATTTTAATCTCATAGAGTGATTAAGAGATCCCATAAAAACCATAAATTTTAATCTGAATAAAATATTCATAAATTTCAATAAAATCATTGTTATGATATGAAGAAAAAAAAACCCAAGGAATTGATATATAATTAAACTATTTAAAAAATTTTATTATAAAAACTATTTAATTTTTTATTATTTCTACTTTTGTAAATGATTTTTTTTTTCACTTATCATTTCTCTTTTAATTTTGTATTGCTTATTATTTAATATTTTCAATAAGGATATTTTTGGGATCTTAGTCATTACTCATGTGAATTCTAGTATGTTTCGTCGTCTTCTTTAAATGTAAAGTATAAATAATATTAAATTAACCTGAACTTCACCTATTACCAAACTATTTTTTTGCTCTTTTTAAAAAGGGGTTAATGCTTTCATGAGATTTGAATCCTAGCTAAAGTGTAGAATAAAAGAAGATAATAAAACCCTTAGAATAAGAATCACAATAAATTAAGGGTTTGCTTTGTTACATAGACAAATAACATAAAATAGATTAAAATGGGATAAGACAAGTAATTTGTAGTTTATCATATGTTTACAATTAATTTGGATAGTAGTAAAAATAAGTGATAATATTTAATGAGTAGGTCACCAAAGATGTTAGGTTTATGACTTGCAAAAAGGACACATAGCCTAAAGTTGGAGGAGTGTTTCAACGTTAACATTCCAATGCTCAAGTCAGTTAAGGGAACAAAAAAGAAAGTTAAGGCTTAAGAATGAGATTGGAATGTTACCTTTGAATGGAAAGACCTGGGCTTTTTCTCGTAAAGATACCTTTTATAGTTGGTTTTAATGATGATAAAACAGGTGATATGACTAATACCTCAAAACATAAGTTAAGCTTGGTGTGAGGCCTTTGACATATGATAAAGGGAATCTTTGGAGTTCTTGATTTGTCATAAGTTCAAAGCTTGAATTTGCAATTTATGGGTCATCAAGTCGGTTAAAAGGTGAAAGAGAAAGCCTAAGAGATTAGGTTGGACCTGGAGGTTTGTATCAACCAATCCTTAGCACTTGCCATCGATATAAGTCTAAGTTCAAGACCTTAGAATTTAATCATAATGGTCGATGTTTTTAAATTTTGAATAGTGGTCACTCAGTAAGAGACCCTTTAATTAACTTAAGATATAACTCATGTTCAAAACATGCTCCCTAAGCTATTAAAAGTTTAAGTTAAAATTCAAATCACTCGAATTGTTTAAGCCTACAATCTCAACTTGAAAATGGGATTGACTACTCTTTAAAAGGCTTTAACTTTAGATGTATGGATAATCATTTAATTTCAAGTTAATTAGCATTAATTGTGGTATTTTCTTCACTTGTTGTCATGTTGGTCCATATGTATTGCCATTTTCTTGGTTTCATTAAATAAGTAGAAGAATAAACTCTTAAAATGTGTTTAGTGTTTTGTGAATGAAAATAATCTTTCATTTCAAAGATTTCTTGTGCTTGGAGGGGTGTTTCAAGTTTATTGATAAATTATCTTTAGAAAGCTTTGGAAGTGTAGTTTTAGATACATGAATAACTAATCAATTTCAAGTTAATTGAAATTAGTTTGTGTATTTTCTTCACATGTTGTCATGTTGATCTAGAAACTTGGTCAATTTCATGGTTTGCATTACATAAGTAAAAGAATAAACTCTTAAAATATATGTAATATTCTCTAAATGAAAATAAGCTTTAAATTTTATAATCTCCTATGCTTGGAGCGGTGTTCTAAGTTTATCCATAAATTATCTCTTGTAATTTAGTAGAACTGTAACCATATTGGTTAATAAAGGAAATTGAAGAAACTTCATATTTTCTCTCTCTACATTTTGTAACTCTCGGTGAATTCCATTGAGTAGTGACTTAATATAGCATTTTGGCATTCTTCAAGTAGATTCTTAAAGGGTTCTGTGTGCATTTAGGTTTGTATCTTTAAAGTTATGGGTATCTTAGAATTATGGGTTTTCATCTAATAATCTATTTTTGGTTTTTCATTTTTTGTTTCAATTAATCTTGTATCAGGTTTGGTATTAAAGTTTATAATTTACCGTAGTTCTTTATAAACATCATGTTGAAGCACTAGAAAGGGATGTTCATGATTTGAAAATGGATGAACCAAAGAGGCAAATTAAGGAACCATAGTAATGCCTTAAGCAAAATAAATGTGTTAGTGATTATAAATATATAGCTAATGGAGATTCTAAAGAGAATCCTTTTCATAATAATCCTCAAGAGCCTAGTACTAGTTTCTCTTTTTATAGACATTAGAAGAGAAAAAATCATTCTAACTATAATTATCTTGGTGTGAAGATTGAAATTTTTTAATTTAAAGAAAAATGCTACTAAATGAATTTTAACTATATATTATTCAATGTATATTTGATTATAAAGGGGTTTTCAAAGGATCGAAAGGTGAAATTAGTAGCCTTAAAAGTCAAAAATTATGTTCCTTTATAGTGAGAGAACATAAAAAAGTAAAGAACTCATGACAAAAGGAGCAAAATCAAAACTTAACAACATAAAGAAAGAGTTAAAAAGGAGATTATAGTCTTACAACTACCAAATAAGATTGTCCATGAAAATCTAGTCTTTAGAGCAAAAATCAGAGATAAGTGTAGAAGAGTATAATATTAAACTTAAGTATCTTATGATGAAGTTTGATATGGTGGAACTAGAGGAATAAATCATTGCATGATATTTGGTAAGATAGAAAAGGAAATTAGTGGTGTTGTCCATTTGTAATCATAATGGTCTTTCAATGATGCGAGAAAGCTTTCCTTGATTGTATAAAAGCAAAAGAAGGTTCGTAAAGTTATCATAAAACTAGCCATATGAACATTCCCTTCAAACTAAGAAAGTACCATAAATTTAAAGTCATCCTTTATAAAAAAACAAAAAAAATGTTATAAAGATAAAGGAATATCTAAAGGCGACAAGCAAGCTAATTTAGATAACATTAATGCAAGAAAGTGCTTTAAGTACCAAGGTTATGACTATATTGCTTATAACTACCCAAATTCCAAAATAATCACCTTAGTAAAGGAAGATGTAGTTGAGAAGGATGAAATTATTGGAGAATAATTTATGACAAAAAAGTGGCATGTATATATATATATATATGAGAAAGAGATGCTAATAATGTAAAAGAGGTAAAATATGAATCTTAAGCAAAATATTAATGGTTATGAGAAAACATATTTTACACTAGATGCACTTCCTATAGCAAAGTATATGATCTCATTATTGATAAAGGAAGTTATTCTAATATTGTAGCAATAATGACGATGGAGAAATTGAACTTGAAAACTAAAGAGCATTCTCATTGTTACAAATTTAGTGGTTTTGTAAAAGGAATGTAATAATAATAAATAAAGCATATTTAGTTAACTTTTGTATTTGAAAGGCTTATAAAGATGAAATCTTGTGTGATATTGCTCCCATGGATATCTGTTGTTTACCTTTGGAAGACTTTGGTTATATGATCAAAAAGTGGCAATGATGGCTTTTAAAAAGGCTTATTCTTTTGAGAAAGATAATGTTAGAATTATTATTGCATCTATGGAGCCTTATCTTATCACCCAACCTAAAAATAGGAAGGTAACTACTATACTATTTGAAAATTTGATTGAAAGGAAGTTTTTAGACAATAAGAAAATATATGTTATTATGCTAGTAAATGAGTCCTTTATTAAATTAAGTGAGCTTAATTCATTAGTTTAACTTTTTTTAAAAGAATTTAAAGATGTTATACCAAAGGAAATAACCCATGGTCTCCTTTTAATGAGTGTTATTTAGCATCACATCAACTTACTTCTAGGTTCTATGTTTCCAAACAAGGCAATTTATTGCATGAATCTTAAAAATTATGAATAATTGCAAAGACAAGTTGATAAGCCATTAGCACAAGACTTTAGTGAGAGATAATATGAGTCCATGTGGTTTTTTAGTCTTATTAGTGTCCAAAAAGGATAGATCATGACATATGTGCATGGGTAATAAAGTAATCAATCAAATTACTACCAAGGGAAAGTTTTTTATTCTTAGACTTGGTGATTTATTTGATTAATTTCATCATACATTCATTTTATCTAAAATTAATTTCTATAATAAATATTACCTAATTAAAATGAAACCTGATGATGAGTGGAAGACAACCTTTAAAATAAGAAATGGAATCTATGAACAATTGGTTATGCTATTTGACATTTAGAATGCACAATCATATCTGTGCATCTTAAGACTCATATCTTCCAACTATATATAGATAAATTTGTTGTTATTTATTTTGACAATATTCTTAAGCAAATATGATTCACAAAATCTAAAATATTTTAATAAGTGTTTTAAGTTTCAAAAAAAGCAAAAGCTTTATGATTAATTGAAGAAATATTGTTTCTCTACTAATAGTATTGTGTTCTTAGGCTATGTTGTGACTTTTATTAAAATTAAGGAGGATCCTAACAAGATTGAAGAAATTGTTATTTACCAATTTTAAATAGAAGTGAAATTTGACCTAGACTAACAACCCAATTCAAATCTATCTAAAAAAAAAAATCAACTTTAACTTAACCTAAAACATGACATGACTCAAAAGTAAGCTAACTTAAAGTGACTTAAACCTAGTTGACTCAATCCAACGTAGAAATACATCACTTTCTCTATTTTAATTAAACTTTTGTTTTGAAAAAATAAGACAAGTTTATTTTTGTAATATTGTTTTATATTTATACTTATTACTTTCTTTATATATACATATTATATTAGATTAACATTAGATTATTGATTTCAAATAAATATTTATTTTCATTTTTCTATATTTATAATATTTTAAACATTTTATTCACTTAAATATGTATATTCATTTACATATACATATGTTATAAGTATTATAAATATAGATAATGTGTATAATATACTTATATATTTTTTATTCAAATTAACATAAAAAATTAAAAATAAATAATAATATATTTCACCAAAACTAATAAATGATAAAACAAAAAATTAATGGAAAAGAAAACAAAAATTATTTTCTTAAAAATTAGGAGATTAATTCAAACCTGAAATGACCCAATCTAAATCTAACCTAAAACACAACATGACCTAAAAGTAATTAAGCTCAAAATAACTTGAACTTAAAGTGACCCACCCTAAAACAACCTAAACTCATTATTTAATACCTCTAATTCTAGAGCTTATTCAATATATTAAAAGTTTTCATGGACTTTAGACATATTATAGAAGATTTATATAATAATTAAGCACTCTAGTTGCCTTAATTATTTACTACTTAAAGAGAAGTTCTTTCCAATAGATAGAGGCAATTATAAAAATAAAAAAAAAACTTTAAGTTGCTTAAGAAAAAAGATAGTAAAAGTTCTAATCTTTATCCTTCCAAAAATTGATAAAATATTTAAAACTACATATAATGCTTTTAATATGGGAATAAGTGTTATTCTTAATTAAGGGGGCAAGCCAATTGCACCTTTTAAAGAGAAGCTAAATGATGTTACAAGGAGATACTTGACATATGACGAAGAGTAATATGTCCTTATTTATTTTCTTGATCATTAAGGTCATTACTTGTTGCCAAAAGATTTTATTTTTTATTCTAACCATAAAATATCAAATTATTTGAACACAACATAAGTTTAATCATTGCCATGTTAAACAAGCTAAATATCTTTAACCTTACACTTTATCTATCTAATATAAATGTCAAAAGCTTAATAAAATAACAAATGCATTGAGTAGGACGCCTTGCTTTCTTAGCTTAGTGAAGGTTAAGGTATTAAGATTTAACATGATAAAGGAGAACGATATCAAAATTACTTAAATTTCTATCTTATTTATGAGTTTTTAGCAAATGGGTTTCTTTTCAAATATAAAAATTTTGATAAAAATTTTGTATTCCTAATTGCTCTTTATGTGAGGTTATAATTAAAGAAGCTCACGAAGGAAGATTGGCTGGTCACCTTTGTAGAAAGGCAAAAAACTTAATTTACTCATCTATGTTTAGTTGTTTTCTTGCTTTTGCTAACAACATCTTTTTAAAAAATTTAGTCCTTCATGTTCTCTTCATTAATGATTTTGATCTTTTTAGTTAGTTTGCCTTTAATTTTACCATACTAGCATACCCTAGTAACTTTCCAATATTGATTTAGATGTTACGTCATCATTTTCTAGGACATGACATTTTAAAAGAAAGTAAAAATATTAAAAATTATAAAAATTGTAAAAAAAAGTATATATTTATAAGGAATCTCAAAAATTCTTTTAAAAATCCAAAAGGTCAAAATAAAATAAAAAATTCATTAAAATGTAAAACTATTTTCAAAAAGAATTTGAAATATTTAGAAAATTTAAAATTCTAAAAATTTTAAAAAATAATAAGTAGAAACAAAAAATAAAAATGAAATTCAAAAATTGAAGATTTTTAAAAAATATTATTTGAATTTTAAATTTATTTTTTATTTTTTTGTTTTTATTTATTAGTTTTTTTGTTTAATTTTCAAAACTTTTTATAATTTTTAATATTCTAAATATTTCAAAAATTTTCAAAATATTTTAAGATTTTTAATGAATTTTTAGACTTTATTTTAAGCTTTTGGATTTTTTTTAAAAAAATCAAATTCTTTTTTAATTTATATTTTTTTGAA
Source organism: Bruguiera sexangula (assembly GCA_020141445.1). Taxonomy (NCBI): domain Eukaryota; kingdom Viridiplantae; phylum Streptophyta; class Magnoliopsida; order Malpighiales; family Rhizophoraceae; genus Bruguiera; species Bruguiera sexangula. The sequence continues at coordinate 4,740,825 of JAHLGP010020636.1, forward strand.
TTTATGAAAACTTTTAGGTAAATTTTTAGATTTTGTTTAAATGCTATGTCACCAAAAATGATAATCTAACATCTACTTCAGTATTAAAAAGTTAACATGACATGTTAGCGTAACAGAGTTAACGAAAAATTAATATAAAAGGACCAAAACCACTGACAAAGAGAATGTTGAGAACCAAATTTGGCTAACAAAAATATCACAAGTAAAACCAAAAAACAACAAAATGTAGAGGATTAAATTAGGCCTTTGGCCTTGTAGAAACAACACTCTTTCATTGGTGAAAGCTTAATTAAGTTATCAAGTGAATTGTAAATAGGTGTTTTCTGTTCATAAAGACTAAAAACTTGACATGACATGTTAGAAGTCTAGCTTTTGATATAAGAATAATCATTAATTTTAAGTTAATTAGAATTACTTATGATATTTTCTTCACATACTTTTATGTTGGTCTAAATGTATGGTTAAATTCATGGTTTGCATTAAATATGTTGTTCCCACAGCCTTGTATGGGTTGTAATTGTTGTCAACTAGGGTTAAGTGTGCAAGAAAGTAAAGCCACATGGAAGGGCAAAAAAGTAAACCTGCCGCGTAAGGGCAAGAACATAAATCTGCCATGTAAGCCCTATTAGGGTTTCATGGAAGAGAGTATATAAAGGCCTTGGAAGACAAAACTAGGGTAGAGGGGGCCAACACAATTGAAAAAACAACAACCCTACAGCAACCGGCCAAAAGGAAGAGAGAGCAGAACGACAAGAGATCAGAAACGACACCACCGGGAGAGCAAACCAGAAACACGTCCTGCAAGCACACCAAAAACACGTCTTGCAAGCAAACCAGAAACACGTCCTGCAAGCAAACCAGAAACGCCTCCAGCAAGCAAACCAGAAACAC
>JAHLGP010020636.1:4746715-4787032 GCA_020141445.1 Bruguiera sexangula
ACATCCTGTAAGGAAACCAGAAACGCACAACCAGCAAGAGGAGAAATAAGAAACAGACCACCCGGAAGAAAAGACAGCAGACCTGGTATCCATGAGACCACCCGGAAGAGAAGACAGCAGACCAGAAGCATGAGGCAGGTCGAAAGACGTGAACCAGAAAAACCAGTAATGTGAGGGAGGCCAAGAGACGTGAAATGACAGACCAGAAACGTGGGTGTACATCAGGAGACGGCGTGAGACCAGAACGTGCAACAGCATGACAGACCAGAAATGTGAGGACAGGCAGTGAAATGGTAAGACCGTGAAATAGGAGATGGGTGAGACCGTGAGACGGTGAAAGCAGGAGTTGTGTGAAACAACCTAGAGAAGGAATTCAGCGAAGCATCGGAAAGAACTCAACGTATTTCCAGATTTCTTCAAGAGAGGTTAGAGAGCATTGCGGTGAACTTCTAAGCGGCAGTGGAGCAGCCTTTTAATTCAACAGAGGCAAGACAAGGTAGAAGAAGGGTAGACACAGTAAATGACACTCTTTGTATTATACTTGCTTAGTAATTGCAATAGTGAAAGGAGCAGAAGATTAAGACATCCATTGTAACTAGAATTCTCAAGTATAGTAGATAGTCTCGGTAAGGAGAGTTCCTACCACCATGGATGTATGTCACATTGACGGAACCACGTAAATCTCGTGTGTCCTTAATTTGCTTTACGTTCTGTGTTTTGAATTGAGTTGTGAACGCAGCTAAAGTATCAGCCAACTCATAACCTAACGAAAACCTAAACAAAAACATCCGAATTGTCTATTAGGCAAGGTATCTGAAAGGTGACTTTGGGGACTATTGTGATTAATAGGTAGCAATAGATCTACCTTAGTTGAATCTGAGAAAGAGTTTGCTTTTAAGAAGAGATTGAAGTTGTTCACTTTCCTGTGAATTGCGAATTGTGATGATACTGATTCACCCCCCCTCTCAGTATCACAAACTAGTAGATCCTAGGGTGAAGTTGGGAACTTCAAAATAAATAGAAAAATAGACTCTTAAAACTTATGTAGTGTTCTATGAATGAAAAAATGCTATTAATTTTACAATTTCCCATACTTAAAGGGATATTTTAAGTTTATCTACAAATAGTTATATCTTGTAATGTGCTAGACACTTTAATCATATTGATTAATCAAACAAATTTTGTGTTTCTTTTCTCTAAATTATACATCTCTTAGTGAATTTCATTGAGCATTGACTTTACTTGCATTTTATGTATTCCTTAAGTGGATTCCTAAAGAAACATTTAGTTTTGTATTTTTAAGGCTATGAGTTCCTCCTAGTTTTAACTATTTTTTATATCAATTGATTGTATCTTTCTTTCTCAAGGTCTTTATTGTGTATAATAGGGATAAAGACAACAACCAATTACTAAAGTATTTGTTTGTGCCACAAAGAGTACAATACTAAACAAAATGCTTCATTTATTACTATAATAAAGGTTAGAAACATTCCTCATATGCCCCTTAAAAGATATGATTTCTTTATACTTAATAGTAGTGAGAGGGCTTGTAAAGCCATGCTAAGATAAATTTTTTGTAAAATTATTGGAATTTTTTTTTTGTTTTTATACTAACCAATGGTGATGACAATAATGGTAATAGTGGGAAATGATGGGCGTTAGTAGCAATGGTGTCGAAATTGATGGTCAGTGACAACAAAAGTAAAGAGAGAAAGGTGAACAAATGAGTTTCGAGTTAATATAAGCTTTTTATAAAGGATATTTTACAAATTGTATTTAGTAAAATAATATAACTCAAAGAGATTAATGTGATAAGAGTAACTCATCATAATGAGATAATAATCTCATATCAGTCTATGTAAATGATTTCGCAATTATGAGACATAATGCAATAAGACTAATTTATCTTGTTTCATTTTTAAATAATCATATTGGGTGAATTTTGGCCTCGTACACTCAATTCAAGTGAGTAAGAACTACTTTATCACAATATGAACTTATGTTCTAACAAGCCACACTTTAGTTCTTTTCTTCTTTGTATTTCCTAAATCAAACTTATGATTATTTTGTTAAAACAAGGGAGACACTCTTTATGTTTTTTTTTTTTTTTTTGATAAAAATGAGTTAATAAGACAATTTGGCCTTAGCCATTAGTTAGGTTTTTAGGGTCCTCTTTGTTATTAATGGTGCTTTATTCTTGATGATATGTTATTCCCTCCTCTTTATTAGAAAGATTTTTCTTTGTGGCATGTACAAATGCATTGTAAATCTATATGTATATTAAAATTATCAAAATTGAGAGAAAGTTTATAATTTTGTGTATTCTTTAAGCAAAAAAAGCCTACATAATAGTGTTTACTTAATTTTAAAATTTACTAAGTAAATATTTACAGTTTGTAATAGTTGTTGTGAATTTAATAATTGATTTATAATTTTTTTAATATTTTAATATATATTTAGTCTTTTTTTTTTCATTGTATAAAATCAAGTAAAACTTATATAAAATAATAAAATTTACTTTATTTTCTAGTCAATTAACATAAAACCTTAACAACACACAAGTTTTATATATGATTTATTAATATTCGTAGAATGTAAAGCTTAATTTTATTATACTTTTAAATTAATATTAAATATTATTTAACAAAATTAAATAATTAAAAATAATAACAATAAATAATGTCTTTTTTTAATTTATTTTTTTGTTTCATTATTTCATGCTAATTTTGTATAATGTTTAATTAGATAAATAATATTTTACTTGATTAAAATTTTCTTACCAAATGTTATTATTTCAAAATTAGTATGATTGAATTAAAGTGATTAAATGAAATTAGTTAAAATTAAGTTGTAAATTGAAATTGAATTTCAAACTATGATTATTATTCATATAAAATTCTTTTCATTTGATTATACAAAATTTTCAAATTTGAATAAAGTTCTTTGTTGTTTTTTGAATTGCATTATTTGATTTTTTTAAAATAAGACACAAAGTTATAATGTAAAAAAGATAATTAAATAGATATTAAAATCTTAATTTTATTAAAAAAATTAAGAAAGAGTACAAATTAACAGCTCAATTAATATTAAATATTATAAATTATTAAAATTTAACAAAAAAAATTTAAAGTTAAGTAAAAGTGATTATATAAAAATATTTTTACTTAAAATATTATTTAAAATTATCATTTTTTTTACTTTTAGAAATACTTATGTAATATAAAATATAATAATATAAATATAGATATAAATATATAAATTATTTGATTTTAATTTTATTCAATTTTAAATATAAATTTAAAATTATAATTTTTTAAATTAATTAAATATTAATTATAATCTATAATTATATTAATTTAAATTTATTTAATATTTTTAAAAATTAAATTTAAAATAAATTATTTAAATTATTTATTATTAAAATTATAAATTAAATTTAATTATTTTAATATTTTTAATTAAAAGTCTAGAGTCAAATCTAATAGATAGAGTGTTAAGATCATTTACTCATAAAAATAGATGATACAATAAATTTACATGTCTTTTAAAGAAAGACGACACATTAAGCATATTAATAATTTAGAATGTATCGTGTAATAAATAGAGATAAATGAAAGTTGAAAGAATATAATATTTATTATTAGATTAAAAAGAGATATTCACTATTTTTTTTTATTTATATCATCTAATTTACAAAATAATTTAATTTATAAGTGAAATATATTTTTAAATTTTTTTTTAAAGATTTTCTCTTTTAAGATTTTTGTGAGTTCGGGCGTAAGTAAAGTTATTTGGGAGGCTTTATCAAGGTCGCACATATTAGGAATACTAAATCCATTAGACATCTTTTTCCGAAAAGTAAAAAACCAAAAAGAAAAGTAGAAGAAACGAGGATGATTACGCGGCGTTGATGCGAGAGAAATATGACACGAGGAAGCGTCGGATCAGTGGGACTGTGTGATAGCGTCCGCATCATATAAATGCTCGGAGTTGGGCAAGAATATGCCGGACAGGTAAACAGGCTTCCTTTAACCACGAGGTGACGACATCATATCAGTCAGTCAATCCGTCAGTCTTACAGCTCTTCCTTGTTTCTACCGAGTGCCTACCAATTCTCATCGACGATACGGCCGCCTGTCAGTAAAAAAATGGCAGGTTCGATCTCCATTCCGCTCTTGTATTCTTGGCTCCTTAATTTTTGTCCTCAAGAAATGGAGAGTGCGTGCCCGAAATCGGCTAAGCAAAATCAAAACCAGCTAGTCAGAACTTAAATTTCTGTCATTTAACTGACTTTTTTATTTTATTGTGTTCCGCATAATTTTCTTTATTTTTGGCCTCTTTGAATGTGAGATAAGCTCTTCTGAATTGATTCGCAATTTTTTTTCTTTTGTTTTTAAATGAGAATTTTGGGGGAGAATTGTTCGACGTTGCGGTTGTTTTTACGCGCTTGTAGATTGGAGTTTTTGGCGTTCATCTTCCTGCCGGAGCAATTTCTGAATTGTAATTTCCATTGAAAATATCTAGAGAGAAAGGATAAAAAGAAGCAAAAAGAAAGAAAAAAAAAATGATAGTTTTTTAGCAAGTTTACCAGACTCACATTTGATTCGAAGTTACTGTTGGGAAAATTTATTGTGCGGGATCTGATAGAAGCTCCAAATTCTTATGCAGCAGCAATGTCAGGGAAGATTGCCCAAAATGTTTTTGTAGCTCAGATTAGGCAGTTGGGGGCCCAAAACAACAGAAGGGGCTCTTCTTCTGCCTCTTGTACCTCTAATTTGCTTCCCTTTTGTGGAGGGAAGCTGGCATTGACTACCGTATCTTCCATTCAAATGCACACCTTGTCAAAACAACAGAGTGGTTTTCTTAACCATGGAACTCTTTACTGCAATGGTCTGTTCTAGACTCTCAATATCCATGTCGAAATCAATTACAACAGTTGCTCTTTAAAACTTCTAACTGCCCCATTTTTAAATAAAAATTAATAAAAAAAAAAAAAGATCGGTCAGTTTGCTGCTATGCATAAGCTAACCACTTTGATTTTTGGCATCAAAAGCGAATGTTCCCTTAACCCATTAATTGTCATCTAATTTCCTTTCAAATTTTCTTGTAGCTGCTCAATCAATGGCTGCAGTGCCATCTCTGGACAAAGCTGATTTTTTGAGGCTTCAAAATGGCAGGTCAGGACTCTCTGAAGCAGCATGCATTACAAAATTTCTTATTTTCTATCACACTAAACTCCCTTTTTCTTTTTTTTTTTTTAAATACATATTTATTGTTCTTTCTTATTGTATGCCAATTCAATCCAAGCGATTATTGTATTACTTCTACCTAGGCCTTCCGAAATTTCTTGCATACGAGGGGTTGTTTGAGAACTTGCACTGTATATTTCAAGGTGGACACACTTTCGAGAACATGGGACCACAAAAAATATTCTGCAATTACTCTCTGAATAATTTCATGTTGAGGCTTAGCCGGCATATTAGTTTTATTAAGATATGATAGGTTTATGTAGTGCTTTTTTATACTATCTGAATCAGAGTTTTTGTCTGTTATTCCTTTTGGAACACAGTGACATCCGAGGTGTGGCCATTACTGGCATTGAGGGAGAACCTGTTACCCTTACTGAACCAGTTACAGAAGCAATAGCCGCTGCATTTGCCTCATGGCTATTGGAAAAGAAGAAATCTGATGCCTTCCAGACTGTGAGAGTTTCTGTGGGTCATGATTCCCGAATTTCTGCACCTCTGTTACAGGTACCATGTTCTTTGCTCAGTGTATATGAATGACGGGTCTAAGAACTATTTGGAGTATATCATGGGATGTCTTGTATTATATCTTTTGTCCTTTGCAGGATTGGGAAGTGTCCTTTGGTCCTTCATAAGTTTCTTGAGCTCATGTATTGGTTACGCCTTGCCACTCTTGACCTAGGCAGTTTGCAAGTTTGGACTGTTGACCATCAACCATCTACTTGTTAAAGACAGTTTGTTAAAACAAATCAATTCCACCGATGTGATTGCATTCTCCTCTAATTTGATTTGTTAGGCTTGTCTCATTTCAGTTGAAATGTTAATATTTTATGCTTTTGATTGATTTTCTTAAAGACTTATGAGCAGTAGTGGGCATTACCTGTCTAATTGAAATTTTCATTCACGAATGAAAAATTCAATCTTCGGCCAGATTATTACCAAAAGTAAACTTGCTATATTCAGGAATTGTACCATGCGCTAGTGCCTTTCATTTCTGAAGGTCAATGGTTTTGACTTCCAGGATGCTGTTTCTCGAGGTGTTGCTGGTGCTGGCCTAGAAGTCATTCAGTATGGGTGGGTTAATGATTTTTAAGCTTATAATACTTTTCTATCTATTGTTTTGAGCTTAATGTTAGAGAAATTACTTCAACTGATCTTTTCTGAATTGAGCAGAAAAAATCCGGGGAGGTAATACTTCCTGAATGAGGTGTTGCTTCTCTGAATTAAAACTTGTTATGATTCCTGGCCAAAAACTTATGTTTGCTTCCACTACCTAGGGGTTTGTGGAGCATTTTTTGCATAACATCGCGGGCCTGGTGCCCGATTATAATTCTCTTTGCTTTCATGGTTTTAAAATGATTCATACAGCAGCCTGTCCTTGTCTGGGCTATCCGTAACCTGATTTTCTTAAGTTAATTTCCATGTTATTTCTCGATTGGTATGTGTTTGTCTTACTGTCCTAGTTCTGCAATTATCCTTTCCTTTGTAGTTTGTCATCTACTCCAGCAATGTTTAATAGCACACTCACTGAAGATGAGGCACTTTTATGTCCAGTTGAAGGGGCTATAATGATAACAGGTGCCTTATAAAAGTCATTTTTCTGCTTCATGCTTTTTTTAGTTGTCATATTAGTGGCTCTTTGGAAGTCTGCAATCTATTGTTTCCAGTCTTTCCTTGAATGAGGATTATTGATTTAGTGCTTAAACGTACCTGATGAATATTTCTATGGATGTCATTGTGCAAATAGCTAGTCATCTTCCCTACAATAGGAATGGGTTCAAGTTCTTCACAAAAGATGGAGGGCTGGGGAAGGCTGACATTAAAGACATTTTGGAGCGTGCTGCAACTATATACAGTAACTTCACCAGTGAAGGCTTAATGGACTCAAAGAGAAAAGCATCTGCATCAGTGAAGAGAGTTGATTACATGACTATGTATGCATCAGATCTTGTGAAAGCAGTCCAAACAGCTGCAGGGAACATAGGTATCCAAATGCCGATCAAAAGTATTATTAAAATTAAACTGCATCCAAATGTTAATGGCTTTTTAAACTGGCAAGTAAAATCCAGTATCAGAAAAATTGTGTATTATACTATGATTCTGCATGAGATATTTTTTTAAGGTGGGTTCCATAATTCCAGATTATGTGCCAATTTTCTAACTCTGGTTTGATATTGCAAATTCTTAGAAAAGCCATTGGAGGGATTCCATATTGTGGTTGATGCAGGAAATGGAGCAGGAGGATTTTTTGCTGTAAGTTATATGGACAATAGTGCATTGAGGTTAAAACTGATTAGATATGTACCTCTTGTGCAGTTGAATTTAATGCCAATAGTCTTTTTTTAGTTGCCATGGCACTTCTTAAAAAATTGAATTTGGCAATACTCACCATTGTTTGTTTGAACTTCAGTGATGTGTGGAATAGCCCTGGGAAATTTATTGGTCTTCCATTTGAAGTATTTCTTCAATTGCTTGTCAGGAAAAAGTTCTCGAGCCTTTGGGGGCTAATACTTCTGGCAGTCAGTTCTTGGAACCAGATGGTAATGGTGGAACCAGAAAAATTTTGTTATGGACCTTCATCTATGCTTTTGTTGTTAAAAATATGGTTGGAAACAGGTAGGTTTCCAAATCATATTCCAAACCCAGAGGACAAGGCAGCAATGAAGGCTATCACTCAGGCAGTCCTTGACAACAAGGCTGACTTGGGCATTATTTTTGACACTGATGTTGACAGGTACTTGTGATAACAGCCTCTTTCAGTCATCTTATTTATAATAATGACACTGTCCTCTGAACTTGTGATCAGTTTGTTTTAGATCTGCTGCAGTGGACTCCACTGGTTGTGAGTTGAACCGTAATCGCCTCATTTCATTGATGTCTGCCATTGTCCTGGAGGAAGTAAGATCCTTAATTTCAGCTGTCTTTAAATCTGTTGCCTTTATATCTGATTGTCTCCGAATTTTCCCCTTTTGTTTTTTAGCATCCAGGAACAACTATTGTCACAGATAGTGTGACTTCAGATGGGCTGACTGCATTCATTGAAAAGAAACTTGGTACGTAGAAAACCAAAATGTATAATGTTTTCTTTTCTTTTTGTTTTTTTTTTTTCCCTGTATGCATGTCATATTTGTGACATGCAATCTCCCTTAGGGGGAAAGCATCATCGTTTCAGGAGAGGCTATAAGAATGTCATTGATGAAGCTATTCGTTTGGTAAGAATCAGCTTATTTGGATGATTAATGTATGCAAGAAGTCTTTCTTGTCGACTTTGAAACTTAAGTGATAAGCCTTACTTGCAGAACTCTGTTGGTGAGGAATCACATCTGGCTATTGAAACCAGTGGCCATGGAGCTCTCAAAGAAAATCACTGGCTTGATGATGGTGCATATCTCATGGTGCGCTTCATGGTTAACACATCATTGTTGATCTTCTTAGCATCTGACAATATACTAGCAGTTGGTGACTTAATTTGTTTATCTAATATTGCCTGGTGCCATTTTCAGGTCAAGCTTTTAAATAAACTTGCTTCAGCAAGAGCTTCAGGAATTGGTGGTGGCAGCAAAGTTTTGACAGATCTTTTAGTGGGTCTGCAGGAACCAGAAGTTTCTGTGGAGTTGAGAATCAAAATCAACCAAAATCATTCTGATCTTAAAGGAGGGTATGGTTTTTCTGTGGTTTATAATTCCATTAGTTTCTATTTATTGATCAGCTAGAAAATGCAGATCTTTCCGGGACTATGGAGAGGCAGTGCTACATCATTTGGAGAAATATATAAGTTTGGACCCAAAGCTTCAGAAAGTGCCTGTGAACCATGAGGGGGTGAGTTTGCTAACTCTTAGAAGGTCACTTAAATGAGATTTACTGTCATAATTCTAATGAAAACCCTTGTGGTGCACTTGGCAGAAGATAAACCAGAAAAACAGGAGGTATAGATAATAGAAACAGTAAAGTACCAGTACTGTGGTCATGATTGAAATCTGAATAACCTTAGTAGTTACAGGGATACAATAAGACTTAAATCACTGCCCTTAATGGCTTGTATACTGAATTAGTATTGCCTTGTCAAATAGTCACATGTTCGTCACATCAACCCTTTCTCTGAAACCTGGTGGCAATAACAAAATAAAGGAACAATAAGAACCTTAGGCATGAAGTAACACCAAAAAAAAGGTGTTTTCTTGGCCTTAAGACTTAGAGGATTCTGCACTGGTTTGTGCTGTATATACTGTATTCTCAATGGCATACTTGGTTTTGTTGAGCATCACATATATTTGCATGCATTCTTTTTCAACTGTTTGTTGTTTCTGGACAGGTACGCATATCTGGTCATGGTGGGTGGTTCCTTCTCAGACTTTCGCTTCACGATCCTGTCCTCCCCCTTAATATTGAGGTAGAAATGTTGTTTCAGTTTCCCTTAAAGTGCCACGGCAATTGAGTATATAATGACTAGCAGTAATCACCCTTCAGGCACCTAGCCATGAAGATGCTGTGAAACTTGGACTGGCTGTGGCTTCTGCTGTCAAGGAGTTTCAGGCCTTGGATTCTTCTGCCTTGGACAAATTTATCCAAACATCTTAAAGTTACAAGCTGTGAGCGGCATGTTTCAGCTGTCACCTCATCATGGTTGCTGAATTGCACCATAGCAGTGGGTGGTTTAGAGCTTCGGGGAGTTTCTCTATTTAATTCTGTTTTTGGTATTGGTCGTTCAGTTCCAGTATTTGAACGTTGTAAGTTTTGTGGGCTGCGTAAGACTGAAATGCTTATGCACGAATACCAACATAAGACACACTGAAAAAATAGAAACTAGTTTGTGAGAAACATCGGCATCGGTGATAATAATACTCAAGAGTTGTGATCCATTACGCTATGTTCGTTTGTTAATGGATTATGTTGTCAGTCCGACACTGGCTTTTGTGTGCAAATATTCAAGAGGCCACGCTGTTACTTGTTTTCCACGTAGATGTGTTCTCGCTTTGAATCAGAGACGGAGGCGCGTAAGTTGTCTTCTTAAAACGTTTAAAAGGAAATGATGTAACGGCGTTCGATTCTGTGAGAGGGAGCCGAACAGACTCTGCGCTTTGTGCTTGGCTTCAGATGGTAGCACTCCGGTCCCCTTAGCTAACGATTCATTCGTTGTAGCCGATTTCACGAAGCGAGAGTGGATTGTGACTTCTACCTAGCTATCTTCTGGCTTAATGTACGAAGTTTGGACGGCAAGATTTGGTAGTGGATGACAAATTTTTCGAGTCAAACTTTCGCTGAAATTCAATCTCTGTGAATGTAAGGTAGCCACAGTTTAGTCAATCTTTGCCACATCAGAAAGAGCTCCGAGACACGGACGGTACGAGTTTGCTGCATCGAGGGATCAGAAAGTCAAATAATCAACTGCAGAATTGCCGGGCACAATAATTTCCAACCTACATAGAGATTCCAGAAGTTTCCATCATAGGTACTGGAACATGATGGGTGTTGCATATCAAGATTTGTGGCAGTTTTTACCTTTCATGGTGTAATATTATGATCTTTAGAAGGTTTCGAGAGATTTTTATAACTAAATTTTATAACTATAGTGTCCAATACATACCATCTATATACAACAAAATAATGCAGTTTTTCTAAAGGTAAGAAAGAGTCTCATCTATCATCAAGCCTTCAGAATACAGAGTCCATGGAAGAATCCAATCGCCAGGCCCTGAACCAGGTTTAGCACCCTAGCTGTGAACTATCCTCACAGAGCTCTTAAGACGGGACTCTCTCTTTTTCGGGCAGTGGCCAATCAAAGCAATATATGTTCAAGGAAAGTCCACGGATTCCCAAGAACAGCTCAAAGCCAACGGCAGCACCGCAAATAGGCCCTCAGCCCAGAGGGCGAAAGGAGAAAAGTCCACAATTGGAGGCACACGCCTAGACAAGGCAAAGAGAGTTCCAGGGCCCATTGTTACGAAGTAACAAAGGCCACGACAGCCCATCACACCGAAACCTACAAAAAAAGAGAAAAGAGAAGTGAGTTCAAAGGCCCAAAATAAAGAAATGCTAGAGCAACTAAGCAAGCATAACGGAAAATCACAAGCAAATCAAAAGCTACAAAAATGAAATAGGTAGAGGCAAACCTAAGATCACATATGTGTCATTTTGGAAGAGGCAAACCAATCATAAGAAAGCAAGAAACTTATGAAAGCAAGGGACCCTCGTCTTGAAAAGGTTGAAGAAAGGACAATTAGTGTTAAAAAAGAAAGCTTTGGGAAAAAGAGAAAGCCCTGTACTTGAGAGAATTTTTCTCAAAAGAAAATTTAGCAAAAGAGAGAAAAAAAATTTATATTTAAGGAGAATTTTCTTCTTACTCTCTTAAAGAGAAACAATTTGTTAGGAGAGGCAATGTAAATGAGAGAATCACACATTCTCTTTACGGCTCTCAATTAAAAAAGAATTGTACATCATTAATACTTACATTAATAGTAAGCTACCATCATACAAGGCAAATTTCAAGTAATTAATTTTTTCCTCTTCTCTCCTTTTACAATTTTTTTTTTAATTTTCCATCTAACTATATTATAAACTAAAAACAAATAAAATTAAATAGTTGGCTCCTAAAACTTATTAAACTATCTTAAAATTGGTCCAACACCTTATCTAAGAACTTATATCCAAATACAATTAGGTTGGCAAAAACTCTTAGAGCTAGTTAATAACTTGAACTAGTTACAAAGCACTTCACTTTTTTTTTTTTTTGGTATTAGTAATTAATTCATGGCCAATTCTTATGATTAAAAGCTAATAAATAATTAAAAGTGTATGTTATTGGATGAAAATATTGATGGGAATGGGAATAGAAATAACCTATTCTTATTCTTTATGTTTGGTAAATGTGGATGTGATTCATATTCCCTTACATTCCCTAAAAGTAAAAATGGATGATTCTTTAGTTATCCATATCAATTTTATTCCCATTTTGTTTAAAAATCAATAGATATATTGTGAAAAAAAAAATTGTCAATAGGCTTAATAAAAAATGCAGCTCTCTTTATCAACCTTCACCCTCCATGTTTTATTCTTTTTTTTTTATAATAAATGAACAATTTTTTTACATACTCTTAACATTTTTTAAATCATTCCATCTTTTTTATTTACTTAGTGTTTTTACTCTTAATTTAGTTGCTCACTTTTTAGTTCTTCTATAAAGTTATCAAGATTTAGAGAAATATTAGCAATGCCTAATCTTGGCTTACTCGACATAAGAGAGGTGAAGATTTTATCAATTTCAAGTACTTTTCTTTGGGATGAAATAAAATTTTCTAAAAATCAGGAGGACAAGCATGCATTTGGCCTTAAATAGTCAAAGATGCGGTGACATACTATGATATGCATGTACATTATTCTTTTTTTTTTTCTTTTTTCTTTTGTTTCTCATGCTTTGACAATTAATACATGCATATTTGATCTCTATTATATAAAATCTTCAATTCTCTTAATTATCTTTAATTCTTTTAATTAGATATCAAAGGTGGTTTATGTTCATTTTTTTTTTATTCATACCCCATTAATTAATACATGTATCTTTGATTTTTGTTACATGAAATCTTCAATTATCTTGATTAGATATCAAAGATTTTTTTTTTTTGTTAATCATGTTAATTGAATTTGTATTTTCTCATTTTTTTAACTTGTATATAAAAAGCAATTTATGAATATTTTTATTTCTAATATTTTATGACTTTGGTTTGGGATGAATTTTGTAAAGAATAGTCAAGTTACTCATGGTAGAAGTAAAAACAAAAGACAATGAAATGTTGAGGAAGATTGCATCTTAATAAAATCTTTGCAAGAAGAAGTTATAAATGTTAAATGAAAGAGCAAAAGTATTTGGAAAAATGGGTACTTAATTTGGGTGGAAGAATTGATGAACAAGAAATTATCCATGTTTAGATTGAAGGTTGATTTGAATATTCATTCTAGGTGAAGGACTTTAAAAAAGAAGTACAATGCATTTACTGAAATGTTGAGTAACCCTTAGATTCAGTTGAGATGATGTAGTAAAAAAGATCATATATAATAAATATGTCTACAGTAAATAAGTAATTTATTTGATCTCTATATGTAAAGTTCAAATAAAATTTTTTATTAACTTATTTTCTAAATAATAATTTTTAAAAAATTTTATAATCTAATAATAAAGCGAAAAAGATGGTTGAGAATTGTCATTACAAACCACACTCGAGAATCAGTTATACTGCATATTAAATTTTTACTTATGTAGTTGTATATTCTTTTATTCACATCATAACGCTGTTCATAATTCATTGAATTTTATATCTTAATTAAGTTGTTGCACCCATTATGTTCGTTTCACAAAAGATATACTATTCGTGCATTATTACATAATTCTGTTTATTAAATTTGTTTATTATGTCAAAGAAGCAATATATTGAATATATGACATACACGAAAGTATACAAAATTTTATGTTTACCTGCTACACAAGCCATTTGTTAGGGAACATATGTGTACATCAATAATATCTAAATGACATATGCTATTGGGCTTATTGGTTTTTTCCTATGTAAATATATAACTCAAATATTTGGGGATACAATCCAAAATAATTAAAATGGGTATAAATACCCCTTTTGGTTGGAAAACCTAAAAGGAGAGTCAGTCGTTAGAAAGAAAAACAAGCTACCAAGAGAGAAAAGGAGGAGGCTGTAGAAAGAAAGGAAGCAAAGGACAATGTTATTTGATCTTATATTTGAAAAAGATATCAATGTTTGATCAAGTTGAAATTTAGCTAATTAATAGAGGACATTTGGTTTTTATTTCTTAACAATGGAGATTGGATTTCGAGCATAGTGAGTCCTGTTTCTCTTTAGTTTTTATACGTCTATATTTTGGACAATCTTTTGTATGCAGTTTTGATCAACCGTGAAATTGGAGTATTGTTTGTGGTCTGATCAAACTGAGTTTTGGTCAGTAGTTGGTGAACACATATATCTTTTTTGTGGATGGTTGGATTGAGTTTTTGTGAATTGAAAGGGCAAATTTTCCATTCGAACCAAAACATCTCAATTCTAGTAACTTTATGCTCTCTCATCTATGACAGAGTTGGTAAACCGTATGGATGATTATTTACCTGTTGTCTAATTGAGTTGAAATTTGGACAGCTAGTAGGGGACATCTGAGAGTTCATCTTGAACAATTGGATTATTGTCTTGAGATTTACTTGTTGAGTTATAGTTGACAGCACATAGTTGACCGATCTTACTTAACTTATTAGTTTCTCGTTTATTCCAAATTGAATTTGTTCAATTTGTTTGAAGGAATTGAGGTTGTGTACTTTTATAATACTCACTTGATTATAGTGGAGTTGACCTCTAATTCGGAGTGTCCAATGATTTTTTCCCTTTTTAATTTGGAAAATTAGTATGTTTTCTTGCGCAATTTATTTGCATTGTCATTTTTATTATTCAATCATCTTCTCATATATTCAAACAAGCGGGAGAAGTTTTATGCGTTATTTATACTTTACTACGCCCCTTTCTCCCATCACATACCTAGTCTTAATATGTAATTATTATATCATCCATAAATGAATGTTTTGTTTATACCATATTAACAACTCATTTATATGATGTTAGGACACTCATGTGAATATCTTATATTTACTTACTGATTCATCCAAGCTATTAGATGTAGATGTTCATATTTGTACCTCATTAGTTTTATGACCAATTATTTACTTTAATGAACACATTACTAAAGTAGTTTACTCATTATTTTACCTTACTATCATATCACAATTGGTGGAATTATGCTATGTTAAAATGTAGTGAAACATGTCACCAAATCTTTCTGTTGTTCATGAGTCATTGACAAAAATCTGTTAATGAAGGAGAATTACAAAATAGTTGATTTTATCTCTCTATCTTTTTTTTTTCTTTATACCATATATATCAAAATTTATATGACAATGGTTACATTTAGTACCACTTTGCATAGATATCACATATTACACTAATAGTCTACTGTAGACTATACCACTTTATACCTTTCTATATTGCATTAAATTGCTTATGTACAAATTAGGATTTAGATTTCCTATGTCAACATTTGCGAGTCTAATATAGATGAAAGTATGCAAAATTCATGTTTGTCCACCACAAAAGACATTAGCTTACTAACACACATATACATTTATAATATGTGAAGGACACTTATGTGATCTTTTTGTATAATGCATTGAATTGACCACAAATGATTGTTTCCTATAATTTATTAACTTTTAACTTTACTTTTATAGCTCATGCATCTCTATATATATTAAAGTTAATCAATTGACAAGTGATCTAATATATCTAAACCAATATATAGTATAGCTGCCTATTATATTTCATCTAAACTACATCCTAGTAGATATAGATTTTTACTTTCAACCTTAGTTATAACCCATCAATTATTCTAATAAAAGTCTAGTAACACAATTCGGCTAACTGAGTGCCACACTTTACTTTAACACAATTGCTGAAGTTATACTGCACCATATAATATATAATGTTGTGAAGCGTACAATCAAATCATGGTGCTGTTCATGAATAGTTGAAATTAATCTGCCAACTAAAGGAAATTACACAATACTTGACAGCAACATACTACAACCTTTTTTATATGTATACCATGTATGTTAAATTTCAACCACATTTATTGTATTTAGTATCACTCATATTGGTTGAATTTCATTTAATGATTACTACACTACTTTATTGCTTCCTATGCCACATTGAATTGTTTTGTACCACATTAGGAACTTGATTTATTATATCAATATTTGGTAGTCTAATGTAGATGAAATGAACTTATTTTACTTTCTATGCCACATTAAATTGCCTCTGTACCATAGTAGAATCTTGATTTACTATGTCAACGTAGAGGTTCATTTTATGTTTGATGTAGACGAATATATACAAAAATTATTGTTAGACTACCAAATAAGACCTTAGCTAACATATGTATCCATTTATAATATGTGTAGGGTTTTTATATGTTCTTATTGTAGAATGCATTGTATCGACTACTAATGTCAATTCCCTCTCCGTTTTAATTTGATAAATGTTGTGCATATGTGCGTATATGATTCTGAGCATTTGAACTCTTAAGATATGCATAAGATCCGTAGTGGGCAACAGAGAGTCTCTGGCTATTATAAGACTATAAGTGAAAATTTTAATAGCATTTTCTACCACCTCTTAAAATGAACAGTCTGAGACGTAGTTTAGCTGGAGTTTAGATGAAATATAATAGGCAGCTATACTATATATTGGTTCAGACATATTTGATCACTTGTCAATTGATTAACTTCAATATATATATAGATGCATGAGCTATAAAAGTAAAGTTAAAAGTTAATAAATTATAGGAAACAATCATTTGTGGTCAATGAAATGCATCATACAAAAAGATCACATAAGTGTCCTTCACATATTATAAATGTATGTATGTGCTAGTAAGCTAATGTCTTTTGTGGTGGACAAACATTGACATAGTAAATCAATTATGTCGCTTTCTAAATTAGGTGGTGACCATAAAAATCTTAATGAACAGTCTAACGAGTAATTAAGTGGGTACACGCTACGTTTCATTTGTTAAAATCAACATTTCGAGACTATGTCATAATAAAGTAATAATATAAATATCCCTTAAACATAATTGTTTAATGGTCTGTTTTTATCCCAATATCCTCGGAACTTTTTTTGCCTTAATTTTCAAAGATCTCGGCAACTATTGATAGGTAAACAGACGATGAGTTGATATGATGAAGAACCTTTTTACACTTAAATCTGGCGAAATTGAAAATATTATTGTTCTTGTTTTTGCACGGATTAGACATAAGAAAGGAAAAACTCGTAAAAGTACTAAAAGTAAACCGAGTCTTTCTACCAGGACGCATGAAGATTTTAATTTTCAAATTTTGTGAGGTCACTGGTATTTTCCGAAGGGCAACGGCAATTGATGAAATCTTGATTTTTGCTATTTTTGTTTTTGCCAAAGGTCGAACACTAAATTCCAAAATCCCCATAAAATCGAAAGGAGTTTGTTAGAATCTAGCCTAACTAAAGCTTGAGGCCATACTAATAAGAGGTGATGAGTCTAGCCACAAGATTGGGTGGTCGTTGTGACCGTTATTGCTGTTGGGGGTACCTCTATCAATATAAAAAGGAAGAAAGATTACAAAACAAGTATGTCAATTCGTTATGGAATGTCAATTTTGATTTTCTCTCTCACTGTCTCTCTCCCTTTCCTTCTCTCTCTATTCTCTTCTCCCTTTTTGCTCCTCTACTCTACCTCGTTTTTTTGTTCTCTCCACTCTGTACCGGACAATCGTTACACTTGATGTCAGACCACCGAACGCGCCGCGTTCTTCATTCCATTCTGGCTAAGAAAAAAGGGGCGCCGATGACTGAAAATACCAGTCTCTGAACGATTGAAGAACAAGTGAAGAAACATGATTAACAGATTTAGGAAGTACTTGAGAAATTACACTCCCTAGAGTAGCTTCCCCTGCAGATGGACAACTTCCACTCAAAAATTCAGGTAACACTCTAGCAATTGCAGGAAAGCTTCCATTTCGAGACTCAGAAGTCATTAAGGCAGATTACGGAAACATTGCAAGCCACACAAACTAAGCCAAAAGGTGCTATCACAGAAACACCCTTCATGGGGCTTGCTAGAGGAATCTTATCATTGCCATGAATTCAGACTATGGATTCTGGTGAAAGTAGCTTCAAAGGCACTCAAGCCACTTATCGTAGCACCACACCCGCTCTGAAGTCATCGAAAATCAAGCTTGAAGTCATCGAAAATCAAGCTTCAACGCTTTGAAGGTGAGGAGCCACGTGGGTGGCTCCGTAAGTGCGATCGTTTCTTTCTATGTACATCATTGTGGAGGAATCCAAGCTGGAAATGATTGCCATGTACCTCGACGGCAAGGCAGATGTGTGATTCTAGGGATGGGTCTTAGCAAAACACACAACTTGGGCCATCTTCCAAACCGACTCATGTCTTCGTTTTAGAGATCCTTCTCTTCCAGATGCAATTGAGGAGATGTACAAGCTGTGACAAACTAGAATGGTGAGGGAATACCAAGAATAATTCACAGCGTTGCACTCGCTATTATTGGCAGGAAACCCGGCATTGGAGGGGACCTTCTTCATTTCTAGTTTCTTAAGTGGGTTGAGCGATGGAATTTGACATATTGTGAAAATCATGAAGCCCAATACACTAGAGGAGGTTTATGAGATTGCATCCCTACAAGAGGTGGCAATAAAGGCCGCAGTAAAGGCGACGACGAAGAAAGCACAGAGTGGTGAAACCCACAATCCATATGCATTCCGTTACCCACTAGACGACCAAGACCACCTCAACTTTCTCCAAGCTGTACAGTGGATGAGTGATTGCTATCGCTGTGGGAAAAAATAAACTTACAGGCATCAATGTTAGAAAAAATGACTACAATTGATCGAGGGTCATAAAAGCCAGGAAAGCAAGGAAGGAACAATTGAGAAGCGGGTCAACCAAGAAGGCAACAGAAGAAAAATCTGGCAAGATTTCAATAAACGCCATTACAAGGAATTAGGATCAAATTACCCCTAACTTGTTAGGATTTGTTGGCCAGAGGCAGTTGATCATACTGTTTGATATCTGGAGTACCCATAGTTTCTTGGACAATAGGATATCCAGGTTGGTGGACTACAAGATACAAACCATCGTGCTGATGGTGGTAAAAGTAGTGAACAGGGAAACTTTTACTTGCTGCGAAAGATGTCAGACTCAGAAGATCAAGCGGTAGATTCAGGAGATGTTAGACTCGCAACTAATTCGGAATAGTAACAACCGTTTTGCATCGTTGGTATTACCGGTCAAAATGAAGGATGGATCGTAGAAGTTCTGCGTCGACTACCGATACCCAACACCATAAAAATCAAGGATAAATTTTTTATTCCCATAATTGACGACTTATTGGATGAGTTGTACGGCTTGCGGGTTTTTTCAAAGCTCAATTTAAGAGCAAGTTACCATCAGATCTGTGTCAAGGAGAAAGACGTGGCGAAAATGACTTTTTGGACACTCCACGGAGATTACAAGTTCAAGGTCACGTCGTTTGGCTTGACAAATGCTTCGACAATCTTCCAATATCTGATGAATCATATTTTTGCCTTTGTTCTATGCAAATTTATTCCGATGTTCTACAACAGCATCTTAATGTACAACCCAGACATGAATCACCACTTCGAACACTTGACTCAGGTACTGACACTATTGCGACAACATTAGCTTTATACGACAACGATTAAGTGTTTATTCGAGTAATCACAAGTTGAGTATCTGGAGTTTGTGTATCAAAGAAGGGGCTCGCCATTGATCTTTCTAAAATTTTAGCAATGAGCTCCTGGCTAGTTCTTACTACAGTTAAAAGCCTTAAAGGATTCTTTGAGCTAACCAGTTAATATCGCAAATTCATTCGACACTATGGAATTATTAGTAAGTTGCTCACTAACTTGTTGAAGAAGGATAGCTTTCTGTGAAGTTAGGCAGCATATGAGACTTTTGAGCAACTAAAGGCTGCAATGTGCCAAGCTCCTGTCCTAGCCTTACAAGGCTTCACCAAGACCTTTGTCATTGAGATGAATGCTTGTGATGTAGGGATGGATGCCATCTTGATGCAGAATGAACACTCGGTGACCTATTAGTAAGACTTTTAGTACCAGGAGTAGGGGTTTGTCCATTTACAAGGATTGTAGACACCTTATCTAGGCAGAACGAAGGGAACTGTCTGACCATTACTGCAGTGGTGCCTAAGTGGTAAGAGGATATCAAGGAAAGTTATACGAGGGGTGAACTTATAGCAGAAGCCATTAAGATAGCTATGAGAATAGACAATGCTCAGTCCAGGTTCACTTACCAGATGAGATTATTATGTAAGAAAGACAAAATTTTGATGGGCAGTCAAAAGAACTTGCGTTAATCAACTGATTAAAATGATGCATGATTCAGCAGTGGGAGTCATTCAGGCGGACGGGCAACCTACAAGAGGCTGAAACAACACTTTCACTGACCAAGTGTGAAGAAAACGGTAAATCATTGGGTGTAAGCTTGTGACATCTGCCAAACAGAGAAAGTGCATTACCAATGACTGCTCAAAGATCGATTTACCTGCGGCGCTTGTTGGTCCCTTTTTTACGTGGATATATAACTTATAAATTTTTATTTTATTTTAGTAATTTTAGGGGTACAATTTAAAATAATTAAAATGAGTATACTCATTTTAATTAGAAAACTTGGCCAAACAGTTGTGAGAGAGAAAAAAAAAGGCTATCCAAAGAGAAAAAAAAAAAAGAAGGTCGTCAAAAAAAAGAAAAGAAAAAATAATATTATTTAATTTTACATTTAGAAAGAATATTAGTATTCGATCAATTTAAAATTTAAATAGGTGATAAAAGACATTTGATTTAATTCTGCTTCTCTTTGATTTTGGTAGGTATATATTCTGAACGACTTTTTGCATACAGTTTTGATCAATTGTGTAATTGGAGGATTTTTTGTGATCTAATCAAACTAATTTTTTATCAATAGTTGAAGGATACATATATCGTCTTTGTGGACTATTGGATTGTATTTTTGTGATTTATAAGGGTAGGTTTTTTGTTAAAACCGAGACCTTTTAATTCTAGTAACTTTTTACTCTGTGTAGATGAAAATTGACTCGTAGTTTGATTGAATTAAAATTTGGATAGTTTGTAGAGAACATTTGGGAGTTCATTTTAAATGGTTGGATTATTATCTTAATGTCTACTTGTTAAGTTATAATTGATAGTATATGGTTAGTCTATTTTGCTCAATTCATTTGTCTCTCTTTTAATCCAAATTGAATTTTGTTCAATTTGTTTGATGTAATTAAGGTCATGTACATTTATGATACTCACTTAATTATAGTGGAGTTGACTTTTGACTTAGAGTATCTCGTGGTTTTCCCCTTTTTTGATTTGGAGGGGTTTTCCATATAAAAATTGGTGTGTTCTCTTGCATGATTTATTTGGATTGTCATTTTATTATTCAATCATCTCCTCAAAGTCAAATTGGTGTATTTGGCTCGTTTGAACAATGAAGTTAAATATGAATAAATTGGTTTGTTTGAATAACACGAATTATTATATATGAAGGAGTAAAATAAAAGATCTCCTATTTGTAAAGAAATTGCACTTGCCAGTATTTGTTATTACAAAATCTGAGTTTAAAACTGGTGAACAATGAGAATTTGAGCATGAACAAGTTTGTGGTTTTATATGACAATTTATTGATGATAATGTTTATAATCACATTTGTAATAAGACACATGCACGAACTTTGTGGAGCAAACTTGAGACTTTGTATACTTCAAAGTCTAGTAATAACAAGTTGTTCTTGTTAAAGAAAATGATACAGTTAAGATATAATGAAGGGAGTTTAGTTGTTGACCACTTAAATAAGTTTTAGGGTCTCATTGATCAACCATTGGGCATGGGCATTCAGTTTGATGATAAGGTTCTCGAGTTATGGTTACTTGCTACCTTACTTGATTCTTGGAAGACTTTTTGAATTTCTTTCACTAATTATACCTCTAGTGGTGTTTTGTCATCGAAACTTATAAAGGGTGGTATATTGAATGAGGAGATGAGAAGAAAATCTTAGGGTTCATCATTATCCAAATCAAAGGTTTTAATTACTGAAAATAAGAAGAGAAGTTAAGAAAAAGGAAATGGTAAAAAGTGTGTAAGTAAGAGTCAGAGCAAGTCAAGATCTAAGTACAAGAATGTTCAGTGTCATTATTGCAGGAAAATGTTCATATTTAGAAAAAAATGCTACAAATGGAAGAGAGAAAATAAAAATGGTAGTGATAAATACAAAAAGAAAAATGTGAGTAATAATCACGTTGCTACTGCATCCACTTCTGGTACTAGTGACCTCATTATTGTTTGTGATAAGGATGTGATTAATTTGGCATCTCATGAGATTGATTGGGTCATAAATAGTGGTGTTTCTCTTTGTGTTACTGCAAGAATGAAATTCTTTACAACATATACTCCTGGTGATTTTAAAGTTTTGAAGATGGGTAATAATGACTTAACAGAGGTCATTGGCATTAGTAATGTTTGCTTAAAGACTAGCAATGGAGCACAACTAATATTAAGGGATATTAGACATATCTTTGATATTCGTTTAAATTTGATTTCAACAGGAAAACTAGATGATAAAGGTTTTTGTAGTACCTTTGGTTATGACTGCTAAAAACTTACTAGAGGCTTCCTAGTTGTGGCACGAGATAGGAAATGCTCCAGTTATATCTCATGCAAGGTATTATCTTTAAAGATATTGTAAATGCAACAGAAAATGATAATTCTATTAAATTATGGTTTAAGTGGTTTAGTCATATGAGTGAAAAGGGGACAAATTGTTTGGCAAGAAAGAACCAACTTTTAGATATAAAGACTGCAGTTTTAAAAAAATGTCCTTACTGTTTTGCTGGGAAATAGGATAGAGTTACATTTAAAAGTTATTCGCTTTTAAGGACAATAGAGTTGCTTGAATTGTTGCATTCTAAAGTGTGTGGTCCTTTAAAAGTACACTCAATTGGCGATTTTTATTGATGATCACTTAAGGAAGCTTTGGGTCTTAACGTTGAAAACTAAAGATCAAGTCTTTAGTGTATTTAAACAATTTCATACCTTTGTTAAGAAACAAATTGGTAAGAAGTTTAAATATATCTGCATTGATAATGATGGTGAGTGCAATGGTCCATTTAACGAGTATTGTAGAAAGCGTGAGATCAAACACTAAAGGACACCTCTTAACTCACCACAATTGAATGGTTTAGCAAAAAGAATAAACAGAATGCTGGCTAAAAGGGTTAAATGTCTTCTCTCATATGCAAAATTACCTAGATCCTTTAAGGGTAAAGCCTTAAATACAGTAATACAAGTAAATAATCTATCTCTTAGTGTTCTGTGACAAAGTGATGTTCTGAATAGAGTTTGGTTTGATAAGGAAGTTTCTTATAACCATTTACAAGTCTTTGGCTATAAGACTTTTGTTTATATCCCTAAAGATGAAAGATGAAAGTTAGATATAAAGACTCGATAGTGTATTTTTCTTGGTTATGGTGAAGATGACTTCAGGTACCGTTTATATGATCTAATTGAAAAAAAGCTTACAAGGAGTAAAGATGTTATGTTCATTGAGAATTAAAACATTGAAGACATTAAGAAATCAACTCCTCAAGTTAATGATAATCTTATTAATATTGTTCCATTTCCTCATACACCTTTAAGTGATTTGATTAATGTTTATAGTGATGTTCAAGAACATGATGAGAATGTTCAATAGGATCATAATATGTAAAGTGCAGGTGATATTGATGCTCCTATAGAAAATCATTCATACACTTTTCATTTCAGCCATAGAGGTCCAATAAAATTTTAGTGCCTTTTACTTGGTATTCTCCTGATAAGTTTGTGATATTAACTAATGGGGGAGAATCTGAGTGTTATAAAGAAGCAATTGAAAGTGAGCACAGGTAACACTAGATAGATACCATGACAGATGAGATGAAATCCTTATATGATAACTCTACTTATAAGTTAGTAAAGTTACTTACAAGTAAGAGGGTAATGCGGAAAACCCCAAAAAGACGTGGCTTAGGGACCCAACGCACACAATGAATCAAAGAGCAACTAAGAAAGCTAAATCAGAGTTTAATAACAGAAACCCTAGACCCAATATTCGAAGGAATACGAACTTAGGGTATTCAAGAAGGATATGGACACCACACTCCAGAAAAGGAAAGAATTGTGAGTGATAAGTTGATTTGAATGTCACAAGAAGAAATACCTCTTGATAAGTTCTTTAGTTTTTAAAAGAACCGAGGGAGAAAAACCCTTACTTTCTATTTCACTCAAAGTTGTCTAATTTCCAAAGTTTACAAGAGGTGCCTATTTATAGGCTTAGATAGTAATCCTAAAGGGGTAAAATTCCTATTTAGGAGAAATCTCTATTTTGGAGGAATTTCGGACTAATTCCAACACATACAATGAACTCCTATTTAGGAGTGAATGCTATCACTTAATTTGACCCATTAAGTAGTCCAATTATATTAATTAGGCCTGGGCTTTTTTTAAAACTTGAATTCGCACCATTTGAAGTCTGGTTGGCCTGAATGTCTATAATCAGCCCATTTAGTACTTCTTTAATCTTTCTGGCCCTAGCTCGTGTTATTGGGCCTTCTGGAATGTGCAATAGACCCCTTGCATCCATTGAATCTCTAGCTCGTGTTATTGGGCCTTTTGGAATGTGCAATGGACCTCTTGTATCAATTGAAGTTCTAACTTGTGTTATTGGGCCTTCTGGAAGGTGCAATGGACTTTTTGGATCCTTTGAAGCCTTTCATCCTTCATCTCTATGGTTCTCATCATTCCCCCTTTCCTCAAATAGATTCGTCCTCGAATCATCACCTTGTTTATACTTGATTACGTAGGGAAAGGTCTGAATGAATTTGATCCACTTGGTATGCCTTCTGTTCAACTTTCCTCGTACAAGTAGGATAGGAATTGCACAATGACTCATGTTTTCCCTTACATATCCTTTGAAAATAAGTTCTTCAACCTGTCTTTTATGCTCCTTTGTCTCCTCAAGATTACTCTTATATGCTGGGCAGTTTGGGATGGATGCACTAGGGATGAAAACAATTTGATTCTTAATTCCTCTCTTGGGTGGCAATCCACTTGGGTCATTGTCATGGAATACTCCTTCAAATTTCTGCAATAGAACAACAACAACACTAGGCAAAGATGACTCAAACTTGTTAGTGTTAAAATAAGCCACTTTATACAAAAGTATGATCATAGGTTGTTTGGCAAAAATTGCTCTTTGGACATCACTTTCTTTTGCATAGGAACTTTCTGTTTTCTTCTCTTTCTCTTGTGTTCTCACGTTTTCTTCTCTCTTTTCTCTTTTTTCCATCTCTCTTTTCTATTCACTCTCAGTTTTAATCCTTAATTAATCCTCATAAGCTTGTTGAGGTGATAATGGTACAAGAGTGACGGGTTTATCATTCATTACAAAGGAATATCGATTCTTGAATCCATCGTGCATAACTCATCTGTTAAACTGCCATGGCCTTCCTAATAGAATATGGCCTGTTTGCATAGGTACAACATCACATAAAACTTCATCGCGATACCTTCCAATAGAAAATGACACGAGCACTTGCTTATCTACTTTAACTTCACCACTCTCATTCAACCATTGAAGTTTATATGGCCTAGGATGCTTCATAGTAGGTAAGTTCAGCTTCTCAACCATAGTTATGCTAGCAACATTAGTGCAACTCCCACCATCAATAATCATACTACATACCTTATCTTTGATGAAACACCTTATTTGAAAGATGTTATCTCGTTGCACCTCATTTTCTTCCTTCATTTGCACATTCAATGCTCGCCTTGCGATGAGAGCTACTTCATTAATCGGATACTTCTCTCCATCACTTTCACCCCTTGTTGATGGCACAAAATCATCAACATCATGGTCATAGGCACGTTTCAATTGCCTTATTGCTTTAGGAGCCTCATATTCTTCGTACCTCCTTTACAACTTTAATATTGTATTAGCTTGCTCCTCCATCATCTCTCTCATATCATCAAATCTGGTATTCATATGCTCAAATTATTGTTGCATAGCTTTGATCATGAAGGACATGTCAACAGCTCCCTCATGAGCAGCACCTTTGCGTTTTGAAGTCATATTATTTTTTCTGCTTTAGAGTCAACTAATTTAGAGCCGGGCTCTGATACCAATTGATGCGGAAAACCCCAAAAAGACGTGGCTTAGGGACCCAACGCACATAATAAATTAAAGAGCAACTAGGAAAGCTAAATCAGAATTTAATAACAGAAACCCTAGACCCAATATTCGAAGGAATACGAACCTAGGGTATTCAAGAAGGATATGGACACCACACTCTAGAAAAAGAAGGAATTGTGAGTGATAAGTCGATTTAAATGCCACAAGAAGAAGTACCTCTTGATAAGTTCTTTAGTTCTTAAAAGAATCGAGGGAGAAAAACCCTTACTTTCTATTTCACTCAAAGTTGTCTGATTTCCAAAGCTTACAAGGGGTGCCTATTTATAGGCTTAGATAGTAATCCTAAAGGGGTAAAATTCCTATTTAGGAGAAATCTCTATTTTGGAGGAATTTCAGACTAATTCCAGCATATACAATGAACTCCTATTTAGGAGTGAATACTATCACTTAGTTTGACCCATTAAGTAGTCCAATTATATTAATTAGGTCTAGGCTTTCTTTAAAACTTAAATTCGCACCATTTGAAGTCTGGTTGGCCTGAATGTCTATAATCAGCCCATTTAGTACTTATTTAATCTTTCTGGCCCTAGCTCGTGTTATTGGGCCTTCTGGAATGTACAATGGACCCCTTGCATCCATTGAATCTCTAGCTCGTGTTATTGGGCCTTTTGGAATGTGCAATGGACCTCTTGTATCAATTGAAGCTCTAGCTTGTATTATTGGGCCTTCTGAAAGGTGCAATGGACTTTTTGGATCATTTAAAGCCTTTCGCCCTTTATCTCTACGGTTCTTGAGAATTAAAACATTGAAGACATTAAGAAATCAACTCCTCAAGTTAATGATAATCTTATTAATATTGTTTCATTTCCTCATACACTTTTAAGTGATTTGGTTAATGTTTATAGTGATGTTCAAGAACATGATGAGAATGTTCAATAGGATCATAATATGTAAAGTGCAGGTGATATTGATGCTCCTATAGAAAATCATTCGTACACTTTTCATTTCAGCTATGGAGGTCCAATAAAATTTTAGTGCCTTTTACTTGGTATTCTCTTAATAAGTTTGTGATATTAACTAATGGGGGAGAATCTGAGTGTTATAAAGAAGCAATTGAAAGTGAGCACAGGCAACACTAGATAGATACCATGATAGATGAGATGAAATCTTTATATGATAACTCTACTTATAAGTTAGTAAAGTTACTTACAAGTAAGAGGGATTTGAAGAATCAATGGATTTACAAAATAAAGTAAAAAGAAAATACTTCACGTCCACAATATAAAGCCAGATTGGTTGTCAAGGGATTCAGTCAGAAACAAGACATCAATTTTGAAGATATCTTCTCACTAATGGTGAAAATGTCTTTTATTTGAGTTATGTTAAATTTGGCTACTAGTTAGGACTTAGAGATCGAGCAGATGAATGTGAAAATAGCTTTTCTTCATGGTGACTTAGAAGAAAAAATTTATATGGAACAACTAAAGGGTTTTGAGGTGAAAGGAAAAAATGATTATATGTACAAGATGAAGAAAACCTTGTATAGTTTGAAACAAGTTTCGAGACAATGGTATAAGAAATTTGAGTTTGTTATGAGGGAGCACGACTATAAAAAAACTACTTTTGATCATTATGCTTTTGCTCAAAGATTCATTAATGATAATTTTATCATTTTATTACTTTACGTTGATGATATGCTTATTATTACAAATTGAAGTAAGAGTTAAGCAAGTCCTTTGCCATGAAGGACTTGAAGGACTTGGGACTGACAAAAAAGATTCTCGACATATCAATCACTCGGGATAAGAAAAAGAAAAGGTTGTATTTATCTTAAAAGTAGTACATTGAGAAGGTGCTTTAAAGGTTTAACATGGATAAGGCTAAAGTGACAAGCACTTCTCTTATTATATACTTTAAATTATTTATTAACCAATATTCTTTTATAAAGAAAGAGAAGAAAGAGATGTAAAGAGTTCATTTTGTATTAGTTATAGATAGTTTAATATATGCAATGGTGTATACGAGACCTGATATAACTTATGCATTTGGTATAGTTACTCGATACCTTTCAAATCTTGATAAGGAGCATTGGAATGTAGTAAAGTGAATAATGAGATATATGTGAGGTTCTATTGATTTGAGAATTTATTTTGAGAGTAATAAATTTATTATTACTGAATTTACAGATTTACATATAATAGGTAATATTGACTCCAAAAAATTTATTTCAGGTTATGTGATTACTCTTGTAGGGGAAGTAGTGAGTTGACAATCTTAATTGCAAAAGTGTGTTGCACTGTTCACTACAAAGGTAGAATTTATTGCAATAATTGAAGTGTTTAAAAAGTTACTTAAGATGAAATGGTTTATGAAGAAACTCGATTTTAAATAATCAAATTATGTGTTATACTGTGATAGCTAAAGTGTCATCTATCTTGATAATAATGTTGCTGATATAATGACAAAGGTATTGCCAAAATGAAAATTTGAATTGTGTTGTGTATTGACCAGGATGACCAATATCTTCACATAGTCAAGAGGGAGAGAATTGTTGGACTCATTGATCCCTTCTTATGTGGATATATAACTTAAAGTCTCTTATTTTATTTTAGTATTTTTGGGTGCTACACCCAAAATAATTAAAATGAATATAAATACCCCTTTCGGCTGGAAAACTTGGCCAGCTAGTTGTGAGAGAAAAAAAAAAACTAGCAAAAGAAAGAGAAAAAAAGGGAGGTCATCAAAAGAGATAAAGGAAAAAATAATGTTTTTTGATCTTATATTTGAAAAGAATATCAGCATCCGATTAAGTTAAAACTTAGATAGTTGATATATGACATTTAGTTTTTAATTCTGAACGATGGAGATTGTATTTCGAGTACAGTAAGTCTTGTTTCTCTTTAATTTTCGTAGGTCTATACTCTAGGTGATTCTTTACGTGCAGTTTCAATCGTGTAATTGAATAATTATTTGTGGTCCGATCAAACTAATTTTTGGTCAATTACTGAAGGATACATATATCTTCTTTGTGGAGATTGGATTGTGTTTTTGTAATCTACAAGGGCAAGTTTTTCATTAGAACTAAGGTATTTTAATTCTAATAACTTTTTAGTTTCTCATTTATGACAGAGTTAGTAAATTATATAAATGAATATTGACTCGTAATTTGATTAAGTTAAAATTTGAATAACTAGTAAGGGATATCTAGGAGTTCATTTTGAACGATTGGATTATTATCTTAAAATCTATTTATTAAGTTGTAAT
Organism: Bruguiera sexangula; assembly: GCA_020141445.1. Lineage (NCBI taxonomy): Eukaryota > Viridiplantae > Streptophyta > Magnoliopsida > Malpighiales > Rhizophoraceae > Bruguiera > Bruguiera sexangula. Next base: position 4,776,106 of record JAHLGP010020636.1, read on the forward strand.
TGATAGCACATAATTAATTTATTTTGTTTAACTCATTAGTCTCTCTTTTAGTACAAATTAAATTTTATTTAATTTATTTGATATAATTAAAATTTTATATTTTTATTATATTCACTTAATTTTAATAGAATTGACTTTTAATTTAGAATATCTCATAGTTTTTTTCTTCTTATTTAAAAATATTTTCTATGTAAAAATTAATATATTTTTGTAATTTATTTAAATTGTTATTTTTATTATTTAATTATTTTTTTACATTTTCAAAATAGATAAGAGAATTATATACTATTTATACTCTGCTCCTTCTCCCGTCAGATTTACCAAGCTCGCCCACTTCCTAGGATTGAAGCACCCCTTCACAACCTTTGGCGTTCTTAGATTGGTTTTTGAACAAGTCTTCGGGCTCCATGGAATGTCCCAGACCATTGTTTTCGATCACAATAGAATCTTTACAAGCCATTTTTGGTAAGAGATATTCAAATTGGAAGGAACAAAGCTGGACCGCACCTTAGCATTGCCCGCCACCCACAGCTACATGGTCAGTCAGAGAGATTGAATCATTGTGTCGAGAACTACCCCTGATGTTTATGCTTTCTATGGCCCTGTTATTGTACCGATGGCTGCTATTGGCTGAATAGTGGTACAACACCTCCTACCATTCAGCGATTAATATGACGCCATTTGAAGTATTGTATGACTACGCGGCTCCTCATTTAGCTTCTCTGCCCACTAGCAGCACGAGGATGACTTTACTGGCTCAATTCTTTAAGGAAAGGTAGGTGTTGTTAACGCTCTTTAAAGAACAACTACAAAGATCCTAACAAGAGGATGAAATTTTATGCCGACAAGAAAGGGACGGAAAGGACCTTCGAGGTAGGGGATTAGGTCTTCTTTAAACTGCAGCCTTACAAGTAAACCTCTATTGCTGTTCACAGTAACCTTAAGTTGGCGTCAAAGTTTTACGGGTCATTTAATGTAATCGAAAAGGTGGGTTTGGTTGCTTATAGGCTGCAATTGCCCAGGGAAAGTAACATACACTTAGCCTTCCACATTTCGCTACTCAAAAAGTCAGTGAAATCTAGAGCTATAGAATCACAGCAGCTTCCTCTAGTAAGTGAAAATAGTCAGCTCAAGATGGAACCTGTTGCTGTCTTAGGACGACCAATGGTGCAAAGGAAGAATATAACAGCAACCCAGGTATTGATTTATTGGACTAATATGCTGTTAGAGGAGGCTGCTTGAGAGGATTTTCTACTTATCTAACCACAATTTTTAGATTTCAACTTCTACTGACTCTCGAGGACAAGGTTCTTGAAGAAAAAAAAATTGTTGGAATCTGGCCCAACTAAGGCTCGAGGCTATATACTAAATAAGGAGATGCCGGTTGAGTCGAGCCAAAGGATCGGGCGGTCGTTTTGACTATCATTACTGTTGGGGTACCTCTATTATTTTGGAAATTCGTAACCATGAGTTCTAGAATTAATATAAAAGGGAGGAATAATCACGAAAACTGCATATAAATTCGTTACAGAATACTCATTATAATTTTCTCTCTCGTCTGACTCTCTCTCTCTCTCTCCCTCCTCTTCTCTTTCTCCCTTCTCCTCTCCCGCTCCTCTGCTCTACCCTGTTTTCTGTTCTTTCTACTCTGCACTGGACGACCGTTACAGAGCTCATTCTCCTCTTCTCCAGGGCATCATGTAACTAACTGAGTGCTTCTCCTTTCGCCATTCCCAATTACAGTGCTCTATGACGGAGAATTAGGGTTTCAGTAGGTTCCGCTGAAGATCGATCTACAGAAGATAATACATACAGAGGGGAAGAACAGGGGCCCGATGTCTGGTCTGCATCGATCCTCCAGCGCTCCGTCGAAGAGCGGTGGCCTCCCTCCTCAAGAACTCCTCGACGATTTATGCAGGTCTCGTCCCCTTAAAAATCTCCTACTCCTTTTCTCCAGCAAAATACAGCTCCTGAGGGTAGGCATGGGGTGGGGTGGGGTGGGGTTGGGGGGAAGTGAACATCAGATTCGTTTAATGAATTTTGCAAGTGCTGGAAGTATTTTTCCTCTCAATAACTGTTTTATACTGTTACTTTTATAGAATTACATTGTTCTTTGTTATTGTATTGTATTTCTTTATGTAGTTTTGCTTCTAAAAGATGTTTTGATCATCCATCTCGTGCTTCAGTCGGTTTGTTCTCAACGTTCCAAAAGAAGATCAGCAGTCATTCGAGAGAATTCTGTTCCTTGTGGAGTATGCACATTGGTTCTACGAGGACAATTCTGTGGAAAAAAATCCATCATTGAAGTCACTCACTTTGAAGGAATTCACTTCCTTACGTATCCTTTACGGTTTCCACTACTATCTGTGCCTGGGGAGGGTTTTTAGCTTATCTTCTCTTCATGCGCTCTGTGTTATAGTTTCTTCATGTTTGTTGGTTTTAACTTACTGCAGTATTTAACAGTTGTGACGTTCTAAAACCCTATGTTGCTCACATAGATAACATTTTTAAGGATTTCACTTCGTACAAGGTTCAAGTTCCTGTGACTGGAGCGATAATTTTGGATGAAACCTATGAAAGGGTGAGACCTCTTATAAGCAAATGCTTGAAATATTACTGGCTTCTTGTTCCTCCCTATTTGAAGATTTGGCATTGATTTGAAAAAACTTTCCATATAGAAGAATCTTTCTCCCATGTCCTTCCATGGCACAACCTTAATTCCAAATCTAGTTGAAGTTGCATACAGCTCTTTTCTTGATTCTTTATGGCTTAACAAGGTTCAAACATTTACTACTTGCCAGAATATTCTGACACTAAAATAAATGATTGTGATATCACTTTATTATCTTATTACCTTAATCATTGCTATTGACAGTGTTTGCTAGTAAAGGGATGGAAAGGGACGAGCTGGAGTTTTCCACGAGGCAAAAAGAACAAAGATGAGGAAGACCATGCATGTGCTATCCGAGAAGTAACCTTTGATTCTTGTGTAGTGTTGTACTAGGGGATTGCATATCCTTATTAACACTTCTCTTGTTACTTTGGATTGGGTTTGAGACATCCAATTTTTGTTCAATATATTCCTTTTCTGCATTTTGATGGACTTGAAGAATGATGAAATTGACGTTATGCTTTGACCATGAAGCTCTTCATCCAATCAACTACCAGTTCCTTCTAAAGCATACAACCACACCCTTCATTCATGTTGTAATGAGTGTTTAATACTTCCAAGGCAGCATTCATTTTATTATGGTCCATCTGCAACCCATAAATTGGCCACGGCAAGTTATTTAGCCAACCCTTGGTTATGATGATGAAAGATATCCTGTGTGGTCGGCTTTATCAGGATGTGATAGGCTGAGTCCTTGCATAAATACTAGACACACATGGACAAACTGATATAATAGATTTTGGAGCGCCACCACCCCCAACCCCCTGTGCACCTGCCTGCCTGCTGGCGTCAAGCTAGCACTCAACATTTGTAATCACTAACCCATTCATTCTATGTGTGGAGTGCAGGTCCTGGAGGAAACTGGTTTTGATGTTTCTAAGCTTCTTGACAAAGAGGTATACATTGAAGAAATTTTTGGACAGCAGAGGGTGCGGCTCTACATAATTGGTGGAGTGAGAGATGATACTGCCTTTGCGCCACTTACAAAGAAGGAGATCAGTGTATGTTGCTACAAGTTACACAAATTCAGTTGGTCTGTTAACTTGCATGTTAATTTAATGTCTTCTTCTTACCTAAAATTATAGATTTTCTGCAGGTCAACTAAAGTTTATATAGCTATCTGTTTTGTCTTGGGAAACTAACCACACAGTGACATGGGCACTGTCATATAATCCATGCATGTAGTTGTAAATTGGCTGAAGCATCTTAGATGAAGTCACTGCTTTTCATTTTAGCTACCCCATTTTGTTCGCATTTTCCTGTCCCTGGCTCATCTGACTTCAGACCCTTAAATCATTTTCTTGCCTTCATGCAAATAGAGGATCACCCTGAGGTTCTAATTAGCCTATCGTCATTGTATATATATGAGATAGGAATGAATGTCAAAGCCTGATTGCTTGTAGATCTTTTATGGCATCAAGATCACATGTTCCATTATCTGCTTACAGGAAATTGCATGGCACCGGCTTGATGAACTTCGACCAGCAAGTGATGATGTAATTTCCCGTGGGGCTACTGGTCTCAAGCTTTACATGGTTGCCCCTTTTTTATCGTGAGTACTCTTGCATGCTACGCTGGTAGTTTTTTTATGCTTCTAACATTAAATTGTATTAATAGATGAAATGTCTACATGCAGGTCTTTAAAATTGTGGATTTCAGCCCATCAACCTCCAGTAGCTCCAAGACCCAATATGTCTCTCAGAGGTTTCACTTCCTTTTCCCTAGTTATTAGTTAATGATTCTTACCATCAAGTAGATGTTACAAATGTCAGAGGTTGAAGAGTGAACAATAAGACAAGGTTTTAAAAGGGAGTGTGGAGGGCAAATAACAAGGATAATTACTTCCTCATTGGTAACCGGTTAACAAGGTCATCCTGCACATTTTTTTTGTAATATGTTTGAGCCCAAGTTTGATCTCTGTGAGAAGATTTGGTGCCCTGAGGTTGATTGTAGGATGTCCTTACTAAGAAGAGTGATTTCCATCTAATTTAGAATGTGTTGGAGTATAATATGTGATTTATATGCTGGTTTCACCTAACAACTAAAGTTTTCTGATAGAATGGTTTCTTGATAGAATGCATTTAGATTTGAACTTGTATTTGCCTTAAAAATGATAATTCTTTTCATTATGAGTAGCAACTCTGGAATTGGACCAATGTTTTCCTATTCATTTGAACCACCGAATCCAGATTGGTGGTGGAGTAATGGGTTTGGAAAAATGGAACCATACTTACTCACTTGGGAGGAGATTATAATGGTAAAGCTGGTATATACATATTTAATGATATCTGTATTACTCCATTGTCATTTGATGGAAGCTGCCAAGTGTGCTAGTATTTTTGTTTGCTTCTTTTCCTGACAATTTCTGTTTTGTTTGCATCAAGGTATGTGTGTGTGGAAAGCAAAGAACACGTCTTTAGGGACCAGTGCCACAGTAACAGATAGCCAATCAACCAAAAATGCCTCTGACTCTCATCTTACCGACACAGTCCCTGGTAACAGCTTCAGGAATTTTAGATTTGATATGGCTGCAATCTGGCAAGCAATGGAAGCTGGGTTTTCTGCCTAGCACTCAAGTTTTAGGACTTATTGTAGATTCTCTATGCTTAGGTGGCTGGTTTAGTACCTGCCACCCAACATCAACATCAGCTTTATTGCCAAGTTGTTAGATTGGTATATCTTTCGTGTCAGGATTCAGATTTTGGGTTTATGTATATCCTATACAGAAGCCTCTTAGTGATAAGGGGGTGCAATTGCCATTCTGCATATACCGGGGAGTTTAGTCCAATGGCAGTAAAAGCCATATGATCCATATTTTCAATGGCTGTGGTTATCGTTTACATGAATGGCATTTTAGTCTTACAGAAGGCAATCAACATCTTGTTCTCCTGGTTTCCCACTTCTGGTGCACTAGTGAGGGTTAGGGATGGGAATCGTCTATGCATCTTTTTCATTCTTACTCAGAATGCATTTCTATACAAACTGACTTCTATTTAAAATTTAATGATTTGATTGTTGGCATACAGCATTTATATTTTTGTTCAAATATTTGCGGTTCTTGTCCCTTTGTCTACATACTCTACAGGTAGTGTTGTGGTAAGCTCTCTCTCTCTCTCTCTCTCTCTCAACCTTTGCAGTTTTAACAATGTATTTTTTTGTAGATGAATTGATACAATGTAGTTGATGTGCAATCTACTTGTATTTTGGAGCAACTGGTTCTCTCTCGCTCTGGGTTTGGTGTCATCCTCTCCTTGTTAAAACCTTTTTAGCGTCTTTTGGTTTTCATTGTGTTTTATTGCAAACCAACTTTTTTAATCTGTGCATAGGAATGGTATAAACATTGATTTTAGTAAAAAGATAATAATGTTTAAGTTTCTTACTTTTAATTTAAAGAAAAAAAGATTGGCAAGGAAAATTGAGTTCCATTTTGTATTTAACTCCATCATATGGTAAGTGTTAAAATGTGGTATTAATTCATCATTGATTCATAACTTATTCCACTCTGTTGATACTTTATGTTAGAAGCTTTTTCACATTATTATTCATAAGCGAAATAAAAGACCAAACAAAGAAAAATCTTCTCGAAAAATTTAGTCAAGCAGTGTTAACTTAGTTTCTTTTTCTATAAATAGTCTAATTGATGAATTAGTTTAATTGATCATAACACCTATTTTTAAGCATGTAGGTACACTTCATTAAGATTTTGAAAGACCCAAGATCACTATGTATCCGACAGAAAAAGAAATATATATATATATAGAAGTTTGTAATCAGTATCGAAAGATAAAAAGAGATATAAACATTTATTTAAGGTTAATATCAAAATTAATTAAAACTATATAAAGGTCTCTGAAATATATAAAATGTTAATCGAAATTTACATACCTATTTGAGTTGAATTGCGAAATTGACTTCAAAATTACATTCTGCAGCATAAGGTTGAACGGGTGTGGAGAAGAGAGCATTTTGCGAAAATTTGAGCATTTTTTGAGTATGATGGAAGCAATGGCTTTAATGTATATAGATATTCAATGTAAGCACAATATGTTAGTGATCTTGCTATATGAAAAATTATAAGAATTATGAATTCTAAGGAACTCAAATATTAGACATGAAAATCTAATTGGCTCTCCAAAAGTCAATTCCATTCGCGAAATGATTCTGAGTTAGTAGCCAAGGGTTCTAAATTACTCAAATGTTTGATTTGATATCGCTTTTCAACTTTTCACATATTCTAGAACACCAAAGGACTATGCCACCAAAAAATTTATGCAAAAGCAAAAGTTAAGTCACATCCTTTGGTTGGTGAATGTAATTTCCGTGGATTGGATAAAGAATTGGACAAAGAAGAGTTGCTGTTATGTAGTAAAGTACGAGTTTTGCTTCATTGCCAATTAACAGTTGAACATTAAATTTCTTAAATGTCCTCGCGTTATATTTATTGCCATTTAGTGCCCAATTATTCATTAACCCCACATCATGAGATGGACTGTTTTGCCAACTTGCTTGAATCTTGATAAAAGGGCGATGGGAAACACTTCATATACTACAATATAATTATTATTCATATCTCTTTAATTAATTAATTAATATTATTATTATTTGTCAAATGGACAAAACAACAATTCATTCATTCATTTATTTTTATGCAAAACACTTCAAAACACCCGAAATGATTAAAGAACTATAATACATAGCATCCTTATGTCATATGATTAATATACATAAATAGTTTATATCTGTATACTTTGATGTTTTAATCATAAATTTAGATAAGATTTAATCAATTTATTTTTATTTTATTTTTAAGTTTTCAAATATAATTTTTTTTCCTCCTTTTGCTAACTTCTCTAGATTAGTTTTAGATTTTTTACCTTTATAATTTTTACGGTTTTGTCTACTTAAAAGAGGAAGAAAAATACTTTTGATGTTCCAAGTTAGTAGAACTAATTTTGTTATTCATACTACTTATAAATATTATTGTATTATTATTTTAAGTTGAAAGGATTTTATAAGAAAATTAGATGGAAAAAAAAAAGTAAATTGTTTTCAACCACAAAAATGACTAATTGTGTCTTTGAAACAAATGCAAACCTATACAAACTAAGATCCATGTACTCAGCAGGCAGTTTAACTAGCAAATCGATGCAACAAAGAAAAAGCTTTAGTGATAAATTGTGATCCAGATGGAAAATCCATCTCATATCAAAATCCAGGTTTATCAACTTCGATTCCTCTCTAACCGGTTATGAATAAATGTATTGTGTGGTTGCAGAGGAGAGACGATGAGAGCAAGTTCGTGCTTCATGGAAATGTTGTTTCTGTATTCAAGTTTGGTAGCCAAGAAATCAAGTTGCATTTGGCATATGTCGCAGAAGATTTAAGTTTCTGTTTCTCGGGACAAAAGTATTGCATTTATAGAAGATTTAGGTTTCTGTTTCGTGGGGCGACAAATATAATAATGTTACTCCATAAACAAAATTGTATTGCTAATTATTTTATTTCTCAAGGAGAAGGATCTTATTAAAGTTGAAGAAGATTATATTAGTAGAGGAAGCAAATTGAGACCAAAAGATGCCTTTCGAGTCTAACCTTAGGCAACTAATTGAAGCTCACAAAGAAATATCAAGTCCTTGTTCTTTCCTCCAAGCAAATCCAACTTTGGGCAACCTTATCTAACAAATTGCTTCCTTTAATTAACATCAGTGTCTTCATAATCAAATTGAATCGGTTAGACTGATTTAATTGTAAATTAATGAAATTACTAATTTAATTTGATTTGAAAAATCTAATAACACTTAAACGACTCAAAAAATTGGTAAAACTCAAAAAACTCAGTCGAAATCAACCAAAAAAGTGGTCAAGTTTGTAGTTATTTTTTACTTTAAATATCAAATAATTATTATTTAATTCAAAATTTTTATTTAAATTATTATTAAATTTTAAATTTTATTTAAATTTACAATTGAATTATAAATATTATTTAAATCTTTAATATAACCACTAAAACTAAAAGATTATAATATAATCAAGTTTGTTTTATATTTTTTTATCAAAACATTTAAATTTAACCATTTAATTTTTTTTTTACTTATAAATATATATTTATTCTTAAATAGTAGTTCTATTAATTTAAATTTTAGTTAAATCAATTAATTTGATTAAATTTTAAACTTTTTGACTCTTCTACTTCAACCGATTTGGTTTTCAAAATATTAATTGACATACATGAATACATCCACCAAATTTATAGAGACAAAGACAAGACAAGAAAAGAAAAAAATTGGAAAATAATTTATATAATGACGTGCATGGGCTCGAGAAAGTTCTAGATTTAGCCACGTTTTCTCGAATTATAGAACGAAGAAACTCTTGGCCTTTTATGGTTGTTCCCCCTTTTTTGTTTCATAAAAAAAATAAAAACAGAAAAGAAAAGAAAACACCTCCTAATTGAGGAGCTATCTGAGAACCTGCTAATTCACTCCATTCACAAATACTATAAATAATGCCTTGTATCATTTTGATATCCGTGTCTGAATTGTGCTTATAAAATTAATTCTTTCGTGAGCCACACTCTATAGAGATCAATTAGCATCTAAGATAGTTCCACAGTTTAAAACTTAGTGATCAACAAACATGTAATACCCCCGGCCCTCTACTTGATAAGTCTAATTAGTGACAATGTGCCAATTTTGAAGGACCGTAGCAACACTGAGCACATATAAAAAACATAGACCCAGAAAAGAAACAAAAGAAGAAATTAACCAAAGGTTGCACCCAAAAAAATTATTTGAATTCAATACACAAAGAGGTTTCTATGTTGTCCACTATGTAAAGAGCACTTATTTGCCTTTACAAGACACAGTTGCCCACTTTTACAACATGAAAGGTGGCATATCGTGGATGTGCACTTTGACTAATGACTTTCTAAAATGAATTTGTTCATTGCTAGAAAGCCAAACTATTGGTAAGAAAATGTAATAATTTATAGATATTCTCCTCCCTCTCTTTGTAAGCAGAAATTCCTAGGTGCTGGATCTTCTTGATTCAATTCAAGATCAAATAGATGTGCAGTCTCATATGCGCAATTAATGAACATCGCAACAAATGTAAGCTCTAAAATACAAAGCTCGTGCAATATGGGATGATAAAGGAATGGAAAGAACATAAATTCCAAAAATTCAAAAGTACCTGTAGATGTGCTTTGATCGCTCTAGCAACATGAATTGGAAGATCGAAGGTAGCACAGCCCCGAGAATATACATTCCCGTCCTCAAGAGGAGAAAGATTTCTGACGTTTTCTCGCAGACAATGCTGAAGAAACAAAATCCAGCACACATATAGTTGTGCATATTCCAACCACCAATATCCACAAAATTGCAATTTCTCACAGGGCAATTGACAGTGGAACTAACCTCGCAAGTGATGGAGGAAAGCCAGAGCCTGAATTGAAGAGTTAGCCACATTTGATGATCTGAAGGCAAGTACATGAGAGAAAGGAAAAAGAAACATATGGGTCAATTAAAGAGGCAAGTTACATCAGTCTAATCACGGCCGTCGATTATAGTTGATGGGACACCGTTAAAGAAACATTATTGTTAAGAGGCATGGTCATTAGTAAAACAGTGATTGCGATAATAAGTCTCCATCGAAGGTTGTTAGACCAATGATCCACGTGTACAAGCTGAGTAAGTTTGGATTGAAACATAATTAACAGAAAATCAGAATTACGTTCTCTCTCTAGATTTTGTCTCTTTCTAGTTCCTTTGTTTCCCCTCCTTTCCTCGTCTCAAATCCCTAATTTCCTCTCTAGATCTCATGAGTCTAATGGGTTTAGTATCAGAGTGTTAGATCTTGTGAAAATTTTTGATTACAGACTAGCTAAGAAGACAAAGATGGTGGTAACCTTGGATCCAACAATGGCAATAGAGAAGGAAGATGCAGTGTGGCGACTCAAGGGACAGCATACCAGTTTGTGTGAAAATAACGCTGCTCTTAAGCAATTGGTAGGGCTCTTATGTCAAAGATTCACAAAATTCCTTGATTAAGGTAAGACAGTGAAACCTCTTCTTAAGAATTGAGCCATGAGAGACCTTATTAATTTTTGCAAAAGAAAGGGCCTGCTGATAGAGCTGGGCGGGGAGGCGATACTAGTTATCAGGTCAGAGAGACGCCTGGCCCGTAAGCTGGCTCCCTTAAAAACCCATTACTTAAGAAAGATTTCTTACGCGCGATATGCCGATGACTTACTACTGG
>JAHLGP010020636.1:4787183-4801145 GCA_020141445.1 Bruguiera sexangula
AAACAAGTGGTCAGCATGATCAATATGACATTCTTTTGTTACCCAAGGAATTTATGAGAACAGAAAGTAGTTCTATGATGAATAAGGTTAGATCTGTGGAAGGAAGCTTGAACTGGAACCCTAGGGTTGCCCTGCCTTATTTTGAAGAAACAAACCTTAAGGAATAAGTCATGAAGTGCTATAGATATTTTTAGATTTGTAATGTTCCAAATGGGGATAGAGTTGAGTTAGCTGTAATGTATTTGGGAGAGCAAGCAGCATTATGGTTTAAAGGTTAGCTAGCTGACCAAACTATTGTTACTTGGGAGAAGTTTGTGGATGACTTGTGTGTGTAGTTTGGTACTAGCAAATTTTTGGATGTAGTACAGGAGTTTAACAAATTAGCTCTAACTGGTCCCTTGTGTGAGTATTAGGAAAGATTTAGAGAGTTGAAGGCTCTCATGAAAAACACAAACCCTTACCTCACAAAGAAGTATTTTATGTCCTGCTGTTTAAGTCACCTAAATGATTTCATTAAATCAACAATGAAGATGTAGGAGCCAAAATCTTTAAGTCATCTATATGAGAGTTGCAGGAAGAATTGGTATTTGGTTTGGGCAAGACTAATAAACCTTCATCAAAAGGAGTTCCTTAGGGTAATTCTAGATTTCTAGGGTTTAGGAATAACAATGGTGTAAATTACTGGAACCCCATTCAGATGGAAGAGAGAAGACCAGGGTGGTCTAACAAGTCTGTTAATTTTGTTAGTGGTAACAGATAGTAGGACACAATTTCTAAGGTTACTAACATTAATTCCATGGGCATTGAGAATAGGTTGCAAAAGTATGGAGTTAGGAAACCAAATCAATGTTGGAGTGTGGTGATAGGTTTTTTCTAGGGCATCAGTGTGTTAGGAGGCATTTGCTTATTTCTATGGAGGGTGAGATGGCTAGAAAGGATGTGCTGGATAAAGATCCGGGTGAGGGATTCCATGGCTTAGAACCAAAAGAGATGATAGAGGCCTAAGGATCCATTTCCATTTATGCTATGAGAGGTTCCATGGGGCTTAAGACCATTCATGTTAAAGGTCAAGTGAGAACAAAACCTTGATGATCCTAATTAATTCTGGGAGCACTCACAGTTTCCTAAATACTCCACTGGTTAAAGTTCTGCCCTGTCCCTTGGTGCCCACAGACCCATCGTTGGTTACCGTGGGAGATGGCTATAAGGTGACTGGTAAAGAAAAGATTAGCAACTTTGAATGAAAAATGCAAGGGAAAACTTTTAAAACAAACCTTAGAATTATGAATTTAGGGCCCCTAGATATAGTGTTAAGGGTAGATTGCTTGGGACATTTTAGCCCTATTTTGTTGGACTTTAAAAATTGTAAACTGTTCTTCGTGAAGAATGGAAAAACTGTTGAGATTCTAGGAACTCCATAGAAACATGGTGCTGCTCTTAAATTAATAATTGGACTCTAGTTGCAACATTTACTTTAAAAAAAGAAAATACGATGCAAGCTCATTTGTGTATAGTGACTATCGAAGGAGAGTCCACAATAGGTTTTTCAAGCATCAATAAAATTGGTGGAATTCCTACAAATTTGTAAAGGGTATTGGATGTATATGCAAATATATTTGCTAAGCTAGCTGTAATGCCCCCTTAAGGGTCTCATGATCATGCCATACCCTTGAAACCAAATGTCCAGCCTATAAATCTGAGAACTTATTGATATCCTTATTACCATAAAATAAAAATAGAGAAGTTGGTCAATGAGATGATCGAAGCTTCCATTATACAAGTGAACATTAGCCCTTTTGCTTCCCTGATTCTTTTAGTGAAAAAGATAGATGTTTCTTGAAGATTTTGTATTGACTACAGACAGCTTAATTCATTGCTCCCTCTGTTGCTAAGGATTTTATGGAGCAAATATTTGGGTTTTATGGTATGCCCCATTCTATAGTCTTGGATAGAGAAAGTTTTCATCAATTTGTTTTGACAAGAGTTTTTCAAACTGTTAGGAACATAATTGCACCTTAGCATAGCTTACCATTCTTAATTAGATTGCCAGACTGAGAGGCTTAATAGATGATTGGAAACTTACCTATGTTGCATGACTTTTCAGAGGCCTTCCCAATGGTGTTGATAGTTGCTTTTGGTTAAATGGTGGAACAATAATAGTTACCATTCCTCTTTGGGAATGTCCCTTTGCCATGCTCTCTATGATTATGCCCCACCTCTTCTAGCAGAGTTGCCCTTAAGTGAATCTAAGGTAGCTACAATTGAGTTCTTGTTACAAGAAAGACAGTGTACGACTAATTTGTTGAAAGAGCAGCTTTCCAGGGCATAATAGAGGATGCAGCAGTTTGCAAACAAGAAAAGAACTAAATGCTCCTTTTTTCGTAGGTGATTGGGTATACTTGATGCACTAGCCCCATCAACAAACATTAGTGGCTCTCCACAAGAATCTTAAATTGATTTCTAAGTACTATAGGCTACCCCTTGCTGTGGCCAAGATTAGACAAGTGGCTTATAGGCTTTAACTCCCTCCTAGCTTTTCCATTCATCCAGTTTTTCATGTTTCTTTGTTGAAACATTTAGTGGGACAACATAGCTAGTTAATGCCTCAGTTATTGTTGACAGGACAGGATGGGTAGCCTTTAACAAAATCAATTGCTATATTGGATTGTCGTATTATCAAGAGGCACAACTAGGCTATGACTCAGGTGCTCATCCAGAGCTCCAATCTTGCTCCAGCTAATGCCATATGGGAGGATTGATCTTTCATTGTTGCCTAATTTCCTCATTTTCACCCATGAGGACAAGTCTCATTTGGTAGGGAAGACTTGTTTAGACTGGTGCATTTTGTGATACTATAACCTTTTGAATTTTAGTTTTAATTTTTCATTCCAATAACTGCATAATGTTGTTGCATCAATCTAATTGTAGACGTCTATTATGGTTAATAGGACAACATTAGAGCAATGTTACCATTAGAAGGTATGGTCATTAGTGAAACAATGCATTGAGATAATAAATCTTTGTTGAAAGTTGTTAGACTAATGATTTGTGTGTATAAGTTAGATAGGCTTAAGTTGAAACACTTAGTTAACACAAAATCAAAATTACTTCTTTTATCTAGATTTCATCTCTCTCTAGTTTCCTCGTTTCCTCTCTTTTCCTCAACTTAAATCCCTAATTTATTCTCTAAATCTCTAGGGCCTAACACATTCTTGGACATAAAGTTCCTTTTATAATGTTTTCAAAGTTGATCTTTTGAGTGCCCTTAAAATGATAGTTATTGGGTTCTTAATATCTTTTTTTTTTTTTTTCAATCCCATGATAATTTCTAGAAGTAAATGATACATAAATTAAAAAAAAAAAAACAAGAGAAGTATGGTACATGACACATTAATTTTATAAGTTATATATATATATATAAATTAGATTTGAGTCAATGCATAAGTGAGATTTGTATATTTAATTAAAAATATTAAAATAAACTAAATTTAGTATAAGTTAAGTTTACTAATATAAATTGAAAAAAAAAAGGTTTAGTTAAATTAAATTAATTTTAAGTTTTTTTAAAATATTTTTAAAGAAAATTGAAAGGAAAATTTTTGTTTTCTTTTTAAGAAAACAGAAAATAAAAATTTTAGATTAAATCTCTCTTTGTTTTTTTTTTTTTTATTTTCAAGGAAACTTAAGAGTAACATTTTTTTTCTTAGAAACAAAAGTGAATTTGAGAAATTATTTTCTTTTTGGGTTTTTTTTCTCAAAAAAGAGAATTTGAGAAAAAAAAATTTCTCACTTTTTGCTCTTTTATCTTTTTCATCAGAGAATTCTTTAATTACGAAAATTTAATTACAATGAAGATAAGATGTAATGAATAAATGGAATTCTTATATGATTACAACCAAATCCTTATTTTTGATTTATACAATGTTATTTTCATTGTAATCAAATTTCAATAATTATAATATATTTTATCATCTTTAATTTAGAAATTTATAAGAAGTTATGTAAAAATTATCCAAATTTCTTCTTAGTTTTTGACAATATATACTTATATGTGTTTGTAAATACACACACATACAAACACACACTTAATGATATGTTAATTATGTGTTTGTAAAGTAATATGAGTTTGGAGATGATATCGAGGCATTGGGGCATGGATAATGTAGCTGGTAGATTATTTAAAAAATTGGGACCACTTTAAAAGCTCCTCGTACATGTTGGGCATTTATTCCTTGTGATTGATTGATCGTCATTTTCAGATGTGGTTGGTCCAACCTTGTGACCCCCAGGTAGAAAATCGGCATCTTGATCTACCACAAAATTGACTGAGTTTTCTTTGACTTCCTAGTGGGATGGATCGAATGAGTCTTGTGCGAATTTGCATGTGTTCTTCAACGTAGATTTTGGATGGGAAAATGATAATAATGATAATAATAATAATAATAATAATAATAATAGATTTAGTATTCATCAATTTCTTTTTGACTTGCTTTTATTAGTTGTTGTTCGTCTATTAATACAAGTTTAAATTTAAAAATTCTTAAATTAACTACAATAAAAATAATGATTAATAATTAAATTAATTTTAATTTTATTTAATTATTTTTTTCAAATTTAAATTAAACATAAATTAGTTTAATTGATTATTATTAGATATATAATTTAAATTTTGTTATTTTATATATCTTATTAGATTTTTAAACTTTGTGCAGCATGCAAATTTAAATCTAGTATATATTAATATTACCTAATTTGAGAAAAAATTAGTTAAACACTTATGTAGTGGTGTTTGCTCAAATTTAGAAATATACAAGTATTTGATTCAAATTTTAATTTATTTAGTAGATTTTTATGATTTATAATATTTGATATTAATTTAATAATTAATTTATATATTTTTTAATATTTTAGTAGAATTAGAATTTCAACATATATTAATTTATTTAGTTTATTAAATTACAATTTAACATATATTATAATTTATTTAATTTAGATTAATAATTTACACATTTAAAATTTGGAAAATGCAAATATTCATAATTAAAAAAATAAAAAATAAAAAAATTAAAAAAATAATTTCAAATTCTTCTTTTTATTTTTGTAAAGTGGAAAAAAATATTTTTAAATTTACCTTTTTTTCTCAAAATGAAAAAAATACACATAATTTAATTCTTTTTTTATTTTTCTCCTTTTTTTAAAAAAAATTATTTTTAAATTTATTTATTTTTATTTTTGTAGAAGAAAAAACTTCATAATTTAAGTTTATTTTTTTATTTTATTTCAATAAAATACAAATAAAAATACACTTATCAATAAATATAATAAACTTAAGCATCACATAAGTTTAACACTAGTTGATATTCATATTTTGTATGAACATATTATTAAAATTGGGAGAAAACTTTGATATTACTTATATAATGATTTCTTATAAATATGTAATTTAAGGATATTTAAATATGTTATAATTATAGAGATTTAATTATAATTAATGTAAAATTCTATAAATCAATTAATTTACATTTAATCATAATCAAATAAGTATTTTATTACTTTATAAAATTTTATCTTAATTATAATTAAATTTTCATAATTGTAGAATTATCTAGAAAAAGAAAAAAAAGGAAAAAAAAAGGAGAAGATAAAATTACTTTTAAATTCTTTTTTCTTAAGAAAAAAAGAAAAAAGCATTCAAATTTACCTTTTTTTTAAGAAAATAAAAACTATTCACAAATTCTCATAGAAAGGAAGAAAAAAAAGGAAAAAAAAAAACACTACTTTAAATAGTTTTCATTTTCTTAAAAAGAAAACATAAAATTTCCTTCAAGTTTCCTTATAAAAAGATTTAAAGAAAAAACATTTTCTCTCAAAATTAATTTAGGTTCACTAATTGATTTCAAACATAAATTAACTATAACAAGATTAATTTAAATTTAATTTACCATTTTTAATCAAATATTTAGAATTCATGCATTGTGCATACCTAAAACTAGTATAAATATGTATTGTTAAAACTTAGAAAAAAAAATCAGTGGGATGCTTATATAATAGTATTTGATTTAAACTTTAATTTTTTTTAATAAACTTCCATTGATTTGTAATATTTGACCTTAACTGATTTGTTGGTTTATAGTTTTTTTTTTTCCTTAGTATTTTACTATAATTATAATTTTAATATATATTTGATTTATTTAATTTACTCAATTATAATCAAATATGTATTATAATTTATATTAACAATTTTTGTATATATTTAGAATCTCTATAATACAAATACCTATGATTAAAAAAAATAAAAAAAAATTTCTTAAAAAATAATTATAAATTCCTTTTTCTTATTTTTCAAGAAAGAAAAAATATTTTTAAATTTACTCAATTTAATTCTTTATTGTTTTTCCTTTTTTCTTTAAAAGTAAAAAAATGAAAGGTTATTGTTGAATTTGTTTTCTTTAAATTAATACTCATAATTTAAATTTAAATTTATTTTTTATTTAAATAAATAAAAAAATATTTTTCAATAAATATAATAAACTTGTATAATACATAAGTCTAATACTAGTATATTAATATTTTTGAAATTAAAAACAAATTAGTAGAATATTTATGTAATGATGTTTGCTTAATTTTAAGAATATCTAAATATTTAATTTTTTAAAATAGATTTCCACAGTTTGTAAAATGCAATATTAACTTAATTGTTAGTTTGTAGCCTAACTTAATATTTTTATAGATTTAGGATTTTAATATGTAATTGAGTTATTCAATTTACTTAATTATAATTTAACATGTATTATAGTTTACCTAACTCATATTTAGAATTTTTCATATATGTTTAAAATTTGTATAATATAAATACTTATAATTAAAAAAAAATAAAAAAGAAAAATAATTTCTAAAAAAAATTCTTAAATTCCATATGCTATAATATAATGTTAGATAACTTTTAAAAATCTCACATTAACTTAAAAATTCAAGTATGTAAGTAGAAAATTCATAAATATTATAAATCATATGAAGTTTTTATAGTTTAGTGATGTAAAAATTATATTTTTTTAACATACCCTTTTGATCTGTATTAATCTCGATTAGCATGTTGCACAATAAAATTGGATTGAAACAAGTCAAATTCAGGTACTAGGTCTCAACACTACTAAGCATAGTCAAATTACTCAACAATGAGTGCAAATAAAAGGATAAGCTAGGTTTTGATACCAGGATAAAACTAAATTAAAAAGAAAGAATTGAGAGAATAAATTTTTGTATATTGATATTAAACAGGATAAATGAATTTGTACATGAATACATGATAAGGATATGATCAACTAAAATAAAGGATTGATTACATATCATTACATCAAATAGATCATATCTTATCACATCTTCTCAAAACAAATATAAACTATTTGTAAGACCAAGTATAATGGCCTCATGGGACTTTTACTCTAGCATTCACAAAGATGAAAAAATTTTCATGAGCACCATATAAGACAAATCCTTTTTTATTAAAATATAAATTACATGTGTGTTGCTTAAAAGAAGTTGCCAAAAAGAGTGCATTAGGATAGGCATTTTGGAGGAAGGGAAAAAGAGAAAATGATATAAAAAAGAAGGTTTAACACATATCTTAAAAATATTATAAATTATGCATATTAATTATTGTAAGTAACTCTAAGAGGACAATGTAGAGCAAATGACACAAAAATTAAGTAGGATTGAAAAACACTCATAAAAGTAAAATTTTTACTAATATTAGTATAAAAATAAATCATTAAAAGCATATAGAATATAGCTAAGTAGCACAGAAATGACATAAGGAAGGGTTATAGTGTGATAGACATGTTCATATTGTGCTAGACATGCATCCTCATTTTTTTTTTTTTAAGTATTAAACATGTCTTAGACATGGTTAAAACACACCATAAACACAACTAAGCACAAAATGGTACTTCAAACTCTAATATCTTTCCATACCTCAAACTTATTATATGACTATACTTATAACAATAGATTTGGTCAGATTTAAATACTTTTACCTTGATAAAGTTCATATTGACCCTACTTATTCAACTTGTAATATACTACAAATTACTCCTTAAAAATAGGGAATTGACCTTCCAAAACTCAAGACTTTTCTTGTTTTATTCAAAATCAAAGCAAATCATTCTCAACCCTTTTCATATTGGGATTATTAGCAAGTCTAGTATAATATCTTTTTTATTTAAAACCATAAGAGTAGCCATTCATGGTTATTCTGTTTTGATACCAAAAGCAACCTTATCAAAATTCTTAACTGTTCAAATAATGGTGACATTATATTGGTTTTACTTAAGATATTCTTATTCCAAAAGTTCAAGAAAGTTATAGTCTATTCAAAATCAAATATTAACCCTTTGCAAATGAGAAAAGACTTTTTCCACTTTTCCTTTTTTTGACGAAATTCTTCTTTTTATAGGTATTAGTTTGGTATTTTGATTATCACACTTAGGATGATACTCTTGTCCTTATTAAAAAATTCAAAATTAAATGGTAGGACTCATTCAAAATCCCTTAAAAGTTACTTAAACTAATTGTAAAAAGTTGGTTGGATCATATTAATCAAACCATAATGGCTAGTCATTACAAAGTAAGACTCTAAATACTACATTCTTGGCACAAAAATGTATGTAATAGCTCTTTTAATTGCAATCCAAATTGAAAAAGAATACTTGGCAATAATGTAATAATTATCGTAATCTAAAATCTTTTCAGACTAGAATTTAACTCACTCAGAAATAGTGAGCCTTTGTCCCTATAAAGTCTATAAAATAATGAAGATGACTATTATGAAATACTATTAAAAATAAAGTATGTGAAGTTCCCAACTTCACCATAGGATCTATTAGTTTGTGATACTGAGAGGGGGGGGTGAATCAGTATCACCACAATTCGCAATTCATAGGAAAGTGAACAACTTCAATCTCTTCTTAAAAGCGAACTCTTTCTCAGATTCGACTAAGGTAGATCTATTGCTACATACTAATCACAATAGTCCCCAAAGTCACCTTTCAAACACTTTGCCTAATAGACAATTCAGATGTTCTTGTTTAGGTCTTCGTTAGGTTATGGGTTGACTGATACTTTAGCTGCGTTCACAACTCAATTCAAAACACAGAACGTAAAGCAAATTAAGGACATACGAGATTTACGTGGTTCCGTCAATGTGACGTACATCCACAGTGGTAGGGACTCTCTCTTACCGAGACTATCCACTATACTTGAGAATTCTAGTTGCAATGGATGTCTTAATCTTCTGCTCCTTTCACTATTGCAATTACTAAGCAAGTACAATACAAAGAGTGTCACTTACTGTGTCTACCCTTCTTCTAGCTTGTCTTGCCTCTGTTGAATTGAAAGGCTGCTCCACTGCCGCTTAAAAGTTCACCGCAATACTCTCTAACCTCTCTTGAAGAAATCTGGAAATACGTTGAGTTCTTTCCGATGCTTCGCTGAATTCCTTCTCTAGGTTGTTTCACACAACTCCTGCTTTCATCGTCTCACGGTCTTACCCATCTCCTATTTCACGATCTTACTATTTCATTGCCTGTCCTCACACTTCTGGTCTGTCATGCTGTTGCACGTTCTGGTCTCACGCCGTCTCCTGACGTACACCCACGTTTCTGGTCTGTCGTTTCACGTCTCTTAGCCTCCCTCACGTTACTGGTTTTTCTGGTTCACGTCTTTCGGCCTGCCTCACGCTTTTGGTCTGCTGTCTTCTCTTTCGGGTGGTCTCACGGATACCAGGTCTGCTGTCTTTTCTTCTGGGTGGTCTGTTTCTTATTTCTCCTCTTGCTGGTTGTGCGTTTCTGGTTTCCTTGCAGGACGTGTTTCTGGTTTCCTTGCAGGAGGCGTTTCTGGTTTGCTTGCAGGATGTGTTTCTGGTTTGCTTGCAGGAGGCGTTTCTGGTTTGCTCTCCCGGTGGTGTCGTTTCTGATCTCTTGCCGTTCTGCTCTCTCTTCCTTTTGGCCGGTTGCTGTAGGGTTGCTGTTTATTCAATTGTGTTGGCCCCCCCTCTACTTTTGTCTTCCAAGGCCTTTATATACTCTCTTCCATGAAACCCTAATAGGGCTTACATGGCAGATTTACGTTCTTGTTCTTACGCGGCGGATTTACCTTTTTGTCTTTCCATGTGGCTTTACTTTCTTGCACACTTAACCCTAGTTGACAACAATTACAACCCAAACAAGGCTGTGGGAACAATAGTATGTCTAGGACAACCAATTGTAAAACCATTCAAAACATTTTGGTAACTAAATTGATATTTGAGAGACTACCAAAGTAACTTAATAAAAGCATCTTTTGGTGGTTTTAAGAAAAAAGGCTCGTGATTGTTAGCTTTACAAAATAACAAAACAACTTTTGGTGGAAAAAGAGACAAAGTGCTCATGATTGTTAACTTTTATACGAGAAGTATCTTTACTAAAAGTAAAGGTAACTTTTGAAAAAAAAGATGTTAGTTTAGTTTTTCAAAAGAAAGATGCTAACTCTACAAAATGCCAAAACTACTTTTGAAAAAGGGATTCCATTTGTTTGCCTTAACCTTTTGGCTCCTTAGTTATAAAAGGAAGCCTATAAGTCAGTTTGAAGTAAGCTTTTTGGATGAACCCTTCACTGAAATCCAAATCCCTCTCTCTCTCCCTCTCCCACTTTGTATCTAGTCTTATTCTTTTCTCACTCTATAAATCTCCTTTCTATACTACTTAAGTTTTTAACAAAACTTTGGTTTGTGTTACTGTGTGCCTTGTATTGGTATTAGAGTCTTTCTCGATTGTTTTCATTGTATTGACATATGAGGTACATTTTGAATTAGTTAGATTCATATTTTTGCATTGGGTGTCAAGTATATTACATTTTTTAGTGTCGTTTTGCCTATAACTCATTTGGTTGTGTTTTCCTATTAAGAGTAGGTTGTGTCACTAAGACATTAGGAGACTTGTTGAAAACTTATAAATTGTAGGAAATATACTATGTCTAAGTCGTAATTTTTGAATATGAACTTGATTTTTTGTATAACTACTTCTTATTCCAATATTTTTACCTTAGATTACTTTGAATCTTATAAAATAACTAACACCGAGGAGATTACCTTAAAAGACTTCAATAGAGGAATTAATGATTGAGAGATTTCAAAAGTCCAAAATTAACAAATTTACAAAATTTCAAAACTTAATGTTTTCAAAAAGGATTTTACAATCAAAATTGAAAAAAAGGAGATATTCAAAATTTTAAATCTTTTGAAACTATTCATCTTTTTTTTTTTCGAAAAATCTTTACAAACTCACAAAAACAGGTATTATAAGTACATTTATATTGGCTTAGTACAAGTAAGTATCAAACCTATTATAAAAGAAAGTATGGATACTTCCATTCTAGCAATTCTTAAGAATACTAGATTTACAAATTTCTAACATTCTCTTCTTTCTTTATAAAGTTAAGTCTCTAAAGCGGATTTATTTATTTTAATTGTTATTTAAATCTTACTATTTCTTTATTTGAGAAAAATATTTTATAAAGTATGGTTTTACAAATTAAAACATATAATTACAATATGTTGTAAGGTTTCATTTTGATTCTATTGATTTACAAAATTCATTACAAAAATATGATTTTTACATTTACATCTAAACATAACTTCTAATCCCAAAAAGGAGAAACCTTTTTTTAACAAATAGACCTTTCTTGTTTAAAAACTATTATCTCTAGATCTATCCATTAGAAAGACATTACCCTTCTTGAAGACAAGATCCTTAAAGGAGTTGTTAAACCTTAACCTCCAAAATAGCTTGAACCAAATATTGAAATTTCCAAAATAGACCAATTCTAAGATAAAAAAGTAATCCTAATGTTCAATAAAAGATCAATACGTTTTAGATCTATAAATGAAACTTCCATTTCTTCAACCATAAACTTAGGACATTTTTTCAACATCTTTTTTACCATAATTTTACCTTTAAAACTTTTAAAATCGCCAACATTTCAACCTTAGACACCCTAAGTACTTCTTTTGAAATAACATATTACCATACAAGTATTTCTCATCTTATTAATACAAACTTTTAAGAACAACCACCTCCGACTTCTCCAACTCTAGGTACAATCACAAAAAAAAAAAAAAACAAAATGAATTATATATTTTAGAAAAACATTCAGAGCATGATTTACAAAAGGATTTTGAACTTGGCAAAATGTTTTTACACGATAGTTTCTATACTCTGCATAACATGGAAAAAAAAAATTATTTTTTAAACATTTTCTTTAGAAAAGAAAGAAAATCCAAAATAACTTGAGCCAAATACTAAAATTTTCAAAAGAGATTAATTCTAAGATGAAGAAGTAGTCCTAATTTTCAATAGAAGATCAACAAGTTTTATATCTATTGATGAAGTTTTCATTTCTTCAACCATAGACTTAAAACATTTTCTCAACATCCTTTTTAACACAATTCTACCTTAAAAACTTTTAAAATCGCCAAGATTTTCAACATTAGACATCCTAAGTACTTCTTTCCAAATAACATATTACCTATAAGTATTTTTTATCTTATTAATGAAGCTCTCAAGAACAACCACCTTTAACTTCACCGATTCTATCTACAATCACAAAATACATCCAAAATGAATTGTATATTTGAGAAAAACATTATGAGCATGGTTTACAAAAGCATTTTGAACTTGACAAAAAGTTTTACATGATAGTTTCTGTACTTCGCATAACACAGAAAAAAGAAATTATTTTTTTCAAACATTTTCTTTAAGAAAGACAAAAAATCCAAAATATCTTGAACCAAATACTAAAATTCCCAAAATAGACCAATTCTAAGTTGAAAAAGTAGTCCCAATTTTCAATAAAAGATCAACAAGTTTTGGATCTATTGATAAAGCTTCCATTTCTTCAACCATAAACCTAAGACATTTTTTCAACATCCTTTTTATCACAATTCTACCTTTAAAACTTTTAAAATTGCTAAGATTTTCAATTTTAGACACCATAAGTACTTTCCAAATAGCAAATTACCATACAAGCATTTCTCATCTTATTAATACAAACTCTCATGAACAACTGCTTCCAACTTCACCAACTCCATTTGTAATTACAAAAAACATCTAATGAATTGTATATTTTAGAAAAACATTATGAGTAAGGTTTACAAAAGGATTTGAACTTGATAAAAAGTTTTTACACGATAGTTTTTATGCTCCGCATATCATAGAAAAAAGAAATTATTTTTTCAAACATTTTCTTCAAAAAGACAAAAAATTTAAAATAGCTTGAACCAAATACTAAAATTTCCAAAATAGACCAATTCTAAGATGAAAGAGTAGTTTTAATTTTCAACAAAAGATCAATAAGTTTTAGATTTACTAATGAAATTTTCATTTCTTCAATCATAAATCTAGGACATTTTTTCAACAACCTTTACCATAATTTTACCTCCAAAACTTTTAAAATCGCTGAAATTTTCAACCTTAGACACCCCAAGTACTTCTTTCTAAATAACAAATTACCATACAAGTATTCCTTATCTTATTAAAACAAACCCTTAAGAGCAACTACCTTTAACTTCACCAACTTCATCTATAATCACAAAAAACACCCAAAATGAATTGTATATTTTAGAAAAACATTATGAGCATGGTTTATGAAAGGATTTTGAACCTAACAAAAAGTTTTTACATGATAGTTTCTATACTTCGCATAACACAAAAAAACGAAATTATTTTTTCAAACATTTTCTTCAAAAAGACAAAAAATCCAAAATAGCTTAAACCAAACACTAAAATTTCCGAAATAGACCAATTCTAAGATGAAAAAGTAGTCTTAATTTCTACAAAAGATCAACAAGTTTTAGATTTACTGATGAAATTTTCATTTCTTCAACCATAAATCTAGGACATTTTTTCAACAACCTTTACCATAATTTTACCT